>JAVJGJ010000014.1:56156838-56205758 GCA_035590215.1 Microhierax caerulescens
TGTGCCATGTGTGCCCCGTGTGCCACCAAACCACAGGGAAGGCTGGGAGAAGGCCAGCCAGTGTAACATGATGTACATTTCATGCACCTTACTGAACTGTATGTGTGAAATAAACAGATGAGAGGTTTAGCTTGAGAAGAACAGCCAGCGTGCGAGGCCAACAAAAAAAGTGGATTGGGGAAGCTGCACAATACCAAGACTCAAATGTACTCAGAGTGTGAAAAAGAAAAACATTAGCAGGCATTGCCAAAAAAAAAAAAAAATCCTGAAAGAAGAATAAAATCCCTCTCTGAGGCTTGCTGATGTTGTTACGCTGGTCTGGAGTTTATGCAATCAATCCAATGGCATCTCCTACATCGTGCACTTAATAATTACCTGGCTGCTGAACAGGCTGATTTCTCCTTAGGTACAGATCCAGCCAGCCTGCAATGTATTGCGATGTGGAGTATGTACCGCCAGCGCTTCAGGTGCTAAAGGCTGCGCTGACCTGTGGCACAGAGCTACAGCCGAACCTGGATTTCTTAGGCTGTGTCTGTACGGGGGTGATCTGCTCAAGGGAGCTCCACTCTCTTATTGGTTGCCTGTACTCTTGACCGTTAAAATTTATGAACAAATTCTCAAGGTAAAGAACAAGTTGTATTTATAGCATGTACTCGTGTAAGAAACACAAATCTTGCCGTATAAGCTCCGCTGCCGCAGCTGATGCCAGCCATATATCACTGCTCTGTGATATATATGGCTGCACAGCGCAGGCAGTGTTGCATTTCTCTATTATGGTTACTCCAGCAAAACAAGCAGTCTGTAATGCAGCAAAGAATGCTGCAATCACTGGTAGCCCATTCACGTACAGAAATAATTGACATACTACCACCATTTTTGAGCTGTTAAAGCGTGAAATTAAAGGCATCATTTCTTCCCTGAACATTTGTTCTCTTCCCCTTGCGTAGAGTGGTGAATGGGAATTTTGATTTGTTGCTGAGCACATCTTATATACCACAGGCAGTTGGTGGAAACGAAGAGTAGGCCTTTGATATTTCTTCCTAGAAAGAGACATACAAGTAGGAAGCAGAAATTAAGAAAAAAACCACCTGCTTTCTCAGCAACCTGAGAAAAACGGTCTAGGTGTATCATCCTGGCTTCTGCTCGTGTTATCTTTCTGTATTCAAGGTCTCTCTTAAACCAAAAATGAAAAAAAAAAAAAAAAAATTACAGAAATCTCCTAACAATACTAGTCGAGAATTCACCCCGATTAGTAAAAATGTTTAGATTTGCTCCACGGAGAGAGATAACGGTCCACACAATTTCTTCACAGCTACTTCTGAGGTGGATTGGCTTCTGCTTCTGTTTCGTAAGCTGATGCCACGAGGCTGACCTCTGTGGGGCGGCTGTTCCGTGGTTGTACTCGTTGGAGGGACAGAATTTGTTCTCAGAGGATTTGTTCCCGAGCAAGGCTCACTTTCTAGGAGAGCTCAGAGCATAGCAGCACTGTTAAATGCTCAGCGAACAAAGCTGGAGATGTAACACCACTTTCTTCTACAGAACTCTGCACTGCCAGGAGTGCATCTTCAAGGTATAACAGAAAACCGTAACTTTGGGTAACAAAGTATAAACCACAGTTGGTGATTAGCAAGTGCAATATATGATTTCTGTAAACTCTGCAGGTTAAAATGACGCATTATTCCAAGACCATATCCTGGCACCAACTCTTTAGCTGTATGGGTGGAAAGTGTAATTGATGGGTACCTTACTCTGTCGTCACTTAAATGCCACAAACCATCGCTCCGTTGAAGGTTGTAGGGAAGTGGGCAAGATTGTTTGCCTGTGTCTCGTAGGGAGGGAGAACACGGTCACTTCAGAGAAGCTGGTGAGGTGAACCCATAGTATGGTGTAATTGACAACAACTATTCATTATTTAAGGACTAACAACCTGAATTATGATTATAGTATCTTAAAGAAAATTAAGGAAAACAACTGCTTGTTTAGAATATGTGTATTTTATCGATCTCAATAAATGTTTTTGACTCAGTATTTTGGATTGGAAAAATCATAATAAAGAAGTCACAAAGGTGTGCAGCTCACTGTGGGATAGCCAGCAGCGGGCAGGGTGCTGCAAACTGATTTAGGTAGCACGTTAGTTCTGTTATGAACAAAGGATTTTGCTCTTTAACCACAATTTATTTATTCGGCTTTCACGACACTAGTAGCCGACCACAAGTACTTCCCAGTAACTACTTCTCCCAAATTAACATATCCTTCCAAGAGAAGTTTATCCCCACCTTCCAGACAGGGAATCTGATTTAAAAAAAGTAATTAATGAATCAGCTGGTGCGTATGAAAGCCTTCCACAGAGGAGCTGCACTTTCTAATGTAACTGAGGGAGCCCACTAAAACCATGGATGCTCGGATCACAAAGAAAACAATTTGTTTTTTCTGATCTTTCTCATAGCACTGTGTCTCGTTTTGTTTCTTGAAGATGGGGTTTGCTAGCAAAGCAAATAATTAGCGGGACGATCTGGAAGAGCTGGGGACCTCAGGGAGGGTGGGCACCAAGGTCTCTGAGAAGGAGTCCGCAGCAGTTCAGCTGCATTCAGCCAGCGGCGATACAGGTGCCAGGTGCTGTGCACTTCCATGGGTGACACTGGGTTTGGTATTCAAGGTGCTCACTTAATTTCCATGCAAAGTTAACTTTGGGACTAAAACATATGGACTTGCTACTTCAGAAGTTTGCTAAACCAGACCAGATGCAGAGAAAGAGAAGTTTTCTACCACCCCAGCCTGCCAGCCTGGCTCAGCAGCATTTGGCAGGTGTTCCTCCTCAGAAAAAGGAAAAGAGTTCATGCTCCGTGGCCCAGAAGGGACTTGGCTTCCCTGGCAGGTCTGCCTGTACACACACTCAGCGTGTGGGTGGAAGGGAAAGCAGGGGGGTGGAAACTGGAGCAGACAGCTGTACGTAAATAAAGCATCTAAGTAAGCTTTATTTACCTGGAGCTGCCCCAGGTTGATGCCAAAAACCTTTGGCTCACGAGCAGCGCCTGTGGCAACACGCAAAGTGAACATTGGCCCAGTGAGTTAATAGTAGATGATGCACTGTGAAGTCCCTTCTGCCAAAAAGTGGGTTTGGGTTTTTTGGTTTTGCTAATAACGTAACTGGAGGTCAATAATTCAGAGCGTTTTATTTCCAGTGTGTTCACCCTGTTTGATAACATAGTCTTCTCCGTAGAGCCGGTTGCATTCCCTTGTGTTTCCATGGACGAGGAGAGGGCAGGGCAGATTGCCGGTTAGGAAAAGCAGCCCCGTGCAGACGTCTGTCCCAAGTAGACATCCACCACGAGGAACAAGGGCTGCCCCTGCTGCACTGCGTTTTACCCCTTGTCTGCTTCCTCTTTATAGCCATCTCCATTGTAGCAACACCTTCGCTGCTTTTTTCCTCCACCGGTTTTCCCATGGGGAGTCTGAAGGATCGGTGTTTTGTGCAAAACCTGCATTTAACCGGGAACTTCAGTTCTGGGAGCGCAGGTGCGTATGGAAACCAGCATTAGCTGACAGTTGCGAGGAGGTGTTACAAATCTTGATTTCAGACTTTGAGATGTGACCATCCCTTCCAGCCTTGAAATACCTGTGTGGGTCCAGCCTCCAGCCTTGACCTTTGTACCATGCGCCACAGCCAAATGCAGGGAGCACACGCTGTGTTGTGCCTGTGCAATACATCAGGCGTGAGACTGGCAGAACAGAAACACTCATAGTAAACCCAGTTTTGGTGCTGAGTTACTGTCAGACCTTGTGCAATCCACCTCCGAGGCCGGGAGATTCTCACCTGCCAAGCGAGGGCACTCCCAGCAGGTATGTGGGGTAGACAAATAGGAGTGTTAGCATAAGTATTAAGGGCAGCTGGTAAAGGAAGTAGGGCAGAACAAAAAAGTTTCTGATTCAAAGCCCTTATATATTCCTTTCTACTACAGAGAAACATGTGCCTTCAAAGCCTGTAACCGTATTTAAGAAAAAAAGGTAACAACAAAGCTGTAAGTATCCTGCAGCAAGCTAGGATTCGAGCCTTTCACTGGGAGGTGAAAGCTTTTTCTATTCCAAATTATGTACCTCTGCCTTTCTTCATCTTAGATTTGAATTTGGCTGGCACACAGCATCACCCTGTCCACCTAAGGCAATGCAAGTTTGCTAAATGTTGCTCAAAGCATATTGAAATTGCCCAACCATCTCTTCAACGGTTTGTTTTCTTTGTACTTCCACATTGATATTCTTCTGAAATTTCAGATTTGTGTTGCGAGACCTGACATTTTCAAGAGAAATTATTTTAGCTTTTTATTGCATGGTGCCTGCTGAAGTTTCGTCACCAGCATGCTTTCAGACAAACTGTACTTGGCTTTTTTCTTACGGACAGCACATTCGAGTGTCAGCAGCACAGCAGCTGCTAGGGCTGGCTGGATATCTTGTCAGTTTACACAACCAGCCCTACAAAGTGAATCATGTTGTTGACTGGACAACACAAGCACAAGTGTCATCCCTTGACCAACCTCTGTTTTGATTCAAGCACATGTTAAAAGGCTGGAGTTAAACTAACCCAATATTTAGGAAATGAAGTGTGATTTGTATTTAACTGGTAGACATGCTTAGATGATTATTTAGAAGTGATGCACACTTCCCCCCCCCCTTCAAATAAATCATCTTACAGAATTGGACGCTCACATTTTCAAGAAGAAACATCCCTTGAGTTTGTACATCGTTTTTGGGGTGGGAGAGGTGGTGCTGCTATAAAAAACATGCATGATTTCAGATGTCATCGATGTCCGCAGTGAAAATAATACATTTTTAGTTCAGGTAGTAGGACAAGATCACGTCGTTTTCTAGAGAAGCATTTTCTGGTGTAGAAGTTCTGCAGCTGGAGACCAGAGCTGACACCACGCAGCCGCTGCAGCCCTGTTGGAAGGTTGCAGATGGGCCTATGCCTCCTGAAATGGATTTTCACGTTCTTTACACAGACATTCATATTTTCACCACAGAGTTCAAAGCTTCCTTCTTTCCATTACCTATATGTCTACTGTATTGCACTGAGATTTAAATGAAAATCTAGCAGCAATACCTGACAGAATTGAGTGTGTAATTAAAAGTCAGCGATGTCATTTATCTCACTGCTTTCTCACAAAGTTGTTATAAAGTCAGCTTTTGTATTTCCTCTTAGAAATCTTGGTCAGTTTTGTTGCTACTGAAAGATCCAAACATCCAGGGCTCAGCTGGATTAATTCAGCCCACTGTGTTTTGAAGGGTTGGCGGGAGCAGAGGACAGAAGGGACACTGTAGTGGAGGAAAGGGTTAGAAGAGGGTTTTGTGGTGGGGTCCCACACCGGAGTACTGTCTGAAGAGAGGGGTAGGAACATCTGTAGCTCACTAACCTGGGTAGGTGTTCAGCCTTGATGAAATTAATTTGAGACCTCCCAGGTCCTTCACTAGTTGTGAACACCCACCCCAAACCCTCCCTTGTGAAGTGTCTCCCAGCCTCCAAACCCCTTTCACCCCTCCTGCTCCCCCTTTTGCACTCTCAGGCCCTCACCTGGACCCCCACTCCTGCAACAGAGCTTGCTCTGTGGCAGCGAGAAATATTGGGATGGCGCTGGACAATCTGGGTTCACATGTGAAGCAGCAAAAGCATCACCAGCACACTGCAGACGGCTTCCCCACCTCTCTACTTCTCTTTGTTTTTTTCCAGTAGCACCTCTAGCTTCTCTAGCTGGCCTCCTTATTTTTTAGTACTTGTCCAAACTTAAAAACAAACAAACAAACAAAAAGTGTTACAATTGACCCATGCAGTTATATTCTTCTTTTCTTTGGTTTTGGCACTCTCTTGAGCAACTGATTCCCAGTAAGCAGCACAACACAATGCAATTACTTTATTCTTTCAGCTTTTAAAACAGGGTTGCCCCCTTACTTTCTTATGTTTGGAAAGCCCAGGATTTGCTATTACTTGGATTTGCTTACAGTTCCTGCTAAAAGCTGAACCTATTTTGCTCTTAAGGGAGGGAGAGATTTTGAAAAGCAAGGAAAAAAAAATCCCAATAAATCAACAACAGAAAACCAACCAGCAACAGCTTTTTGCTTCTTGCAGACATCTGAGTAAAACACATTCAATACAAAGGCAAGGTTACAATACAACAGCCCATAAACTGCCTGAAATTACATAATATATTTCACAAACTGAAACTGAAGCACATAAATAACCTCGTCCT
This sequence comes from Microhierax caerulescens, assembly GCA_035590215.1. Classification (NCBI taxonomy): domain Eukaryota; kingdom Metazoa; phylum Chordata; class Aves; order Falconiformes; family Falconidae; genus Microhierax; species Microhierax caerulescens. The sequence continues at coordinate 56,163,075 of JAVJGJ010000014.1, forward strand.
GCGTGTCAGCATAACATGTTGCTGGGTTACTCACTGCTTCCCTCAACATAAAGAGTTTTCCAAGAAACAGGAGATAGTCTGCCGAGAGTAACCAAAGGGAGATGCAGGAAACAAGAAACATATTCCCACTGAGCAATGCTGTTATACAGAATTGCATGGAACCTACCCAATAATGAAAATAGGTTTTTAGGCAATCATCAAGAATTTTACCACAAAGGTTCATACTTCTAAAGATGAAGCAAGCTGTGTTCATTTTAGGTATTTTATTTTATTTTATATTTTATTTTATTTTTTTCTTGGGGACACAGCTGTCAGGGCGCAGAGTACCAACAGACTCTGCAACCTCCACCTACAAACAACTTCATAACTATAGTCAGATCAATTCATTTCTTAACAGAATTTCATGTGGGAAACTTTGGAGTGTGAATCTGGGAGGAAACCCACAGATTCTCAAATGAGTCCTGTGGGAACGTAGGGCATCTAGAATATTTTCAGGTCAGGCCAAAAGCAAAGCCTGGCAGCTTAAGAAGAGCTACTCTAAATGGTAGGACTTTTTACTGTTCTGGATGCACTCGTTGTTGGAATACACCTGTTTTTTGGAATATACCCAGCTGTTTCCTTCTTTTCAGTACACGTTATTCCTATGTGTTGAAACATATTCTGTTTGTCAGAAGCAACTCCCGGTGATCCCAACCACCGACTGAAAGAAATCTGACGATCTACTAGCAAAAAAGATTGCCTGTGGCCTTCTAGTGCTGTCTTCATCAAAGAGGTAGCATCAGTAATGCAGGGATTTTGATTCTGCAATTCCAGATTGCAGGCAATTTTGGTACTGAAAGCTGTCCTGCAAGGAGTGAATGAAAAGAGTCACTTTTCAGCAGATCTAGACAGAAAACATCTTTGATAGCTACATCACAACTAATGTTTTAAAGAACAGTGATGTTGGGAGACAGGTCCTTTTCCACCAGTTGGACTTTTTACCTTCTTTGCTCCCTCCTTCTCTCATGAGACTGAAAATCAAATCGCCATCTCTCAGCCTCCTGCCTGAAATGCTGTTGTTGGGGGAATGTTGCAATGGGAAGAAAAATTAAGGCTGTAACATGATTGAGCTCTTGCAGCCTCCAAGTCTTCTGGTAGGCATGGCTGCTAGGTATGGAAAAGGTACTGACCACAAACCCTACTGCTTAGTTTTATAATCTTTTTTTTTTAAAAAAAAACCCAAAAAACAAAAAACAAAAAAACACGACTAAACAGTGAATATGATAATCAAGTTCTGCCACTCGTAATTCACTTACAGTCTTGTGGTGGAAGAAGTTAGAAAAAAAGGTAGCAAAAACCAGGCCACAGTGTCCAATCAAATCAAATGTAAACACTGAATATAACCATGGCAGCAGTGTATAATATTCTTTGTTGTCACAGATGTCACAGTTTGAGAATTCTGATTATCCAGTGCTAAAAAAGACATTTGAAGATATAGCTGAAGTTTCAGGAGACTCTGAAAGTTATTCAAACATCTGCAATTAGCTACAAAAAAATTAAAATTGTTTTAAAATAATACGCTGTCAAATCAATCTTGCACAATATATTGATCGATACTTAATTTGCACCTCTCTCAACTGTCAAAGTTTGCAGAGCTTGAAATTATTTTTCTACTGCAGATTTTTATAAATGAGCAAGTTTTACAGAAAAAGCTGTTATTGACCAGAGGGTAACAGCCCTAATAGGTTGAAAACAGGGATTCAGAATTCAAGGCTTTTATTCTTTCTTTGCTATTAACACTTCAGTGAATAATCTAAACTCTTCTGTCTGTAAAAACCTAACAGCTACGAGCCTTTGCAGATATTAATCAGATTTTTACACAGAAAATTCTCTACTTCTTTAATCTGAAAATGCTATATAATGTGATGATACCTTGCATTTTTTTGTCAAATTGTCTAAGTCTTCTTATAATGAGATCTTGGAGTTCGCATATTGTAAGTCGTGTGGTCCCACACACGCTACGTGGAAATTTTTCTTTTAAAACATTTCAAATTGCTCAACCTATACAACAGATCCACTATATACAAAGGAAACATTTTCTATAATCAAAATGGTCCCATACAATGCAAAACCAATGCTGAGCAATCTTTCCCTACAGTCCATGTTGAAAAGAGAAGAAAAAAAAAAAAAACGTAGGGGGGTGGGTGGTGGTAGGAGTGAAGGGGAAGGGCATGCAAGCAGAATAAATTGCTCTATCTTTTTATTTGTTTGGAAACTGATGTGGAACAGCTTAGCCTGCAACATAGTGCTTTCTTACATAAACAAGGAATTATATCTGGTTGATAGCACCAAAGCTCTTTAAAACACTCCTAGCTAGTTATAGGTAAAAGCTCTTCAAAAAATGTAGCCTGAAATGGAAGGGCTCATTGCTACGGAAAGGTCTTAAGACACTTGAGCGTTTTGGTAACAGGCTACAGAATCGTCTTCCAGAGAAAATATATAGCATAAGCTATAAAAATCACTTGCAGTGACTGAGAATCAGTTTGTGTATCAGAAGTTAATCCAGCCTTATCCCTCCAGAAGTGTAGGTGCTTTAGATGAAGCAAATACTAGAACAGAGCCCACACTTACCTGTTTCAATACCAGACCTAAACTGATATACTTTTAAATTATATTTAAGTTGAGCTTGTATACTGTTATTAGAAAGCAGTTCTTTATCAATACCAGTTTCTAGTACATTATTACATTCCTTTTTATGAATGTAATATTGATCAGAAATGTTCTTTCCCAAGTCCTGCTACTGCTGTAGTACTTGCTTTACGCTTATGGTAAAAAAATCAAGTCCATCCAAACAGAAAAGGGTTATCTGCATCTTCTCTGTCAGAAACAGGAACACCTGTTTTATTATGGCATACATATAGCTTTGTAATTCGTGACCTCCTTTCTGATAAAATCAAGTTGCTTATTAATTAAAACCTCTCCAGTACTTCCTACTGTGTCCCAAAAAGAGGTATCCACAGATGTATTCACCCTCATATTGGAAAAGATTAAGCTTATTCTCTTTTTGAGAATATTTTCTGAAAGCGGATGAGAAAACATGGTCAAAGAACAAGGTATCATCCTCTTGCTCCCACATCCATTCACTTACAGTTCCTGGTTTTGCATCCTACTAAAACAACTTCATTTTCTTTCTGTTATCAGATAACATGAACTCCTAAAGAGGCCTTTCGGCTACAGCTGGTTTCGTTAATATTCACAGTGAACTTTATGGTTCACTTAGGAACAGCTGAGCTGGCTATCTGCCTGAGACTGGAAATACTCCAGCCAGTAATGCTTAACAAGCTTCTCTGCAGCTCTGCAAAACCTGCCAGAAAAGGTGTCTAATTGCACTCAGCTGAGACCACCGATTTGTCATAGGGCAAACATTGCCTACTATAGAAAAAATCCAGTATCTTCAGCAAGGTTGTACAGAGATGGATGCTGCCCCACCAAAGAGCCTCAGTGATGCCCCACCTTGTTGTGTGGGGTCATTAATGAGCAGGAATGCAGATCTCTGGTGCAAGACGACCCTAGTGAGGATGGACTGAGATGAGACTTAGGACAATATTGTAGTACACGTGCACAGTTCAAACTATTTGTGTCTGGCTCACTTTAAACAAGATGAGCTGAACCATGACATGGGAACGATGGTCAAGAAGATGCTCTGTCTGATGCTGACCACGAGTATTTTCTGAGCTTGAATGTTGCTGAAAGTGTGCTATGAAAGAGGAGCTGAACATAGTGAAAGGCTTTGGCTAAATGGCTTATTTGCAGGGGAGACATTTGCTCTGTTTGGCCGGAACAAGGCCCCCAGACCTGAAGAGGATGGAGAATGGCCAAAGCGGGGTGTGCAGAGACTGGGCTTTGCAGTCTGGTGAGGAGAAATACCAGTGAGCAGTCTCCCTAGAGGGACACCTTACCCAAAGGAAGCTATGGTACAGATGGCATCGAGCACCAACGGTATTTCAGCGGTCAAACAACTGAAAATTAACCGGCACGTAAGCCAGGTTGAAAGGTTCGTCCTGGCAGGAGCGATGTGCTGCACTTGACCTATCTTCTCATGATCAAGCACGTATTTTTCATTCCTGCTGTTACGCAACACAGCTGTACATTATGAAACCATCACCCCATTCTCCTAACAGGTGTTGCTGCATTTTGTATCGAGGTGAAGTTTGAAACATATGAATCGGTTTTAAAATTAATTGGATAGAGAGGCGTTAATTAACTTGGTATTCAACTGCCATTGTAGTAACTCAATTTTTTTTTTTTTTTTTGTTACAGCAGTCTGACATATTTTGTAACCAGGACAGATACGAGGAATAGAGATAATAAAATGCATCCAATTTTTTATTTAATGGTTCAGTTCTCAGTCCTCCTTGCAAAGAGATTCTCAAGAACATAGGTTCCAGTAAAGGAGAAGCTAGGCCTGAGTCAAGGTCAGGAAGCTGGATGACACTGTACTCTAATCAAAGATTTTCTCCTTTTGTATCACAAGAAATAAATAAAATGCAGTTATTGTTAAATACAGGATATGAAAAATGTTTCTGATGACAACTGTGCATATAAATTGCGCACAATACATACAAAAAAGAATGAGTTAGTGCCGGTTTGGGACAAGAATTTGTGAGCTTCAGTGGCAACATAACAGATCCTGCCAGAAAGAGAGGGAGATTTGTTCATGTCTTGATTTACATATAGAGATACAAATCAGCTGACAGAGTCAAGCTGATATGCATTAATGTCTTAATTGAAGAAATAAAAATTAATTAAAACAGACAAACAAGACAAGTAGATTCAGAAAAAAGGGTTGAATCAAAATACTTTCTATCAAATATTTAAGTGTTTCACCATTAACCCTAATGTAATTGAATCACATGTGGGTGCCTTGCAATTTGGTAAAAGGAAAAGGAAAAAAAAAGCCAAAATGAAGGACTTATGAGCTCCAGGAGGACCACAGCTCAATAAATAACTTTTATATTTAAAGACAACAACAAAGTATGTTGTGGAATTTTTCATGTGCTTATTAATTTAAATTTTAATTTAAAGTTTTCAGTAGAGCCCAAGTCAGGTATCCACAACTTGAGCAAGAACAGCTGTCAGTCAAGAAACAGGAAAAGGTTTAAGCCTGTAGTTGTTCGCAGTGCATCACCAAATGTCTCTATCATGTTGGAACAGTTTACAAAAAGACAAATTATGACAGGAGATACCTCTGGTGTGAAATTGGATTGAGGAATTCCAGGGTCTAAGAATTTCAACCCAGGACCTTGTTTCTTTTAACAGGATTAGAAAAAAAATCCAACTTTCATGCTGTATGGACCAAATGGTTTAACTGTCTTGTATGATGGGTACCACCCAAAACTGAGATAGAGTAACTTTCTTGCTGCTGCCGGAAAGGCGGAGGCAGAGGAAAGGAATGAGAGTGAAGCTCTAGGTCTTCATACAAGATGCCATTCTCTGGAGCCAACAACCCAGGCATTTCTTCCCTTACAAGCATTTCAAATGGCTTTCAAACACCAGCAATATTAGCATAGAATTGCTTGTCAACTGCTTCACTAGTGCTTGCAGTGATGGACAGCTGGCTGAAATCTGGCACCTGAACATGTCTTCTGATACGTAACAACACGCTGTCCTGAACGCAGACCCAGTCAACAATGAGACCACTTCCTAAAATCATTGTGCTGGAGACCGCACGCATCTATTTTTCAGGATGTTGTTATAAAATAGCCATGAATCAGAACAAGTTAGTAATAACTAACATTAGCTTAAGACAGCTAATAATTTCATGCTATTTTTCAAATTTTGGCTTCAACATTTAGGCCTAAGAGAGGCCATTAGCTCTGAACTAATGCACACAGCCTGAGCTTTGTATCACAGGTTGCCTATACCTGAAATAAAAAAGTAATTAAATAAATAACACTCCCTTACTGTAAAGGATGTCTGACAGAAGAACCCAGACCTCTAGAATTCAGCACCATCAGTAGCATTCAGTAGAGTGGCTAATGGGGATTAAAAGCCTGATTTGAATTTGTAATTTGAATTTTCCTTGCTTCAGTAATCCAATCTCTGTTACGTCTTCTTTCTCCACATTAAAAAAAGCCTCGTGGCATCTGCTATGTGCTTTGGCAAGGCTGCTTCTCCATGGCATACCCCTTTGCCGTTTTCTGCTTGGGAAGTTGAAACATTCTCCTCCAGCTGTCTGACAATATAAATTTTTCCTCTACTCCTTGAACTTTGGTTTTTGTGACTCTTGTGTAAATTCTTCAACATTTTAAAGCCTCAACCCCAGTGCCTGTCCAGTAGCAGAGTGGTTTCATCGCGGTCCCACAGGTCCTGTAGGGCAGGGGGTAAAACCACCGTGATACGTTCCACTTACACCCACTTGCTGCATTAGCCCTCTTTACCACAGAATTACATTAGGTGGGAAGCTTGATGTTCAGAACAATCCTTAAATCCACTGGTGCTATTTTCCAAGAGGCAACACGTACATTTAATTTTTCGTTTCTTGTTCCTAGAAGTACAATTTTGTAACATACTGTGTTAAAGGCCCTAGTTTGGAGCAGTTCAGATCGGTGAGGCTGGCCTTTGTTTTCATGCAGTTTAAACCAGCAGTTTTTTTTTAAAAAAAATGTTTCTGGGATACTAATAAAAATGTTGAATCGTACCACTATGACACCAATACTTTTGGGAAGTCTTCTGGGAAGCATCTCCCTTTCATTCTCCTTTAATGGTCTTTAAAAAGCATTCGCCAGGCAGGTGCTTCGGTGCCGGACACGTGCTGTGTTGCAATGGCCCGTCCGTGTCGGATGATCGCGTGGTGCCGCAGGGAGCCGGGACAGGAGCACTGAGGTTGGCTTGAATGAAACAGGAGCGGGAATGATTTATGTGAAAGCACAAGCAGCAGCACAGGTTAAAGGAACGGCATGAATTGATAACCGAGGACGCAATTATCAGCAATTAAACTGGTAAACATTGAGGAATGTGCTGTTTACATCCAGACCAGGAGGCCTGAGCTCCGATAAGGCCACAGCAGGGTGACGTGTCAGCAGAAGACCTGAGGTCTGGTAACAGGAGGACGGCAGCAGGGCTACAGCACATCGCGTGTGCCAGCCCGCTGCTGCTCACCCCAGCAGGAAGAGAAGGAGCAACCATAAGGATACCCGAATGAGGAAGGACGAACTACAAGTAGCAACCTTCCCTACGGTTTATGGGGGATGAGGTAAGCAAGATTATGATGGAAAATCACATTGTAATAGCAGAAGAGTATAAATATCTGGATGGTTGTTGTGATTTAACCCCAGCCAGCAGCTCGGTCCCACACAGACATTTGCTCATCCCCCCCACCTGGTGAGACGGGGGAGAGAATCAGAAGGGTAAAATTGCAATAACTTGTGGGTTGAGATAAAAGTAGTTTAATAGTTAAAGCAAAAAACTAAACAACCCACTCCTCAAAAAAGAAAAAAAAAAAAAAAAAAAAAGAGAGAGAGAGAGAAGAAAAACAAAACAAAGATTAAAAAAACCCAAACCCAGGAAAAACCAGTGCTGGCAAAAGCCTAATTGCTCAGCACCAACCATCCAATGCCCAGCCAGTGCCCAGCCAGCTGCTGTCCCGGCCAGCCTCCCTCTCCTGCAGTTTGATTGCTGAGCACGACATTACATGGTATGGGATTGTCCCTTTGGCGAGTGGGGCCAGCTGTCCCAGCTGTGCCCCCTCCCAGCTTGTGTCCCCCAGCCTGCTCGCTGGTGGGGGGGGGGGGTGAGGAGCAGAAGAGACCTTGGCTCTGTGTCAGCACCACTCAGCAGTAATGAAAACACCCCTGTGCTAGCAGCACTGTTTCCAGCACAAATCCAAAACACAGCCCCATACCAGCTACTAGGAAGAAAATTAACCCTACCCCAGCCAAAACCATCACACTGAAAAAGTTTTCCACTGCCCAGAAAGACCCCCAGTGACACAGCATTTACTCAAGAGCCACCATTCCTTGTCTTCCACAGGGATCTCCAGCCTGTCTGCTCAGACATGGGCTTCTTGGTGCTCGTGAGCATGAGGGTGTGAAAATATGACCGGGTGCAGTCTATGAGACAGTCAACGTGACTGAGATCAGGTTTGTTTAAAATAAATACCACCTTCCCTTTCCTTCTGGTCTTGAGTTGAATATTCACCATATTAATTTCCTACTGCACGCAGTCAACGAACTACAAAATAGTCTCTGAATTTGTAGAGACTGCGAAGGAGGAGGATAGCTGTTTGACCAGACCTATTTTCTGCAGAAGCCTATTTCAGTTCTTTGTTACTTGAATCTCGTGACAGACCTTCCAGTCTGGTGTTTCACACCAGCACCATGGCAACAAGCATATCATCATCCCACACAATTTCCCTGAATATTGGGATGACGTGAACATTATTCTGAAATCTCTGTGTTGAGAGATCTCTTGCGAAGGAACACCAGCAGGCCAGCGCCTTTCAGTCTCCTCTGATACTGGTTTCAGTTTTCAAGCCTGTAGATAACGAATACCTGTTAGTAATAAACTTCCTGTTGGTTTATAAGGGAGCTATGAAATATTTCATTATCTTCATGCAAAAACATGTTTCTGTCAATGTTTCTAAAGATAGAACATAACCACGTTGAACATGCCTCCCCACGTAATTTGACCTTTGACCACCTGCCTAGCAATGGGGCTCTATTGCAGCTAGCAAGTATTTCAGTAAAATGCCTTAACATCTTCATCTGTGTGAGGTAGATTTTTCTGATCAACCTCTTAAATTCCTTAGCTATTTGCTGAACTTTAATTTCTGTTTCCTTTTTTTCCCACTTAAATATTTGATTTTCTTTAAAGTGTCAGTATTTCATCACTATCCTCAGTTTGTCAAAAAGCAAAAGCATTTCCTCTCTTGCTGTCCATTCAGTCAAGTTTTTTTAAAAGCTTCTAGTTTTTACCAATTTATTTAATTAATAAGCTGAACAGACTCACTCTTCTTTTTGGAATAAATTGCAAATTTCATTTAGGGTTATCTCTGCCAGCTGGTAACCAATATTGTCAAGTTCTGATCACTGGTTCCTAGACATGCACCAAAATCCCATATGGCAATTATTTTAATTACACTAATCTATAATCCAAGCTGGCTGTGTATTGTCAGATACAATGGTTTTCTACAAGCATATCAAAATCAGCACATTTTACTCTTGCCTGCAAGTCATCATCCCCTGCAGATGTGCACAGCAAGTTAATCATGCAGTTCTGAGCTTGAACAACACAGCTCTTCACCAACACATTGCTGCTCCGTGCTTTACCAGCTGGGGCTTTCCTTCGTTTCTCATTCAGTTCCTGTGCTTCAGAGTTACCAGTATCTCCAAAACACACAACAATCCATTTTAGCATAGGGTGTCACCACCCCCATTTTATCTTTCTCAAGTGCTTAAAAAAAAAAAATAGTAAAAATCCCAGTCACATAATTACTCCAGGCACATTGAAATATATTGTTTCAAAGCTTTATGTATTTTCACAGTCTGCTAGCACACCCTGGATGAGAAAAATAGCCGGTTGTTTCAAACTATGGGTACAGAATAGGGGGATCCATCACTGGTGCGAGAAAAAAGTTAAGCAATCAGAAGAAAAAGCCCTCAACAGGCTGCTGATGGATGAAAAGAAATTTTCTTTCTTTTCACAGGCCTTCTAGAAGTAAATAGTTATGTTGACGATTTCATTAGACCAATTATAAAAGAAGTTGGTCCCCTTTCGTGCCTTGTTATTGATTACTACGGTTAAAGCGGCTCCTAAACCTTCACTAAATGAAATACAGCTCTGGACTCATGTCTCCCCAAGCAACACTCCCAGAGCTCTCTGGAGTTAGGGAACAAGCAATGAATTGAACCGTCTTGCTTAACTAAGGTTCTTTCCTTGCAGTTACCTGTACACCCTTGGGAACTGACAATCTCATGTTCAGTTCATGTCACTGAAAACCACCATGTCACTCAACAGCTCTGTCAGAAGTTTCAGCTCTCTCCTGGCAGTTGCGCTACCACCACTGACTAGAGCAAACCAACGCAGTCCATTTCTGTTCAGATTCCTTCCGGGCTCCAGATTACATTTTTTCAAACACTAAATGCAGCTCAAACTTAACTTAGTGGTTATCAGTATTTTCTTTTATATAGCCTGATAACTGGTTTAGATTGGTAGATGGCTGGTTGTCCTCACACACTTTAAAAAAGTCTGTCGTCTTGGTTTTATTAATTCAAAAATTATGTCTGTAATGTGGTATATATGTCTATACCAATTCTTAAAATACTAAATGGAAACTAAACTGATTTAAAAGATTATTTATTTTGGGACGTGAACCTGTATTAAAGAGCGCAGCTGCAGTTCTGTCAATTTTTGTTCACCATTTTCATGTCCCCCGTCTTAACTTGTCAAGTCAAGCACATTTTCGGGAACCTGCTATCACAATGACAAACATGAAAAGATTATACAGCGCTAGCTACAAAACCCACCATCCCAAGGAACCTGCTGTTCAGGTAGCCAGCGCGAACGAATCTTACAGGACAGAGACAGGCAATATTAAAGAGATTAAAAAAAAAAAAAGGCAATATAAACCCAAGCATGTGTTGGCTGAATTCATGCAGTGCTGCTTTAAACTTGATGCAGCAAACCTACAGTCTGTGGCTGCGTTATCCAGTACCTGAGGTAAGTATTTGAGTCGGTGGGGTAAGAAATAACAGACACGTCAACCTGAGACAGAAGGGAAGATTCTCCACCCAGGCGTTGGCTTTAGAAGGCTGGTACCCCATCAGCCACAACTGCACGGCATTTGAAGACGTTCAAGCCCTCAAGCTTGTTGCGTACGTAACTGCAGCAACACTAAACCTTGAAAAAAAGGTTTTTGAAGCACATGGATCGGAAAGGCCCAGTTTCACGATTTGCCCTGACCCCACACCCCTCATCTTTACTTGCCTTAAGCCCAACTTGCCTCCTCATTCCTTGGAGTATCGCTTCCTCTGCAGTACGTGGTACAGCGCATCGGGCCAGACTGACGGCGTTGGGTGTTGGGTCTCTGGTGCAGCCACAGTCCGTTTGTACGACTCCAGACCCAGAGACCCTCTCTTCCCCGCGAGGGTGCTAAATAGCCTCGTAGGCATTAGTCAGGCCCTGGCACAGAGTGGCAAGTTCTGTCTTCGGCATGGCCGGCATCCTTTTTTGAAATATTCTGTCACTTCTTCAAGATCCTGTACTTGGTCAGCGGTGAAGTCCCAGACCGTCAGAGGTGATAACCCTTCTAGGTACCTGCCCACAGCCACCCACGTGCCCTGCTACCCATACCCATAGTGCCTTGGGACATATCCCTACGGGACATTCAGAAATATTTGGTTAACCTTAGGAAAAGCTGGAAACATATTCTTGAAACATGCTAATAGGGAGTATTTTGGTTACCCAACGATGTTTAAGATCCTGAAGAGGTACTGTAAAAAGGGAGAAAACATCAACCTCCCAGGAAAAGAAGAGGAAGGCACCATTCTTCATTTCATCCACCAATTTGTCCTTGGAGGAGAAAAGGGGAAAAGTGTAATTGTGAACTGCCTTCATGAAATGGTTCCCAACATACAGTGGAAGGCAACAATGCAGGGCCCAAATACCAGATTAGACACATGGCCAAGGCTTTTATTATTTTTCTCCCAGGCAAAACACAACCAAGTGCTACGCTGTACAGCAAATGGCAGAATACAAATACAGCCTTTAACAAGCTCCCGAATTTGATGTATAGCAAAAAAAACAGGGAGCATGGCATCGACCAGATAAACCAAAGCTGAGAACAAGTGAATCAACATTGCAACCAGCAACTGTTAATACAGGTAAGAGGTTTCCCCTAACATGGTGTGGGCAAATCTGTTACCTCAAATGTTCAAGTCCCACATTGGGTGCCAAAAAGGACTGTCGTGGTTTAACTTCACACAGCGGCTAACTCACTCCTCTGTAGCAGGACAGGGAGAGAATCAGAAAAGTAAAAGTAAAAAAACTTGTGGGTTACAATAAAGACAGTTTAATACCAAACCCAAGAAAAACAAATGTGCAAAAAACGCCAACTGCTTGCCACCAGCTGAATGATGCCCATCCAGTCCCTGAGCAACCACCGCCCTGGCAAACCTTCTCCAGAGTTTTTATTGCTGAGCATGATGACATGTGGTATGGAATATCCCTTTGGTCAGCTCTCCCAGCTGTGTCCCCTCCCAACTCCTTGTGCATCCCCAGCCTGCTTGCTGGTGGGCTGGAGGAGCAGAAAACACCTTGGCTCTGTGCACGCGCTGTTCAGCAATAGTTAAAACATCCCTGTGCCACCAACATTGTTTCTATCAAATCCAAACCATAGCCCCATACCAGGTACTGTGAAGAAACTTACCTCTATCCCAGCCAAAACCAGCACAGAACCCAAGTCTTAATAGATAAAATAACCCATATTACATAGTTAATTTACATGTTGCAGAAAAACAACAGAAAAGGGGAGTTGGTACAGAATGAATTATTCAGAAGGAGGATATAATTTAAATTATATCTAGCGATTAGGCAGTATTTCCCTTTCAAGTTAACTGTAGTAGATAGTAGGTTTTTTCTGGCATTTTCTACTTAAGGAGGCATTTTATAATTTCCTAGTGTATCTTAAAACCAAAACAATACATTAGAGGGTGTGTTCTCTCACATAAATGAATCATGCAAGACTATAAACAAAGTGTCCGTGAACTCAGAGTTGCACACGTGCTAATCATTAACACTACCTTATGTAAACCTACGTCAACCTTCTGTCAACTACATTTCACTATTTTTCATAGGCCATCTTTCAGCAAGCAAGCAAAAAAAGTTACACATATATTTAGATGTATCTAAATCTACATAGATAACCATATGCAGTTATGAAAACGTACTACATTTATAGGTTGGTTAGCAGATACAACTCCACCAAATTAAGGACTCTGTGCAAAAGGTGTTGTACAACTGTAGGAAACCATCGGTTCTGCTCCCAGGGCAAAGGGGAAGTTAGGAAAAGCAGGGCAATTGCAAGAAGCCACCACGATGTACCTGATTTCTATTAATATATAGATACAGAAATCTTCCTGAATGGCAAAATGACTTTATGGGACACTTTCTCCTGGTAATATTTTCTTGAGAGCAACTACATTGACTGATAACAAAGTTTTTCTATACCCACAAACAAAACAGTGATAGCATATAGGGTACAGGGGGAGAAAGGGGGCTGTCTTAACATACGCATTCCCTGTCTAGAAATATTTATCTCTGGGTGGGTTTTGTTTTTTTGGGGGTTTTGGTTTTTTTTATTATTATTATTTTATTTAAGGAATATGATTTTTAAACAAACAGGAAGCTTATTTCAGAAACATAACTGGAAAAAGCAGTTATCCAGCATTTCACTCCCAGGATGAACTGTTTCAGAAAAAACCTCTCATGAGTAACGGTAACATATGAGTTTCAGGCTGCGCTACAGAAAATGACAGTAAACCATATGTCATTAAGGAAAAGATGATTTCTACTGTCATGTGATAAGAAGTTTTAAAGACTTCCTAATCTTAACTGTACGGGTGAGTAACAACTTTTAGTTATGGTAACATGCTACATGAGTCAAATGTGATGGATCCAAAACTGATGTCTTAACTAATAACTTAAATTCCCTTTGTTGACAAGGAATATGAAATAAACCCTAGAAGTGTCTGCATCTCACACTTAAGGTGCAAAAAGCCAGCTTTTTTTTTTTATTGGTTTTTTTTTTTTTTTTTTCAGTCAAGCTTTTCTCTTTCCCCAGTCTCAGGGACAAATGTAAAATAATAACCAGAGCACACGGTGAGAAAAGTAACTACCTTTTTCCTTTTAATACAGATGTAGTACAGAATGTTTAATTACAGCAGGACAGTGCTTCCAGTTAAATAAAATTAAAAACTTTTATTCCCCCAAATATAAAATTACTAAATTAATGTCTTAAGAGAATAAGAATATGGAAAAAGCTTTAAATTATACCACCATTTACCACAGTAACCATGATTACCAATTACATACTCCATTGCTTTGGCAAAAAAGTTTTTTTTCTTTTAATAACTGCATATAAACCTAACATAGCAAAGACTGTATACATCTTTATATTGCACTTATTTATATACAGGAATAAATGAACTTAAAGTCTGCATATACTTGGAATGAGCAAGTTTTCACAATAAACTGAAAGCAGAAGGTTAAGAGCTGGTATGAATATTAAAAAATGCTTAGAAATGTAATACATTTATGTACAGACTGTACGGACTGTATTAACAAACAATATGTACATAACAATTTACTCCTATTGATATTTTAGTATAACTCAGTGTTCATTAATACAGACCTTTGGTTGCATTTAGTTGTTTAATAAGATCTAAGCTCACATACCTCCAAAACAACAAGGTATAAAATAAAGCACAACAATCTGCCAAATGGTACAAAAATTACTATTGTCAGTTCCATTAAACCCAAAAAACTAGTGTCTCTGTCTAGCCCCAAAATAGTTCTTGTATGTGGAATCAATCTCTATGTGCCATACACAAAAAGAACACCCAAATGTTACATATCTGCAAAATTACATCCCACAACACTTTTTAGTAATGTGCAATTCATTTTAATAATACTTTCTAATGAAAAAGAGAAATTAACTTTGACTTCATAATTTTCCAACACACACTTCTGCAATGACATTGTGACTACTTTTAAACGTTACCAGCAAGATTAAAAAATAGATGTGCATCTCCCTTACTCTAAAAACTATTACCAGTAACTGCTATTTGCTGTGTGCTCAGACATTCATATGAATTATGCAGCTTGCACGTGCCCAACATTTAGCTTCAAAATCATCCTGAGTTTGCACACAATGAAGCAAATCCACATACTTCAAAACAAGAAAACCTGAACATACTTCCCTTTACAAAATAATCATGCAACTGAAGAAGAACTGGGCATCCCATGAACTGTTGTGCTTGTTGGAGTTCCACTTATGGCGTTGAAAATGTGTAGCGAATTAGGTATAACACTGGCCTTTTCCTCAACTGGAGTAATCTGAAAATGGAAAATACATATTTACCAAAGTGTTACAAAAAGACACAAGCATTTATAAAACAAGTAACCAATTTCACAATATGCTGTTTATTGACTCAACTTTGCAGTACTTTCTTAATTGCATAGAACTTCTTTTTGAGGATGGTCACCATTTCCAACCATCCTCCTCTACTAGTTGTAGGAGGACAGTAGTTATTTCTCCAATGTCAGTTCTCCTAATTTAGGTATCACACTGTCCTCTCTAGAGGAAGCTTGGACAGCTTCTCTCATTTCTCTTGTTAACTTTCAACAGGAGTTTCACAACAACAACAGGCATGCTTTTTCCCTTTTTTGTTTGTTTTTTTTTGGGGTTTTTTTGTTTTTTTTTTTTTTTTACATTGAGGTATGATTTGAGCATTTCTTATCAAAAGCTTCCAGAGCACCAAAAATACTTTATTCTTAACAGGTATAAATCTACTGATGCTAAGATTAGAAATACTGGGAAAAAAAGGAATGATATAAAAATTAGACATACTAAGAGCACAAGTAAAAAAAATTAATTACCATCCCATCTGATCATATTGGCAAGCAGCAGAGAAGAAAAAAGAAAAATCTGTTAAAATGATTTTCTATATTCTTTGTAACAAAATTTTTGCAGTTGTTTAAAACCCACACTATAATAAGACAGCTAATAGTTTCTTCAATGACATTAGAGCAAACATTGTGAGAAGCTCTTTTTCCAAATACAGCAATAGGCAGGCACATAAAGGTGACATTTTTAAGATTTCAGTGAAAAGCCTCATGATTCTAAGCTTTCAGGGGAGTGATCAATCTCATTAAAAAAACCCAACCAACCCAACACCATGCTTTAATTATTTACAACTAATTACATTTGCATAAAAAGAACACAGTGGTAGATAATAGTAAACATTTCTGCAGCCAGCGCTGTACTTCCATATTCTGTTCACACTATCTTATAGGTATTAGTTGTTTGTCCCTTCTTTTCTTTGTTTACTTTTAGACAATGTGATTTACTGCTGAAGTTTCAAGCATTACATGCTTTTTCTTATCATCAAACTTTGGAAATTCTCCCATGAGTATTTTTCAAATGTACATAATTCTTGCACTGAATTAAAAGTATTTTTTCTTGTGTACATCCTGTTATTCTTTTATTTTTTTCCTATGCCAGGGGAATAGTAATCTTTCATTTATTGTCATTAAACTATTTGATCAAAACATTTTCCTCTCTTCTCCAAAGGGGTCTTCTGTACAGCTGTCTAATCCTTCCATATAGCTTGTTCATCTAAACCAGGTGTCCAGTCAGTTCCTCTCCTTTCTAAAACCCTCCACTGCTCTCTGCTTTTCAGTAAGTCACACTGAAATACAGTCAAACTGTCCCATTTTTGTCAGCTAAGCAACCTCTTTTCCTGTTGACGGATCTTTCAAAACTGTTTTCCTTGACATGCATATCTGAAAGATACTGTTTTTTTATAAAAAAAAAACCAAACCAAACCACACACAGTTTCTGACAAAATAGTAACGTTCCCTAGAAACCTTGTACCACAGTATTCTCTATCATTGGTAGTTAAGAAAAACTAGTTTTGTGGTAAGTTTTTCCCTGTGATAGTATAACAAAAGAATCCAAGAAAGAAAATAAAGCCTATGTGCTTGCTGTATTCTTGTGCTTCACCATAATTATATCATAGCACAGAGCTACTCGCAGCACAGTATCTGAGGAAACCGCATCAGGAAATAATGGACAGCGAGAAGTCATGTGAAGTGAACCCTAGACACCTGACACATTTTTGAATGGGGAGAGTGGGTGTGGGTGGGGGGAAGAGCCATAAAAGTTTTGGATACTATCTAAGCAAGGGTGGAGTAAAGGCAAATCTCTCTCAGATAAGCCTATGGATAAGCTGTTATACCAACAAGCTGTCAACCTTTTTGAGCAGTACTCCTTGGATAATAATAATTTAGAGATGTCAAAAAACTGCAGATGGGTAAAGTCATTGCACATCTAAAGGACGCAATCCTGAAAAAAACCCTGGAAGATTAATAGGTCATTTAAATGTCAGGTAGACTGAACACCTCAGGTAGGTCTCAAGTTTCATTTTTCCTGTACAATTTGATTTCTGAATAAAGCCTATAGTTTTTGTATGGACAAGAGAATCTCTAAGCTCCTCTTTGTATCAACTGGTTATCCAGACCAGGATGCATTGGTTCCTAGACTAAGAAAAGTTGCTATTACGGTCATACATCTAAGGAAGTCTCATAGACACGTGTATTTAAAATGTGTAAGGTAAAATATTATCAGAAAACACAAGTATTTCTTGTGGGACAGAAATACAAGTCTTGAGTGTTAAGAGCTATGAGCCACTCTATGGCTGTGGGAAAAGATTATACAAACAACCATGGATTAAAAGAAAAGGAACCTGAAGTGATGAATTTAAATGTCAAGAAGGCAGGGATCAAGTATGAATCTTCAGTCTTTCTGGTTCTCCTGGAAATAATATCCTTGCCTCTGAAGTGAGGAGACATTTCTACCATAGATCCCAGATGTAAGCTCCTACATCTCAGTCCATGAGAGTTCTGGTTTTCCTTCTCCTATAGCCCCTTTGCAGTAGTGGATTCTCCTCAAGAAAATGTGTTGGAATACTTCTTGAAAGAGGTTTAACTCTTTGTTGCAGAAGTAAATGCTTACATCTCCAAAATCTAAAGAAAAAGAGCTAAGCTTGCAGATCCAATTCCCCTACAGTTACCAGGAAGTACAGACTAAAATGAGCTTTTTGGGTCACAGAGACCCTTGTAACCACACATATGAAGTATACATAATATATATATTCATGTCAGTAAATCTGTTTTATCTTTGCTATAGTCTCTCCCTCCTGCAAAAAAACAGACTGGTGTGAACCAGATTTACTTTCTTAATGAGGAAGACTTGATTCTGAAGGTCAAGAAAGCATCTGCAGAAAATGCACAAACAAAAAAATGAGGAAGTTCCACAATTCCATGATATGCTTCAATAAAGAAAAAAAAAAGAAACAATCCTCTTGTATAAAGCATTACATACTCTTTTCCTAGCGGGTTCAACATTACAGCTACATTCTGAATGCTGGTATGTATGATTTAATATTAGCACATACTTGTTCATGCATTATTTCAGAAAGCTCTTTTGCCATTTCTCTGTAGTTGGCCTTCATTTCTTCTTGATATTCCAACTGATCTTCCTTTATAAGTCGTTCATTTACACCCAGAGCATGCCCACAAGCTTCAACAAATTGCCTGATTTAGATAAAAGAATAATAAAAAAAATCTCAATTAGGAATACAAAATCCAAAAGATTAATTCAAAATGACAGCTTAAAATACGGTCAGAAACTATCAAAGTAAAAAAAAATAATAAATCATTATGATACGAGTCTTGGGGAAAAAAGTTAACCCCCCGCACCCCACCCCCCCCAAAAAAAAAAAAAAATTAAAACCCATCACCAAACAAAAACCCACATACCTAAAAACTTCCTTTAGTAGCTTTACTTTATTATCTGGATATCTTTTGGTGTTTGTGTCATCTAAGAAAGCTCTTGCATATGCTAATGGACCAGCATTAACCTAAAAAGAACAAGGATTGCAAAATAAAGTCAGCTCTCTGACATACGGTCTTAGCAATAACAGGTACTACAGGTGTGTCTCTGATCTGATTTTTCTTAGAACACACCGATTTCAAGAAAACTGGACTTATGAATAAGAAAACTGCTGAGGCTGACACATTAGAGCATGAGAGGTCTCTACAGCACCCTGTATGAACCTGTCCTGGCAGAAAGAAACCACTGATGATATGGCAAAGTAACTGCTGATATTGGCAATTTGTCATCTCTATTTACGGAAACGAGGTGGGAAAATGAGCTAAATCTACTACTGTTTGGTATGCTTATCTATTGAAAACACTCTTCCAAGCTGAAAATTCTGCAATAATTTTCTGAAATTTAATTGTGCTATTATGGCAGCTACATGAAAAGTGGATTCAATGATTTCTGACTCATCCCTGTTACTCTTTTATGTTAATGGTGAGAGCCCCCCCCTTCTCATCCAAAATGGTAGCTTGACAACTTGCCAATTCTGGAACCTTGGTTTATTGTTGCTTTTCTTTCTTTTGTTCTCTTCAACATGATAACAGCTCATTTCAGATGGCTGTGTTTACTGTTCCTTTGATTTGAATCAGTTAAAAATAACAGAGCAGCACTGCTGTCACTGCCTTCTTAAGACCCTGACCACACTGTACATGCTACAACTGTTTTAGGCACCCTATTTTGATAAATCTGATGGTTTCTTTATACATTCAAGTAACAAAATGTTGTACAGTGAGATTTTCTACTATTACCCTCCTTCCGTATTTTGGCATTCCGTCTTCATCTCCATAGGGATCTTGCCAAAATACAAAAGCAATAATGACCATGTTGGACCTACTTGTGAGTAGATCTGCATCTAGCCAAAAAATGCTTATTCATCCTCATATGGGAAGTCACTGTTTCACGGTAGTTTCAGCTTTACACCAAAACCAGGTGGGGCTCATACCACCACAGATTCCAGAGTTGAATCTTAACCCTTTTATGTAACTGTCCACGATCAGTGTTTATATGAAATATTTTTATTGCTTTTCCTATTCTGGAAATAAATGCAAACAGTGAGCATACTTCTAATTTAGGACAGTCTTGAATATACAGAATAGAAACTAATGATAAACCAACTACTTATAAAATTTTCCAGGGACAGAAGCAAGTGGAATAACTAAACGACAAAGTCCTACCTGAACACTGACACTTCCTTGTAGCTTCAGCTGCAATTTGATCATATCTACTTCAGCTGAAGAGCAAAGCTGCCGAAGTTCTGCAACTTTTTTACTCATTTCATCAATGGCTACTTCAATTGGGTTTAAATCAGTATGGTGCTGGTACATTACTGGAATGCGCTTCTTCACATATGGGAAACAATGTATAGCTACGGATGGGAACAAGTTTAATATAGTTAGAAAAAGGGTTTTGAATGAGGTGTGTTTTGAAAGAATTTTATGCTAAAATCTCATTTTGATGTAATTAGTTGCCTGATTTAATAACATATTATATAATTAGAAATACTACCAAATGTACTGGGAAACCAAATATTGAAAATGCAAGTATGTGTAGCTTCACATGTATTACAGCAAAGAAAAGTCACTGTCATTACTGTTACTAATAACCAAAAATTAAACCATTTGAACTTAATTCATATAAGAACTGTAAAAAGAATTGCTTATCATTCACATATCTCAGAGAAACATCAAAAATAGGAAAGCTGTATTTCCTCTTTCCTCACAAGTATTATGTCAGCTGTCCATAGCTGAAGTAATTTAAATTGGTTTTACCACTATATTAAGATAATGATAGAGAAGCTCACACTCAACAGAGACAAAACCACAAAACAGTCTTTTTCTAAAAAGGAAAGCTAGACTCCAGATTCTTAATTCTTGAAGCTTAAGAAAAAAAAAAAAAAAAAAGTATTTGAGGATTATCCCTTGAAGAAACCAGTCTGAAAACCCCAGTTTTGGCTAAAAAATGTAAAAAGTATTTTAGCTGATAGCTATGAAGGACTTTAAGTAAAATGGAAAAACCCATACAGAACAGAATTAGAATATTTGAATTAATGTTTTGACTCAAAGCAAACGTGTTACTTTACAAATTCAGATTTACACGTTACACAGGAACATTGCCAAACACACCGTAACTATTTCCCTTAAAAAAAAAAGTACAATAAAATGTTTTGTATCAGTGAACTAAGTATCTTTAAAATTTGAGCCTATGGAGATTGATGGGCACTCTCCCTTCTAAAGCTAACAAATGAGAAAATATAGCACAGTGATCAGACCAAAGACACATTGGAACTGAAGCTGGAAATAAAACCCAACTGCCCTTCAGGCTCTCCTCGTGCTTTTAGCTAAAAGAACCAATGCTGCATTTTACACATCAGAAGACTGAAAGAATGTTGAAAAATGCCACACCCAAGACTGCAAGCATACCACTGTTCTTCAGTGTTTTATAGCAAAGAAAGGTGAGCACAGGGGAGGGCAAAGAGAGAGATGCAGACATTAAAAAATCCCAAAAATTATTTAAAAGCCAAGGGTAGTTAGAACTTAGTCGAATGTGAGATTTTACTTTCTTTTTCCAGTGCTTAGGGGTCAAGAAATCAGTCATATACGTATTCTCAGATGGTCATTTATAAGTGTTTGCATATCACATTTTGTTGTATTATTTTCAAGTACGTGCTAATTTTAAAAGGTTGTTTTGTCTAACAGTATTTTGGTATACTTTGCAATTCTTATAGTCTCCAACAGTTGCGTGCAATCTTCTAAAGGATTTTTTCTGACAAATACACAACATATAGAAAAACCTAAGTGTCTAAGAAATAAGTACAAGAAACAAAAAAGCAGTTTTCTTTTAAAGGAAATTTCCATTCAATCAGTACCTGTCAAAATAGTCCTTCGCTTACACTGTTCTTCTACTCCTCCTTGTCTTTTACCAGCTTGTGTAAAAGGCATCTCAAACATAAAACGACGAATGTTATGGGTCCTTTCAAAATCTGTTTTTCTTTCTTGCAACTCTTTTTCTTCAAAGTATGGAATGACATGTGTAACTTGAATATATGCATATTTTGAATCTAAATCCTTAGGATTTACCTTAAAAACATGACCAAAAAAAAATATCGAATAGCTACATTGTAAATAAAGTGAATTTAATTGTAGTCACATAACCTTCAGAAATCAAATTTAATTTCTTAACCTTTAAATTATTGAAAATGCAGGAGATGTTACTGCTCTCACAGGGCTTCTCTGCATTGTTTCTATCAGGAAGACAACCCAGCCAGATGCATTACAACATGTGGTTGTGGGTGGGGTTTTTTGGGGGGTTTTGGTTTTTTTTGTGGTTTTTTTTAAACACTCATTATTGATAATTGCTCTATGCAGAACTGCAAAAACCCCTTAATACACAGTTATACCCATGACTGACGCTGGAAGGCACACAGATACAGAATACCCAGAAACAAATACTTGTCCTATATGACAGCTGATACAACAGCAGATTGGAGACCAAAAATTGCTAGTGATAAAAAAAGTTACAGAATTAAAAATAAAACCCTACATTGTGAATAGCTCAGGTATCGCCTTCAGAAGGCACTCCTCCCAACCTGTCAGTCTCCACTGTGACACCCTATGAAGGTCCCAAAGAATATAATGGTGGGAACAAGCCTTTACTACTCAGGTCATTTTGTTTCTAGAACTGCAGAACTAAGAGCCTTATGGACTGGCAGGCCTTTAATTTGCTAAAAGCAGTGACTAGTCTCTAGTACCAATAGATAAGGACACTAAATCTTTGCCCAACAGGGTCGCTAAATGGACCAAGGATGATTTTTTTTTTTATAAATTCCCCCCAACTACAGAACAAAGAGGGCACCTTAAACCTGCACATCTTGTTGCCTACCACTTCAGTCTCATGTCAAATATTCACATTATCTCTGCCTGTCTCTGAGCCATTTCACTTCTATAAACTAAGTGGGAAAAACAGCAATGCAAACAGACACATGAAGTCACCAGGTAAGTTCTGGAGCAAACTGGGAACAGAGCTAAGGTCTCCCTGCTGTTACCCATTTTTATTAGAACATGCTGCTTGATTATTTACTTTTTTTAATTTAAGATTATTGAACTGGAATTTAAGTGGTAAATTATATAATTTACATACTCATTCTGATATAGCTGATAGAAAAACGTTCCCTATAAATGCTGACAAACATATGCACTATAATTGATTGTAAAGAAATCAGGAGAGTACACTGGAAGAGCTGTGAAAAACTAAGATTACAATATAAATCTCTTGCCTTCCATGGCACGAAACCTAGCCTTTGTGCAAGTCCTCCTCTCCTTTCAAAGTTTCACCACTGAAAAGCCCACCACTGCTGCACTTTCAGGCCAAGAAGCACAGACCTTTGTGATCTTACTGGCAGAATCAAGTAACAGAAGGGATGGGAAATTATAATAAAAGAAAATCACCATAAAGTCTGAAGCCAAACAAAAGTTAAAATTGGCTGAGGAAGGGAACAAAAGGAATGCAGAGAGGCAATTTGCACAGTATATGGTCTTCTCAGCAAATGGGATACTGTAGCTCTCTTCAGTTCACCAGTTTTGGAGCCTTCAATTACAAAGGAAAGTATTTCCTGTGACAAATCTAGATCTAACCAGATGACTTTGCGTGAGCATTTTTTTTCCTACAGTTTAAGTGTTTATAAAAATTGAATAGGCTCAGACACATAGGCAAAATATAACAACTGATACAGAGTTTAAAATTTTAATTACATATGGTACTTTTCTCACAATAGGGGTCTGTTTCCAACTTCTGAAAGAAGTTTGGACTCTGCTCTCAAGATGCAGAAAAGGGACAAACTTCCAGAGAAGGAGTGTGGCATGAACTGGCAAGAAATATAGCTAAAGTTAACACAGACTGATCATAATCCAAATTTGTCCTAAGACACAATTATTATTTTGAGAGGTAACACCATGGAAATTAAGGGGGTTTTGTTCTTCTTAAAGGTAACCTTAATAGGAGATGATATTTCTGTCATGCCCTTCAACCACTAGTGTGTTTAGACGCATATGTGTGCCAAATAAGTAACAGACAGCGATCCCACAGTATTTCAAGTGGATTAGTGGAAGTAATGAGAAATTTTTATAGAGAATGAAGATCATACTTTGCCAGAATCCTGAATCATTTTGACGTTTTCAGATCCAAATTTGTCAGAGTAGAGTTTTTGGAGTCTTTGGGAAATTTCTGAAAGTGGTGTGAGTTTAGGCTCTTTATAGATATATTCCTTTCCATCTTCATCCTCAAAGAATCCCTGTAAAAAAATAAAGTAATCAAAATCTTGGGGAAAAACCACATAAGGCAATGATTTAGATGAACATAATGTGTGTGGTTCAAAGCAAACAAACATTTAACATCAGGATTCAAGCAAATGTGAATAAAGATAAATTAAAATCTACGTAAAAAAGGTATTTCTAAGTGAATAAAAAAACAACTTAGAAAAATGTAATTATCTACTACAGAATGAGTGAAAGACAATGAAAACACACAGTTAAAATTTTAAAGGTTTTGTTGCAATTTTATGGTGTGCCAAGCCTTTGAGATAACTTTTTTCACTTTTATATAAAAGTGAACTTTCGGCACTGTTTCACTTGCCAAAAGAGAAATCTTGTTGCTCGACAGAACTATCTGATTCTTAAGTGAGTACTTTGGCAATAGTTTCCATAAAAATAATCTGAAAAAAATCTTTATGTAGTAATAAAAAAAAAATCCCAGAAAATGAAGTTTAGTTTATGTAAAGATGTTAGGTTTATGTTGTACTATATTACCATATACTTCTTCATTTTTATTAGATAAAGCATTTGTTTTAAAACCGTAACTAAATGCAAAACAGAGTACATGGGAAGTGAAACAGGTCATTGGTTTAAAACAAGAAGCCATGTCCGAGTTCAGGTTTGAAACAAGAAAATAAATACTTCTGTCATAAATGAAACAGACAAAATAGAAAAGCACAACATAACATGTATAAACACAGGCTAGATTGACAAAAATACCCACACCAAACTAAGGTAAAATGCAGTAGTTTTTACTGCATTGCTTGCTTTGTAAGCGATTACTGTAATTACCTCAACATCTGTTTCACTGTCTGTAAACTGGTATTGCTATAAAGTTATAAAAGACAACAGAATACATGTGAAGTTATACTGCTCAGAGTATTTTACAATTCTCCATGCTCAGCTGAACAATTAGCAACTGGGCTATGCATGTAGAAAGGATATTACTTGATGCTGCGTGATACCATACTGATGCATACGCAATTCTAGACACATATTGCAGGATGTGAAGCTGTCCAGCACACAGCCAGAACTTCTGTTCAAAGCATGCAATACTGATGCATAGAAAAGAGTGATTTGTTCTCTAAATGGAACTTAATGCTATTTTTTGAATTGCAATGGCTATCGATGCATACCGATCTAAGAAGCAGCCTTGCAAACCACACTGTAGCATTACAGACATTAAGTCGATACATTGTTAAGAACTGACATTACAGAAAACTTACCGCTGCCTTAAGGTAGTAAATAAAAGAAGAAAAAGGAAAAAAAAGTAAAAAATTTACTGAGGAAAACAATGAAGAATTGTATTGGAATTGATAAATGTTTGAAACTAAATTATTGATGGTGAGTAAGTATTTCTTACAGAACACATTTCTTGTCCTTTTTATGTCATGGTATCAATATAGATCATGAAATAGTATACCTTGTAAAATAAATTCAGGTTTTTCTTACTGCATAGAGCTGACAAATGACAGTTAAATAATACTCACCTGTCCAAAGAATGCTACCCTGAAATAAGTACCCAGCAGTCTCTTGCCTGTATGCATAACTTCTGTTACTTTACTGTATGCTCGATGAAGAGTGTCATATAAATGAGCAAGCCTCTAAAAATAAAAGAAAACAATCATGAGATAAAGAATAACATAGAACTTTGCTATCTTAAGACAAGAAATGATGTCCTTACAGTTAGTAAACACCTTTAACTGAACAGTAGTAACAGGTTTAGCACTTGTATCAGAATGACAATATGCAAGATTAATTTTTAATAATTTATATTTAAATAAAAATATTTTAAACTATTTAAAATGAAAACAAAATTTTCAACATGTTCATATTTCGGTTACAGTTTTAGTAATTTTGTTCTGTGATGTCCAATGTGTCATGCAGTTAGAAAAATCAGATTTTTTTTTTCCCCCTCAAATTTATTTATGATGAATTGAGTACCTCAAAATCTCTCCGTTTTTCATAAATGGGAATTATGAGTTTATATATGTCAGCAATGAGCTCATAGCGTTCTGCCTTCCAGAGTCCATCAGCACACTGCTCCAACAATTCCATCAGCACATCCTAGATTTGGACACACATTCGATAACGTAAAACAATTCAGTACTTGTGAAATGCACAGCAAATATTTATACCAAAGTTCTTCCTAATACAAAGGGAGATCTTGCCTCAGCCAAGATTATCAAAACAAAGTAATTTAAATTATTGTGGCAATCAATAACTGCTAAAAGGAAACAAAATAGAACAGAGTGGTCTGAGTCTACACATCTACTCTTTGTATTTCCTGGGAACAGCATTTTTCTTTTAGATACTCCTGACTTCTGAAGTTCTGCAAATGACACCTGTGTGAGGAGCCAAGGTCTTACCTTGAGACCCCTGTCATACTTGCAACATGCTTTTTTCCAAAGCGGTGTTTCCTTGGGTTTTTCTGGTTTTGCAGAGAGAACATTATTTTAAAAAGGCAGCAATACAAACACTTGACTGTAATGGTTCTGAAGGAAACTACCAAACAAATTACATCAACAATAAACCAAAAAGTTACAATACCAAAATCTGTACTCAGAAGTAATTATCAAGGTACAACAGTGGAATTTGGTATATGTGGTCCAGAATCAAAAGAGATATAACAGAGAAGAGAAATTCTGCAGGGTCAAAACAGAGTCATACAAGCAAGAAACCACCTTGGTTTTGTTGGGTTTGATCCTAATATCCTTGTAGCAAAACCATAGCTATTTAACGTTAAATAAGAACTATGCTTATCTGTATGTTAGAATGGAAGTGTACATTTTGCATTTAAACAGTTACATCATAAATATAAAGTCTCTGCCTTCAGTTTGCCATAATTCTTTATTTTCCACTCATTTAATTTCTTCTACTTCAATAAGTGTAACAAAACTAAGATAACACTATTAGTTTGCTCTAGTTTTCATAAATTTAAATTACTTGTCTAACTACATTAACTCAAGTTACAACAACCAATTTTACATATGTTATGGAACAGCTTACAGCTCCTGTGACAAAGCTGTCATACACTTGGTCATGGCTTGAGTGCGACAGAATCACCTTGAAGAAGCCCGTTCCCATCCACATACCCTAACATATCTCAGTCCTCTTCAAACATGTTTGGACCTCCAAGAATCTCCAAGAGAATCCAAGTCTCAGACTGAGAGGTGTCAGAAGACATGAAATTTTTACTTCTTGAGACCTTCTGGTACCATTCTTGCATTGTAGTGGTGAAGCCAGAATCCGGAAATAACTCCGTTTATTCTTAGAAGGGATCCAATGCTACTCTATTCCCTTCCTGCCTTTGGTAGATGACTAAGACAGCACACAGACATCACTAAGAAAAGCCAACTTTAATATGAGAGCAAAAAGAGACCGAAAAATGCCACCCTTCTCTGTGTGCTGCAATGGTCCCTGAAACATCTCCTTTCCCCCCGTCATTATGGGGCTGTACAGACTCCCCAATATCTCCATCCTCAGCAGCCAGGCAGTGAGAACAGAAAGACCAGTGTCACTGCTGGATGACAAGGGCTGCCCATAAACACTGTTTTATAACAAGAGACTTAACTCAGACACCAGAGGGCATCCAAATGCAGAAAAGCAGTAAAATCTTGTTTGCACACAGGAAAAAAATGAAAAGAGCCAAAGCTTCATGTGTGAGAGCTGATAGGAGGGAGGAAAAGAACACAAGATTTCTGGGCCACCTATCTCAGTGCTTATCCATTTGCATTGGAAGACTCCAGCCAGAGCTTCCCTTGTGACCTGTGAGAACAGCTTCTTAACCCTTTTACGGCACACCTCTTCGAAGAGTCTGGTTCTTCCACTAACCCTCAGGAGCTGGACTTTTTCCAGTTTGCTGGTATCTCTCTTGACTTTGAGGGGGCAGCACTGGGCACAAGATTACAGATCAGGCACCAGGAATGCTAAGTAGAAGGGGGAAAACCCACTTACCTCCACTTCTTGACTTTTTCTAATACAACTCAGCATGCTACAACCACAAGGCTACATTGACGATTCCTATTCAACCTCGTGTCCACTAGTGAACTCCCAGGTCTTGTTGCAGAGCTGCTGCCCAGCCAGTTCATCCCCAGCCTGTACTGAGACCTTGGGTGATTTTTTTTCCACAGATGCAAGGACTTGCACTTGTCTTTGTAGAACTCTGAGAGGCTTCTGTGTTCCTTCGGTTTGAGATCCCTCTAAACGGCAGCCCTGCCCCCTGACTTATCAGTCACTCCTCTCCATTTAGTTTCATCCACAAACTTGATGATACACTGTATCCCATGACCTAGATTGCTAATGAAGATGCTAGACAATATCAGCCTGAGTATTCCTGAAGAGTATCAGCCTTCACCACCATATTTAAAATTCTCTTGTATGTTTGGTAAGTACCTATTTCTGTTTTTCATAAAGTGCTTCAAATATATTGAATTACACTGCATGTGATCATTTACAAGAGCTACAATACCATCTGAGCTGTGACACACTTTCATTTACAACTCTGCAAGTTAGAAATCCTCTCATGGTAAGTCAAACAAGAGACCAGAAAAAACAAATAGGAAGGTAGAGATTGACTTAAAATCTGTGGTGGAGCTGCATTCTGGCAGAGTTTATTTTGGAAAAATACAACAAAACTGAATTAAATTGTTTCCAACCTTAATCTGCATGGAATTTGGCACTTGCCACAGGCCTATTAGCCATAGGTCTGATCTCTCACAGATGGACTGCTTACAGTGAAGTCTAACATGGAAAGGGTGCATCAAGTTCCAGATTTTTACCTTCCTGTTTCTGACACCCATAACATTTTTAGTTCTGCAAGAAGAATTTGACTTGTGCTGCTGAATAGGCTGTCTAGGTAAACACTTGTTTTATTAAAAATGCACACAGTAACTTCGTTTAAAAAACAAAACTGAACCACAATTTTTTTTTTTTTCTTCTACTGGCTAGTTTAGGAAATTAGTCAGGGTAACCCTGGCCTGAGAAAGAATTCTTTTAAATTGAGAATTACATTGAGAATTTTAAAAATTTCAATTTTTAAAATGAGAAACTACATGGTCTTAAGATAATTTCACTTAATTAGGAAGACTTTATATAAACTGGAGAATATAAAAGACGTTTTGCCCTTTTTAAAAACACAAAGGGATAGCCCCTGATCCCCCATACTTGTAATTACTCCTTTGGAGATTTAACTCTAAAGTAACTAGCTTCCAGGGAAATTCCAAGTCTTAAGAAACAAATCCCACGTGAATCTTGTTACTGCATGTAGGAAGAATTCCCATCAGATCACCATTTTGCTCAGCAGTAGTAAATACAGCTTGAAAGATGTGTTTCTGGTTTCTTGATTTCTGTACCCAATTGATCTATCACATGTTTTTTTTCTTAGACTAATGTAGTTTTGCTTACAGAAGAACATACTGACTAAGCACTCCACACATGAATATGTTCCTACTTATGAAGCAACTAGACTACCTGTTTTGAAGTATTTCTGTAATATACTAGTCATCTTAATCTATCCATGAGTTTTAGTCTACTAAACCCCAAACAGTTCTTCCCTATTATTACTCTTCCTGGGGTGAAGTATAAGAAGCTATCTGAAACATCATAACTTTTTTCAGTATTTAATCAGTTAGAGTACTACATGGTTAAGTTTAAAAGGGCTGCACACAGGGAAAATGGAAATTTGGCAAGGCTTGATCCTTTTGCAAGCTCAACAGGCTTATAATTTCACTTTTGGCTTACTTCCATTCCATGGAAATACTGAGATGAAAATAAATTTACATAGGGTTCAATGACCTAGAAGAAGCAGTATATTCTTTTTGCAGGGCCTGACTAACAAGAAAAAGAATAAAGACATTCCAATTTAAACAATAAAAAAGAATTTAGCTCTGACAAATGGTTTGTCAGGTAGACACCGACAAGAATTCCTAAGAAAAGTTTCCGTCAGCAGTAATCACTAGAAACCCAACTCTTGGCTCACTTAGAGCAGCATAAATTTTGCTTCGAGTAACATGATAAATTCCACGCTAGATCAGGAGAATCAGTCATTTAAAGAACATAATATACAATTTTTTTTTAAAAAAACAATCTGCTATTGGATGCCTTTGGAAAGGAAAAGCACTGTATTTCTCATTTCAAGTAATTCCAACTCCTGACTTCCCAGAAAGAGGCAAGTCAACAAATTTTGTCTTAAAACTATAGAGCAGAACAGTACCACAACTTAGGAGTAAAATGGAGGTACCCTAGGCCTAAAGCCAGGTTGAAACCATCAAGTCTTCTGTATGTTCCTCCTAAATCTGTTAGCATTGCCACAATTTGCACAGTCAAATAATTTTGTCATATACCTTTGCCATATACAAACTAGATCACAAAAGAAAAATATTTTTTGTTGTACAATTATGCTTACACACCAGTAATTTTTCCAACACAGCTACTGCAAGTAGTGGTCTGTCTCTCCCTCCCCTGCCTATACTGGCAAATACATCGTGTAAACGTAGCTCTTCATGAGGAAGATTATGAATAATCTTTTCATACAGGCTTCTTAATAGTAAAAATCACTGTAGAGCCAGCTCAGACGGATCAGCAAAGACACAAGGAGTGAAACTTAACCCAGGAAAAAACCCAACAGCATTGATGCAAGTCTGGTGTGAGTAAAACCACTTTCACTGTTACGGCGTTTTTGCTTAGGGAAACTGTAAACCAGCAAAAATCAGTGAATACATGTTCATGATTACTAATGTAGTAATAATTTAAATCAAAGCCAGTTTCAAAACAAAACAGATCTTGCTTACTAATAAATAAACCACAGTAGTGTTCATCCTGTCAAGCAGCTTAAAACCCCCATTTTGCTTGCTTTTATTCTGATAGTGGTGAGGTCGATGTGCTAGTGCTTTATTTAAAAAACATGTATACAGTAAATTCTGTAAAGCTGGGACAGGTCACAGAAATTTTTAATTTCAGTTTTAGGATAAGATTAGCAGCTAAGAAAACAATTATAATATCCATCATATTAGTCAGCCTCCAGATTGAAACACAAAACTTGGAAAACCAAACAGCACTTCAGTGTGCATCAATTCTAACACTTTTATGTTTACTTACTTCATTGAAGTGAACATCTTGCATTCCAACATCCTCCATCATTGAAGCTTCTTCATCTATATTAGGTGTGATCACTCTGAAAGCAGTACAACCTTGCCTAAACATCCCTGTCATTGAAAAAGAAAAATAGACAAATTTACTTTTCTGCACCAGGATAAAGTTAGGCCATTTTGTGATGCTGGGAAAGGCAGAAGAAATATTTAAATATAATTACCACCAAACTGATAAATAAATAAAAAACATATCCATCCTCCCACTGCATGATTAGAATACTAGACCTCACATAACCATGTAAGTATAAATATGTCTTAAAAAATTCACAGATGTTAATATCTGGACTCTTATCTACCAAAATAAATAGAGTCTGATTCTTCCTGTTTTATCTTAAACTTGTGCCCAATCTACCCCACCCACCCTAAATCTAAGATTTAATCAAGGTAACTTTTACAGTATTTAATTAAACTGGCATGAAGTCATGCTGGAACTCTGTACAGAAACAGGCCCTGGCATATCAGCTTCCTCAGTCTGAATAACATGAATGGACTGACAACAACCATATGAAATAATCAAAAGATTGCAAACCAGGTTATTCAGCTGTACATATATAAAGTCAATCTATAAACAAGAAAAAAACCCCAGCAATCTAACTTCCTTTACTGAAATAAGTACTTGGCAAAAATTTGGTTTAGAACCTCTTTTACCCATTCTGTTCTGGTCTTTTTTATTATATCAGAACGTTGAATTAAGAAATCAGGATTTTTGGCCAAAACCTGTACTAAGTAAAGCCTCAAGAGCAATCTGCAAATACTACAGAAGCACAACGACTTGCAGATACTTATTTCATAGCACATTCCTACAGAGATTCTTTCTGCTCAGGTAGCAGCTTGACCTCCGGAGGTTTTATTGAATGACTGCCTCAAATCCATGTTTTTGTTTTACTCCTAGAAATACCACAGGTTCAACTCCTCTATATTACTAAGAGGAAATAACTTTCGTATGACAGTAGACAAAAATAGCAGATCACCGGACACAACACAGATGATCTTTAGTTAGTTGCTATCAGGCTTCCAAGAGGACACAGTAATTCCGATAAGCAACTTAGTTTCAGATTTGGTCTCAGAGAAGCCTCTGAAATCACTGGAGTAGAAAGGATAGCCTCTAGGCTATTGCGAATCCTAAAGGATACACAAGTATCTGGCAAGAGGCACAAAAAGAACAGAGAAGAGGCATCTTGTAGACCCTGACTTCATTTCATTTTGAACTGTCACGCAAAGGCAAAGCTAAAAAGCTGTGAATATGAATTTGTCTGTCTACAAAAAAACCCACAACAGCTCAACATAATAATGTTGAGTCTTAACAGATTTCTGAAATTTTCCAGCAGATATCTATTTTTCTTAATAAAAGCCATATAATCTTTTAATTTTCTCAAATCCCTGAATGAGAACTCTTCTAATCCTACAGATGGAAGGTAGTTTTCTACCTTATCCCCAGGGTCATCAGAAACATACTTTTATAGACAGCTGCTAGCACAGAACACCAAGACAGGTGAAGGGCATTCTGGGCATTATCATCACTGACTCAGCTTCTGAAAATTTGTATGAATTTATTTTGCCTTCTCTGGCAATGCCATATTCCCCTATATGCAGCGAGAGATTAATTGCTGAACAAGAATATTCACCAATAAGTTTGCTTTAGAAAGGATCTGACTTCAGCTATTAGCAGCTCTGGTATAAAACTAAACTTTTTATTTTCTTAAAAATTTTACTTTACCTTCATCTGAAATGCTGCCTCTTAGGTATGCAAGTATACTCTTAAATGTATGAGCGTGCTATCCATTTAGGTCAGAATTTTTTCCTTGGGGAACACTGAAATGCCTACAACTTCTTCAGCAAACCTATTGCTTTTTCTAAACTATAATGAAAAAAATATAAACAATAAAGTAAGATTTCAGAATCATACCTTTTCGCGTGAGATATTCTGCAACCAGTGCTGCTACATGGACATAGCACATTGCTGCCTAAAACAGAAATCGTAACAATCTCATAAATTACAATTATAATGGAACTACTAAAACCAAGGTATATGAGAAGAGCCCTAGCCTGAGACAGTTTATTTTCCTTTTTGCTGCTTTGCAGGAGATGTCCTATGACCGGTGTAAGAATTTTCCACCTCATTTATGCAAAAGAGTAACTATGCAAGAGCACTCATTCCTCATTTACCAGAGCACTGAGTAACACTGACAGCAATATACAATGTGAGAGCGACCACGGATCACAAATTACAAGGTAGGAAAACCATGCTATAATAGAAACAGGCAAATCTCTCTTGGGGATGTATTTTAAGTGTTATGTGAAATAAAAGAGATATTAATTACACTGCTCAACATTTGATGCTTCTTCTGCTAACCTGTTTTGTCTGCCTTTTGGCTCCAGACTAAGAAAAACGTAGAAAAAAAATTATGACAAACCATCTGCAAGCAGCAAAAGAAAAAGAGATCTGACCTATGAAAAAAATGTGAAATAATATGGTTGGTGTAGCTTGGAAAACAGAAGAAAGAGGAGGGACAGAGTAATCTTCAAATGCTTGAAATGTTTTATGAAGTTGACACTGATCCCTTTTCTCCACAGACAGGACAAAAACAAGATACGAGATTTTTATTTTACTAAAAAGGTTTAGGCTTACAGCAAAATGTTATTCTAACTGTAATTATCAATTGAACATAAAGAGGCTGCAGAATCTCAGACAATGGAGGTGAATGAAAAAGGTTAAGTATCTGTCAGAAGCTCCGATTCATACTTTGAATTCATACTTTGTGTGGAGTTGTGCTTTGTGATTTACAGAGGTCCTTATCTAGTTGTACAGACGAAAACTCTGGGTTTTCAATAAGAGAACACTAAAAACAAACCTAAAAAACCCCACCCTGCCTTCTGATAGAGCTGAAGTTGTTTCCTTCAAAATAACGAAAAAAAGCTAACAGACCATTGCATATGCCTTCTGTGTTGCTTCCATACAAAATAAAAGAATTCTAGTACTAGACGCTCCATCACTGGAAGTGTTCAAGGCCAGGTTGCTTTGATACTTACTTGTTTAAGTGATACCAAGATTAAGTCACATGTTTATGAAACAACTCGATATCATGCAACACTTTATTTTCAGATGGAACAAACTACCAGAGAAAGACAAAATTCATTCTGTATGTTGATAAAATACTTAGATCAAGACATATAAAAATGCTCACTCAGCTCTCCTTTTTGCTAGAAGTAAATACTTTAACCACACATGAAATTAGATAGTGTTCTTTTTTTGAAACAAAAAATTTTAAGAACATTAGGAGTTTCTATTAAGCAGTCTAGAATACAGTCAAGCTAATTCTATAAAGTCAACTGAAAAGGAATTCAAAGAGTGGCTTTAAGTGTTTTAGCAACTGAGTAACAAAGATAATTTCAAGTATAAGGTCTGTGTCTTCCATGGCTTGCATTGAGCATTCCTGGATTAGTAGTGTGTCAGCTATGGTAGTTAAACAAACACCTTACATTAGTAATCAGAAATTACACATGTCGGGTAGGACAAAACCTTCTCAGTCATTGAAACTAATGCACTAGCAATTCAAAATTTATTAAAATGCTTGTTATATGCACACTGACAACCATTAACACCTTGCATTTCAAGAAAGACAAGCTTTAGCTTATCACAAAGCTAAAACTAGTTTGATTTTTTTTCCTCTTACCTCTGAAAGATCTCCATTTTTAACATGGATCCTTGCCATGCTGTCTAACCATGTCTTCCTTAATTCAGGTGTACTAGCATAAGACTTTGCCAAACTGTACTGGAGGTCTACAAGCATTTCTGGATCATTCTCATGCTCCTTCATCTGAGCTGTAGCCATCAGTACTGTACGAATCCGTTTTGTTAAATCCTTAACGTCAGAAGGGAATGTAGTGTGCTAAAACATCGAAAAGTGAGTTCAGCAACCGTCTTTTTCTACGCTTCACATAACAAAAAGTTGAAACATGATTGCAAAAGATGCTATGAAAGAGTTTTCAAGCATCATTCTACAGTAAGAAAGGGTAATAAATACAGACCTTTATAATTCTGTCATTATTGGCACAATTATTGATGATGGAAAGAGACTGCTGAAATCTAGTTCCTCCAATTCCAACAACATCAGCAATTAACTGGCTTACTGAAATAATAACCTTGACAGAAACAAATGTCTTGTTAGTGCATATTTCATGAAATACCCTTCAAATGTACCTATGAAGCAATTACAAAGGAAGTTTTGTTTTTCTTAATTGAAAGATTACTCCCTTAAGTAAAATTATATTTCATTTTTTTTCCCAGTTACTTGTATAATAACATTGGCAAGAAAAAATAGGCCTGTGTAAATTTAATGCACACTCATCCTCTGCTCTAAAGACTGACTGCAAGGTGAACTTGTCAGAGGTCATACAACTAGTAAACTATTGCTCCCAGCTTTGTCAGAGCACACCATTTTCTATGTTTTTGTTTTATTTTAAACTTTTACATGCTTGCAGCTGCACTTTTCCTTCTTCAGACACAACAGGGTATACTACTTATTCAAAATAACTTCTACAAAACAGAACACAACAAACAAAAACTGTTTCCTACAAAACACAGGGCCATCCAATTGTTTCCAAGTATTTCCTCGAACTGAACAATTTTATTGCTATTTTCTTACTCTTAGAATAGTACCAGCCTTGGTACTATAAAAGGAAATAATTCCTTTTCTTTATCTGACAGGGCTTTGCATACTGGTATGCAACTGTGTACCTACAAATACAATATTTAAAAAATGAAGAATAAAGAAAGTATACTAACTTGCAGATGTGTCCTAACAAAAGACTTCTTCCCTGTGTAATCAAAATTATTTCTCATTAAGAAGTAAAGTAACTGTGAAGCCTCAGTACGAATTGAACTCAGTTTGGAATTACAATACTTCAGAATTTCATAACACAGTGCAGAACACATATCAGCTCTACCTTCATAAAACGTAGATGGAAACTGGGGAAAAAGTAGAAAACAAAGTAGTTATTTGTTAAAACTAGTTTCAGTTCTTGATAAAACAAGCACGTCAAGAAAAATGCAAATATACTGGAAAATACAGACAGTTATAGTAGTTCATGACACAAAACAATTTTTACAGCAATTCAAAAGACAAATATTCCACACTGCTGGGATCAGATCAGTCCTTATTAATCAATTTTAATTTGGGATTTCAGTTCTTATACTTTTACATAATATATTGTTAACTGAAGAACTAGATGAGTACTTGAAGATTATTTTAAAACTTCTTACCTTAAAAATAAGTGCCCGTAAAGCAATGAAGACATTTTTCAATGCTATTTCAGACTGATTCTTTTGAAGGAAGCAGAGGTATACATCAAATACTTTCTTCATCAGTGGATTATGTCCATGATCAGTCAGTAGTTGATTCTTTAAATCGATAGTAAAAATTTAGGACTTTTGTACAGTCATACATTTATACTGTTCTAAGAACACACACAGATCACGCAAAAGCAGGAAATTAAAAGAAATATAATCTGCACAGCATTACCAATATGTTCAATAATAAATAATAATCTGAATTTTAATTATGTCTATAGGTATGTTGTGATAATATAAAGACTATATTATGTCTTCAGGTATTTCTAACATTTCATTAATCTTGCTTTTAGCGAAAATGTGGCTTCTGAATAGACTTATAGGACACAATTGTATTTAACAGCTTTGATTAAATTAATTAGTATTAATAGTTCTTCAAGAAGCACACTCAAAGTATTAACAAATTCTGGTCACACTGGCTTTAGCAGCTCAGAAAATGGAACTTTCCCATAGCAGTACCTCCTACTACAATGCTCTCAAAAAACCTCCTCCCAAAACAAACTCTCACCCACTCACCATCTTTCATTACTGTCCTAGAACTGAAACTGAAAGGCCTCTTAAGGACAAAGATATGTTACTTTTCAGAGTTTATCTGCATTGATATTCCAAAGCTCATTCTGAGGCATGCAATACACAGGGTTGCTCTTGATTTCTGTATCACCAACAGCTCCCTTCCATCCAACCTTTTTTTTTTTTTTTAAATCCAATCTCTCTAGCAAGTAATGACTGTACATCTACTTTTAACAGTTCATATTGCTTTTGGGTTTCTCTGGGGACCTGCTTTCTCCCTTTTGTCCACTGAGCATATGCACTAGATTCCTATGGGCCTCTAGGATGAAACAACGAGGTCTCTCTGTTTACAAAGCACTAAGATATGTTAATCAATTCAGGGACTGCTCACCTTTGTCCAGGGAGTCCAGAGCTGAGAGGACCATGTCAAGTATTGCTCTCTCTGACTCCATTGGCCCTCTTAACACAATTCTATAGGGCCTTGCACCTTCTGCAACTCCCCTCTGCGTGTCCCACTCTTCCTTGTCTTTACTGTATATAGGCACCTAAACAGTACGCTGCAAGGCAGCTCCATCACCAATTCAATTAAGTTTTAAGGTAATACTAACCCAAATAATCTACTTCAACAGATTTTTTAAAAAGATACTTGAGACTTAGCATAGACGTAAGTTCTGGTAGCATGCCTTAAGCTCTCTCAAACATGGAAGAGATGTCTAACTACAAATGTCTCCTTTTCTATTCATGGCGACACAGAAGAAATTCTTCAGGCTAAAGAATTTCAGCATAATCCTAGGCATTTTGGGTGTTTCTCAATATTAAAAAAATGGAAGGAGGCAGTCCTCCATTAGAAGCCATTCTGATAATATGACTTGCAGACCAGAACTCAATGTGGTTTTAAGCTGTGTGGATGAATAGATTCAAATGCTGGCAGGAGACCAAAGATCTCCAAATGCTATCCAGTGAAGCCACAGGCAGGCCATTTTAGAGGCAGCTACACATAAATAGTTTGATATAAGCCAGTCAAGCCTGTTTGGTCACAGGATGAAGTTTTATCTCTTGGACCAGTATACAGATCTCTGTAGATGACCCAAAACTAAATAAGTAACTGTAAGTTTTAAAAGATGGTAAGGCTTACTACTTCCAGATTTATAGAAAAATAACAAAATATTGTCTTGCAAACCCCTGTCCTTATGAGGAAATTGATATAATATCATTTCTTCAGATGTCCCAACAGCAGAGGTAGGCAGTTCGCTAAAACCACCTAGAGTAGTAGGAATTCACACAAGATCATTTAAAATTCTACCAAGAAGCAGACATAACTTGTGACACGGCCTGTAGTGATGGGACAAGGGGCAACAGTTTTATACCAAGGATAGGTTTGGATTGGACATAAGGAGAAATTTTCTTTACAATGAGAGTGGTGAGACACCAAAACAGGTTTCCCAGGGAAGCTGTGGATGCCCAGGGAAGATGTGTGAAGGGGTTTGGACTAGGTGACCTTTCAACCAAAACTATCCTATGATTCTACAATTTTATGTATTTTAGTGCAGTTGATTGAATAGAAGCTCTTGATTCTCCTATTTTGTTTGGATCTTGCAGACTATTCCAGTATATCTTACCTACTTCCTCAACATAATGCATACAGATAACCTTGAAGAACTGTCATTCCAACCATGACAGGCAGCTGATAAATTAGTGGTCATTCTTCTTTAAATCTTTAAAACTAGGTATCTTCATTTTCTATTCTGTCATGAAGTTGTGGACAAAACTGGTTCTAAACTAATTAAATTACTAATAAAAGGACGATTATAAATAAGCTCATGTTTTCATAACTAAAGACACTAAATTTGAATCTTCAAGCAAGGATCTGGATACATTGCTCCAATTAAGAGGAGAAGCCAGCCAGAGCTATCATCTTTTTATATCTATCATCTATCATCTTTTTATAGCTTTACCTTTAATGTTTGGAAAAGCTAAAAAAAAACCCAACAGACAGGAGGGGTATGCAAGTGGGCATGCTGTAAAAAGATTCCACAGGAGAGCTACAGTAACTGATACAACTAAAAAGAAGTCTTATTAGTAACAAACTGAAATAAAGTTACAGAAAAGGTACGCACACAAATTACTGTTAATTAACTGAGAGTTAAGCAGCCACCAAATTCAATATGTAAGTCTGATAGTGTCCAACTATGACTTATGGTTTTGCCACACAATAGCTTTTTCACCCCACACAGTCTTTGAAAGAGTTTTACCACTAATATTAGGTAGACATTAAAGTTTCTTGAATTATTTTTAGGAAATTAGGATGAGGAGGTGCTTTTCCCACAGATTACTGCTGATCAGTAAGAAGTCTGTGTGCAATGTGTAACTGAAGGCAAAGCATTTTGCTGCAAGGTAATCAGCTTTTACATGACATAATAATGAAATACAGTGCTAGAAATGCTAAAAACACAATGCTATGTTACTAAACTATAAAATATAAATATAACTCTAAAATCTTTTTTCCTGAAAGATAATTATGGAGATATTAACACCAAGTCAAGAACAAACCTTAAAAGCCATTGTGAATAATGACAGAGTATCCAGAATCGTAAGGCAAACTTCAGTGGCAATATTTGCTTCAAGTAAAGACTGGTGAAGAACATCTGCATCTGAATGGCCATAGCCTACAGAAATTCCAAATGAAGTGTAAGTGCTGGGTATGCTCATTTAAATGTTTCTTATTTCCAAAAGACTTGCTGAAGTAGGAAACAATTAACAAGCAAAAAGGCAAAAAGCCTAACAGAAGTTAGTATTCAATACAGAAAAGGAATTCATATGCATTTAAATATTTTTCAGATAAGTGAATGTAATTATTCTAACATAATTTGCTCAAGATCATAAAATACATTAAGTATGAATGTCAACAACAGAAGAATTAACAGCAGTTAAAACAATGAATGTCTGATGTTTCATATATGCGTATGTATACATAGGTATACATATATAAATGTACAGAGTTATATATATTTACACATATATTCTTAAAATAAGTACTGCAGGAGGATGGAGTTTACAGCTGAAAATATGTATTGGTAATTTAGCAATGTTATTATTGACTTTGAGATCACTCTAAATCAACCGTTATAAAAATACAAAACACTAAGAGTTGAAGGAATACAATCATGAGTATTCAGCTGCATGTAAGTACAAGTAATTAATTCTGCTCTGTAGCAATATCATGCAATAATTCCATATAATAATCATTATTAATAAAAATATTTCATTTCTTCTAGCTCCATACTGTATTTAAATAATTTTAAAAACATATCCCACTTTAGCACTGGTTGCAGTATGTTGTTTATGTTTCCTAACACTGATTTTTAAGAACCAGATTGACAAATGTGCCCTGGCTGCTTTATAAAAGTTTGGCCTGGATCACTTTTACGTGTTAGATTTACAGTCAACTTAGCATCACTAAATCAATGACAACCATGACAAACGTGTTGAGATCAAGAAAAATCAGAAGAAATGACATATTCTTTTAGAATGACATCTGGCCACTTCCTTCTGCACCTTCTTGATTCCCTGGCTGAACTACGCATGCATACCCATAACCACTATTTTCTTTGGATTTATGCATTTTTTTTCTGTCAGGAAATATACACCTCTTTCCTATCATCTTCTGCATTCTCTCTGCCTCCACCTCTTCCTACTCCCATGTATTTTCTTTGTGATTTAAATCCAACCACCTCCTTCACCTCTGTAACGATGGAAAGGAACAATTGGCATTTAGAAGCAGTCTTAACACAACAGCTCTTTGCCAAATATTTTTGTTTTAGTAAAAGTGTTCTCTTCCTTAAAGAAGTTCAAAGTAAAAACCTTTTTCATAACAAACACCTTTGGGTGACCAGAAATCCTTAAGTTAGCCTGTGGTTTTGGTAATGCTGGAGATACCAGAGAGGATGACTATTTTGAGAACTGCATTGAGGACAGGGGAAATATTCTTTAAAGTAGTAATTTGTTTGCTCTTCTGGTTCAGAAGAAAGGTACAAGGTTTATTGTAAATATTAAGTAAAAACTGTAGTCAATAGAGAGAATTCCAAAGAGTTCAAATGTTGTTCTTCACATAAATAATTCAGAAGAAACATATAAACAGGTTGATTACTCCACATTATTACTAGAGACAGAAGTTTTGGGCAGGATGTAAAAAAGGAACACTCAATTTGATTGAGTTAAAAGACTGGTTTTGCACTGCTTTCTCCATACAAATGCCAACAACTATCTTTGTTTCAATTTGCTATTATTTTAGAGAAGCTAATATTGTATTCTTCATGTATAACTAACACAATGAATTCTATTTTTCACACGTAACTTAAAAGGAAACTATGGAACTACAGTTACCACATATAATATAGACATCTACCTAGGTATGCCCATGAACATGCACTCATACATTCACACTACTGCAGAGTAACTGGATTTTAAACCATCTAAGAACACTGAAAACGGGATCATCTCTAACAACTTTGGGTTTGACAATGATCACATACTGCTATTGCAGATCACTGTATATCTTTCATATTTCAGTATGTTTGCATGTCACTATTCTAGCATCCTCCTCCAGCCCTAACAATAGAAATATAAATTGACATTCTTGAAGTTTGTATTGAGATGCTTTAGAAATTCAAACAAAAGGCCTAATTTCTTCCATACTTAAGCACAAAACTATGCCAAAATTCTCAGAGATGTGAAATATCACACCATTACTTCAGTACTATTCCTTGCTTAAATGATTAGAAAGGAAGAAATTAAGTTTATAATTTACGTTTATAGGCAACTGCCTTGCCAAAGAATCATGATTTTAGAAACCAATAAAGCAACTAATTCCACCAGATATGTCCTTCCTGTGTGCATCCCATACAGGATACGTACAATATTCATCCAAGTTCTGAAAACTACTTTGGATATAAGATACAGGCAGACTGACAACTAAACAAAACTAAAAGTTAGACCACAATAAGACCAAAAATATAAAAACTAATTTCACATCTGACATGGCTTTTACAGCAACGTATTTTCACTTTGTAAAACCTTGGTCAATACAAGGTACAACACCCTGATATTTATTAAACATCCAACATTAAAAAAAATATTATCACTTTATGCAAAGTTAGCTGAATGAGACACCTTCCTTCATGATTTCTTTCAGATGGAAAAGAACAGAAAGTTTCTTTTTTACATAAGCATGCATTTATTAAAATCTTTCAGCTCACTGTTTCCTAAAAATCACTAAACGTTGCCAAGTTTGGAGAGCATGAAATTTCTTTGTACAAGGCCCAGAAACAGCCACGTTAATTTATTTCCCAGAAATTAGAAAAATAAATAAATAAGTCAATCAATGTTTACCTACAAAGTATTTTACCTTACTGAATGTATAGTCACATAGTGTAAAAGCTTTTGTGCATCAAAAAACATCCAGGAATTATTATGATACAGCAGTAGCAGACTGATTACAAGAAAGAAAAAGTAGTAATTTGCACACCTATATGGTTTTCTGACATTTTTAAAACCAAAAGAAGTGCATTTCTTATATTTAAACAGGCATGAGAATACATTTATAAACAGAGAGGTATGGTGGGATTTTTTTTTTTTTTTTTTTTTTTTTTTAGTTTTCGTGTAGAATAT
>JAVJGJ010000014.1:56205858-56276609 GCA_035590215.1 Microhierax caerulescens
ATTTATAAACAGAGAGGTATGGTTGGATTTTTTTTTTTTTTTTTTTTTTTTTTAGTTTTCCTCTAGACTATGTGGTAAGTCTTGTGCAATTAGGCTAACTGTTGCTCTATATTACAGATGAGCTAAAAGATTTTAAGAGACAGTTAGATATGCTTTGGGAAATAGAAGGATGAACACAGTGACCAAACAGTTAAATAATTGCTTTACTGCACACAATTCTTTTCAGTATCAGTGTTGTATTTTACTGGATTAGTCAGCCAGTTTCATGTTTTTTGAAGCTGAAAATTGAAAAGTGGTGCTTCAGAATACTTTATATACAGTATATTTTGCAATTTAAGAGCAGCATGTTTAAAAAGATAGGCCACAAGCAGATTTAGTTTTCAATACAGCAGTCTTATACAAGCTGACTTCAACCTGATTAAATCTTACCATTGTCTACAGAAATTCCAAGAATACTTGATATCTTTCTCACACTGAAAACAGAAAAATCACTTCATTATTGGACGCTTTTTCACTTCCAGGCAAACCAAATCATGGGATTCACAATCTTGGTAGAAATTTTAAGAAACTTATTTCTCCTCAGGGGATGTCAAAACATGGAGATATGGTAAGAGCTCATATGTTTACTTTTAGACCTATAATTTATAAGACCGTGTGTGTGTGTGTGGGAATGAAGCTTAATAAAGCAAATGGAAAAAATAAGTAATTTTTTTAACTATGTGCAGCACAAAGTTGAGGTGCGTATAATTAAAAAGAATTAAAATACAATTTAAAATACACTGTGGTTAACCACGCTCCATGTTATGGCATCAGCCAGCATTGATTGTTCTGTTATAGCACAGGGAACAGATCATTGACTGATTCCAGCTATTCGTTTGACCTAGAACAATAAAAGTTATTGAAATGCACTGGTGTGGCTCTGGGACCCGTCTCTGGTGTTGTGGTACTGGTTGAAGATGACAAATGTTATCATGTCATGAGACTTACTGTGGTTAAAAGTGAGAGAGTTATCCAGGCTGCTCAGCTGCTGCAATCTGGCATGCATCATTCCTGTTCTGTTACGGGAAACAGGCAATGTCTGAGATTTTCGATCATGAACTATGGATCCCAACCCCTCCTGGTTCCTGCAAGATGGGTGAAATGGGATAGAAGCAAAAGTTAGACATGTCAAACTGCAGCAAGACAGGAAGTGTTAGTTAAGCACGAGAAGTTTTACAGAAAGAATTATAATGCAACCTATTTAATGTTTTATTTATAAAACAAAAATAGGTAGCTTAAAAAAAGCACCACAGCAAACTC
Organism: Microhierax caerulescens; assembly: GCA_035590215.1. Classification (NCBI taxonomy): domain Eukaryota; kingdom Metazoa; phylum Chordata; class Aves; order Falconiformes; family Falconidae; genus Microhierax; species Microhierax caerulescens. The sequence continues at coordinate 56,207,158 of JAVJGJ010000014.1, forward strand.
TTTCCTAAAACCTCAAAGCATGAAAGCAAAAGCACACAAGCAGTTGCTCTTGAAGCGCTAAGTTTACTTCAGAGCTTTTGAAAACAAATATTTGAGAACATAAATACTCTGAAAATATTCAGAACCCAAAACAAAATCCTCTATTTTGATTGTAAAAATTTTAGAAAAAAGTTAGAAGGACACACAGTGGTAAAATTAGAAAGCATACATGCAACAGGGGAGCAGGAATTAACTGAGGTATTATCATGTACATCTTACCCAAGCAGGAAGGGAGAAGAGCCATACGCTTTGTTAAACTTGCAGCAATCAAGTGAAGAAAACAGAAAAGTGATCTGTGTTAGCTATCAGTACAGGCTAACTTCCTATTGTGTACCACCACCAGAGCTGATGAAAAATGAAAACCAGTGCTTGAATTACAGAATACCCTGTTCCCTTTCATTCTCTGTCATTTGTGTATTTTAAAAGTACGTGCATTGACCGTGATACGCTTCAGTGTAATGACAATGTGAAAGACCAGAAAGCTACATTTACTGGGAAAATCCAGCATCTCTGCAGAACACCAGATGATTTCTATAGCTTAACGTTTTTAGTGTTAAAATGCAGTACAAGGACTACACAATCAGTAAACAAAAAGGAAGAGTGGTAGTCTTCTCTACAAACTAGTTAAACAAATTAGTTTGAAGAACTTTTACAAAAAGCCTGAAAATTACAGACTCTTGTAAATCCAGAGTTTGAAGTACATTTATACACAAAGGTTACAATCAAAACCTTAAGAAAGCAAGATTTTTTTTTTTATTTTTTTTTTAAGGTATGTGAACAGAGATGAGGGTTTTTTCCAAAAAAATCTCCAAGGACATAAAGTTTGTTGTTTGTAGAAGGAGATTCACATACCATTAAATCTAAATTAAAAACAAACCCCTTAAATTTTAGTTAGAATGCTTTACCACCCGAAGTCAGCAAAAACTTTCTCACCGAGCTCAAGAGGGCCAGTATTTAAACACCACAAGTTAATTATAACAGTATTATCATGCCAACCAACCACAGCATAAGGCCTAAACGAGTTGCTATATCTTACTTCATTAAAAAAATATTTTGCATTAAAAAAAACATTAACGGAAATATGTTAAAATAATTTAGTACGTGTTTTTGACTCCCACAGATTTTCTCCTAAACAGGCTTCAATGGGATCCTACAGGTATCTAACAGTACTTCAGACTTCAAACTGAGAAATAGCAGCATTGGAATGTTCACTACTCACCTTCAGTAAAAACTCTCTATATAAAATTTCTAAAAGATTTCAATGGATATGGTTTTATGGCCAAGTGAATAAACAAAATAATTAAATCATAAAATTTCTTCCCCAAAACCACAATTTCCAGGAAAAAAATGCTGTAGAAGATAGCAATTAAGGGGTGGATTTTACAGTAATTGATAATAAACACAAGACGCACATTAACAGATACCAGACTTTCAGAGAGGATACAGATTTGACAATATAATAGCCGGTTACTTACTTCAAACTGTTATGTATCATTTCACAGTAACTATTCTACTCATGCAGTTTATTTGTAATAGAGATTCAAGGCTTATTGTACACACTATTAGTGAACAAGACAAGAATCTGAATCCCACACAGTACCTGGCTATGTATCGTTTTCCCATGTACTGGAACTGATGTAAGCATACTCTGCAGAGAACACATAAGTCAGAAAAGCAACACTTAAAACAATCTCTTCTAGATTTATGTACATCGGAATTACTCAACTATTATCTTTTTAAACTTTAAACTCTTCGGTCATAAAACTTCTTTATGTCTCCCACCCTTACAATTCCCTTCCAGTCCCCAAGCCAAGAAAAGGTAAACATGGCTTTTCTGAAATCAGTCACGGATGGCTGTTTTGGGCAAATTCAGATTAACAGCAAAAAGTACATAAGGCTGCCTCCAGAGCACCTATCCCAGTCTCTGAATCAAAACAGTTAGTGCGAGCCCAACAGTGACAAGGCAGAAGGGCCAAACGGTGAAAAAACAAAACACCTTAGAAAACTGTAATCAGTGAGTTCAAATGCTTCATTTTGTATAGATTTTTAATATTTATAGAAGAGAAATGTTTAGAGTTCTTTAAAGTGTAAATTCAAACTGAAAGCTAATTTTCAGGCTTCTCTTCCATGTGCCAGCTGTGAATGAGGGAGAAGACTGGGAAACAGCCTCTTCAACTCAGCTCCATTTTGTACTCAGACCTGAAGTAGAGTAGCCATCTCCAAACTGTGGAGTCAGAATGGTGTTTGCCTCTACCAAAATTGTCACTCTATGTGCAAACTAACTGCAATTCCCCTTTCTGACATCTTGTTGTCTTTTTTAGATTCTTAGTTTTTCTGAGAAACTTCTTTGCATGGCAAGTACCTACCTACCAGAAACACTGTCTTACTGACGTAATGAGAAACTACCATAATGACCTGTATTAATAAAAATCATCATCGATATGAACGGTTTTTGCATTGGCAAAATACTCCTAGAATTGGAAGTTCATGAACCTTGTTCCTACTCTAGTTTAAGGAACTGTGGTATCCACTGCAAGATGGAAATTTTCTTCTGTATTCTATATACTGCTATCGTGATGTAAATCTTCTTTGATACTTAGTAATTTGAGATTACTGATTTGATCACAAACTAATCCTGCCAGCTCTTAAATAAGAAATATCTAATGGCAAAATACTGTTCACCACTGAATCTGTACAGTTTATGCCTCAGGCTTCAGAAGGTCTATTAAGTAGGCTCATATACTTTGTCAGTTCTGTCTCTGACACAATCAATATCATGCCAGCTGTACTCACATGATGAATTAAAACACTACCTACAATATATTCCTAAAACAGACCTTGAGTAGCACATTCTATTACACAATTAACAACTGATATTACATTGATTGAGCCTCTACTACAAAGGAAAGCAGTCTAGTGAAACAAGGCAAGCAGAAAGGCTCCACTTCAAGCGAACAGCACCTTCTTTGCTTTTTATTACTGTACCAAGCAGTTCTCGTGAACAAATGCACTAAGTGTGCATAGGGATGGAGTGTAGCCATTGATAACAAATACTGGATTCACCCTGTAACTTCTCCCTTACAGAATGGCAGAAACCACAAGAGGAATGCTAGGTGGACAGTTCACATCCCTTCGTATCTGAAGTAATTCAATCAATTTTGATATGCAACCACATAATTTCAGCAGTTTACATTACAACATGCATTGTAATGCAAACAGATAACAAGATAACTGGCTCCTCTTCCATGAGTATAACAATATTCTGAGCACTACCTGCTGTTTAGGAACTTCCTGAGATCACTTCTGTATAGCCTACTTCCAGAATCTATCATGGAATTGGACAGACATGCAATTGTGCACATCAGGTTAAGGACTTCTAAACAGACCAAGATGGCATTATTTTTTCAAACAAATAAATAAAATCATGTATACAAACTTACATCCACACTCAAGTTTTTTAACAGCATAGCAAAACATGATTGTATGAGAAGCGTAACAAAAATCTTACTCTGTAATCGTGAAAAAGTCCATGAGTTCAGATTTTGTAGCCTTGTTCCAATATGTAAACAAAGCGTCTAGGAAAACGAAAAATATTAAAAACAAGACAAAGGCAGCAAACACACAAAAGTATTTACTAGAAGAGTTAACTATGTTGGTTTTAGTTTTCAGATAATGAGGGCTCAGAGAATGTGAAAATGGCTTATGGGGTACAGATAACAATATTTAATGTTTTCCTTTACATTGATTATACAAATGCACATTTCAGTTCTCCAAATGAGTATCTACAATATGCTTTTAATTAATCCAAAATATTCCCATACAGTTTCATATTTTAAATAGTAATAATTGTATAGTCAGTAGCGACTACAGTGTTCTAAAAATATAAGACTTCAAAATACTTTTAACTGTTAGTCCTATAACCTCTTTCTTTATAGATTGGTCTCAACATTTTTAAAATTCAAATTGATGATTTCTTCTTTTTTAATTTACAATGGTTTACTACATATAGTTTTTCAGTACAGGTTTTGAATTTTCTTTATTTGCACAGATTTCAAAGTTACAGATTTTAGTTACATAGCCAACACTGGTCTCTTTTGTCAAAAAACTTCAAAATTAGCTTACAAACTCAAAATTACAAAGATGTGTGGCAAAATTTATTTAACACTCGTTCTTTTCCAGGAGAATTGAGACGAAACAAATCCCCACCATGCTTATGTCAATTTTAACTGGCATTTCCTAGAAATTCTAACCCATTTTTACATATTTCAAAGCGTAAAATAGTGAAAAGATATTTGAGTTTTATTAAAATTTTAATTAGAATACATAAAATAACATTATAATAATTACATGAAAATCTAATGTGTGATTGGATATTGAATGCTTATTAATTTTTCAGTTCTCATTCTTGATTAATTGGGATAATAAATTAAGAATTCAAGTACTACATAAACTTGATTTTTAGAAATTAAAACCAAAACAGGCACAGAAAATAAATTAACTACTTTTGATATATGTTTAGCACAGACTGAAAATTTCAGTGTTTTTACCAAAAGGGACTTGCCCTCTTTCTTAAATACTGATCAAGGATAGGGGAGTGATTCAGAGCTGTACGATCCTAGTAAAAAACTAAGGTTTGCCATTCATGCAGTGCTTCTATACCCCTGCAACCTTCTCCTAGGTAAAACGAGACTCTCAAAAATTCGGTGGATCATCTCACAAACAACTCAGCAGAATGCAGAAGTACTAAATGTCCCCATTCCAGAAATGGAAATATACACAGCAATGAAACCATCTGGTTCCCTACCATACAGGAAGTTCTGCAAAACAGAGGAATGGACTAGCCCAAGACTCTGCTACTGATCAATAAACTATTCTTCACCTCTGTTTTCCAAACTGGACTGCACAATCACACAAATACTCACTTTCTTACCAAGTCCTTTAATTAACCTCACACTTTGAAGGAAAATCACTTAATGCTTACAAGTTTTCAGTCAGTTTAATTTGACCAGTCCCACATATTTGTAACATACAGCATAACACGGTACCTATACCTCAAATATTATGCTGATTTTGAAAAAGTATTGAAATCACAGGCATAAATCCAACACATTACTTCGAATTTATGAAAAATATGTGGAATTACTTACCTTCTGACATACTTCTTAAAATATGAAGGAAACACATGAGCAGACTTTTGATCTCTGCTTGGTCAAGTTTGTCATATCGAACTATAGAACTTCCTAAAGTGCTGCTCTGTTGGTTCTGAAAAAAAGACAGACAGACATATTTTGGCTGAAGAGTTCTGAAACTGATATGAACTAAAATGTTTTAAACTGCCTTATTAATTCCTGCAACAGAAAAAGAATCTCAGAATATTCTGAGACAAATGTTTCATGTAGAGACAGGTCACTAAAATACACACTACACACATGAAGTATACCAAATTAAGCCTCTTTACCTTTGTTTAATTTTACTTCCTTCTTTGTATGATTTTTTCCCCCAGAGGGAGGAATAATAGGAAAAGTCACCTAACAGTGATTATTAACCAAGTTAATTACACATAGATACCCACATTGCAGAAATCAGCCATGCCCCTTCTGCTTAAATGAAATACTTTAAAAATAAATGCGGCTGTTAGGTGACACACACATGCTCCTTTGCTTTTGAAGAGACTTTATTCTGAACTGTAGACAGATCTGTGCCTACAAAATTTTTTTCCATTTAAAGATGTGAGAACCTCAAGGGAAACACACATGAATGGCAATAATACGCATTTTGGAAGTTAAAACTACTGATAAGTAACTTGCCCTTGCCTCAAAAGAAAAAAAGAAACAACAACCAAAAGCCAACAAAACCCAAAACCCAAACAAACACACCCCACATCCACACCTCCCCAAGCATAAAAAAAACCTTTCCCCTGTTTCATTCGTATACAAATTCTACACTTATGGAAAGTTAATCAGCAATTCCTAATACTTAAATCTGTCGAAAAAGAAAAAAAAAAACCCTAACTGATTTTTCAAAATGTGTATCACGGAAAAAGATAAAACTGTGAGAATATATACATTGAACTTTGTATAAAGACTTACTTCTACAAGAATAATTTCCACATAATCAAGTCTTTTAAAATCCTCAGTCTGAGGCTTTTACACATATACTACATAAATATCTTTAAAAAAAATAAATTATGCCCTTTTTAGTGCCTAACTCTCACTTCCAATATGAGACCACTTATGTGAATGGAAAAGGAACTGGACATTTAATAAGTTTTCTTTAAGTTCAACAGTCTAGTATGATTGATCTGTGCAACTCTTTGGTTTCTACAAGAAAGTTGGATCACCTTGACGCTGTGACCTTTTTAAGGGGACATGCCAGTGTTGGCAGATATCCTTCAGACAGAGAAGGGCCAACACCTCAAGGGCAGAACATCCCTTCCAAGAACACTCCTCGCTGCAAGCAGGAGACATGCCAATCCATGAGGGAACATCTCACAGCATACACATCAGTTGACTGCTAAGCGCTTTAATACATTCCATGTAAAAGGAAAGAATTGCTGTCCTAAAACAATCTGTGTAAATCTTGTCACATACTAGCCACTGAATGTATGCACGGTGAAACGGAATGTAAAACTATGGTTAATACTAGACACAAATTACTGTAATTTAGGAGAAAATGAACACCTATATAAACCTGATTATTGCAGAATCTAAAGACCTCACAAACTATTTCTCTTTGAAATACCTCTGATGAACAAGGAGGTGCTACTATACAGCTTTATGGAAACTGAAATAGAGTAGGGTATTAATGGCTGGCAAAGCAGAAACAGAATTTGAGTTTCCTAGACTTTCAGATACTGTCCAGAGCACTACATAGTATTTCCTCTAAAATAGCTGAACATGTACATGCATAAAACTAGGATTATAGCTACTCAAAGCTTACTTTCAAAATCATGTCAATAACCTATAAATAAGCATGTATTAAAATAGAAACTGGTATACTTTCAGCCAATTCGGATTCCACAAGTATAGTTCTACAAATTATTCTATTAGAACAAAAACATGGCTCTTCAATAATGGTATCAAGCAACAAGCAAAAAGTTGAAGATAACGTGCATGGAACAACATTATCTACTAGAAAGAAAGTTTGGAAAACAACAAATAAGAAGCCAGGATTAAGTATTATTAGGAAAAATACTAACAGCATGCTCAACATAAATCCTGTATTACCTAAATTGGCAGACCAGGGCAGAATTTTCAAAGGATGTTGATTCCTTTGAAAACTCTTTTACTTGGTAAGAACACTACACATAAGTAATTAACAACGTGACAGCTAAGTAATAGATGACAGCATTGCCATTTAGCAACAGTGTATATACAAAATATTTCTTTATTTACTTGGTCAATGTCAAAGAAGATTTTTTTAAAAGTTTATTTATATTAAAGACCCTCAGAGTCAAATTCTACTGATATTTAAGCTGATTGGATTGTTAGGCTTAAATTAAATCATGTACATGAACTATTCCAGGTTTGTCATTTAAAGCTATTTTACATGGTTACATTGCACATATTTGGCTTGAGATTCAACTGTTGCAAAGCAGTGGCAAAACTACTGATCACACACTTCACTCAGAAGCTTAACTATACCAAGCACAAAAACCAAATACTTCTTGTAACTGAAGAGAGAAAGCAGCATGCAAAATTTTCTCTGGCAAAGCTGGAATTGTCAGAAGTGAAAAATCCATAGTAACACGGTTTTTCTTTGCAGGGTGAGAATTTTCTTCTTCTCCATTAGGGCGCAAAGCATGAGCAGAGTGCCTTCTGAGAAGCTTCTCTCTCTGCCACACGAAGGCATGTCAGAGTCAAGGGAAAAAGTTAACATGTTGTGACTTGCACAACAAGATCTAAGAAAATGAAATGCGATCAGTATCAACACAAGCTCTAGAAAGACAAGACTGAATACCTCATAGCTACTGCAGCCAGAGCTCCTAATTTGTAACAGCTTAAGTGAAATGACTTAGAAAATTCAAGCTAATATAAAAGAAATCACCTAGAGAAAGCACAGCGACTGTTTTTTCAATATTTAAAAAATGCTATGCATACTGTGTACAGAACAGGATGGAGTGAAGGTGTCTACAAAATCAAGGAACCTGATCTAACTAGAATTCAGTTCTCTCAAGCAAAATTCAGTACACTTCATCTAGTACCTTTTTTTAGCAAAGGAAACAACAACTGTTTGCTTACGTCTCTACATTGAAAATCTGTTTGTATTTTCTGCAAAACAGCTTAATAAATGCAATACAAAAAGAGTTCATACGATACTTAATATGCAAAAGAAAAACTTACGTAAAATAACCGCTCTACAGTTATTCTAAAAAGCCCATTCCCAAAGGAGATTAGATAAGTTAACTGCTATGAGAATTAAGACGAAACTTTAGGAATACAGGTTGGTTGGTTTTTTTTTGTTGTTTGTTTGGGGTTTTTTTGTTTTTACCTTGTCAAGAGAATTGCTTTTGTCACTGTGTCTTTCTGGGAGACTGTTTCCCGAGTCTGTACTTATAAGAGAACCTCTTGAGTCAGCATTCCTCACACTATTAATATTTGGAGTTGATGTGGTGTATGGGGAAGCTAAAAAAACCCAAAACAATGTAAAAATCTCAAACAATACATACACCGAAAAAAGTCACTCTATAGTTTAGTCAGACTTCTAAAACCATCATATATGTATATATATTTTTAAAGGAGGCAAATAGCTAATTCCATTTAGTTACTTTCAATGAAGACAAACTTACTCTAAAGGTTCAGCAAAGTATATCTATATGTACATACACACAGACTTATGTGCAACTACATACACACATGCATAAAAACAGATGTAGCAATACATATACACACTTACATGAAGAAGCATGTGTATTTAAGAAGCTCACCTTCCCCATTTTTCATTTTTTTTTTAATTATATTTTTTTACTCGAGTAATTAACAACTAATTACACCAGACAAAAAACAAACAGAAAACCACATTAAGGCAACAAACAGGAGGATGCCCACATGTGTGTACAAGCAGCACCTCCACTTGGAGGTGGTCTCTAACATCATGTACAAAATGGTGAATTATGGCTTTCTGGATATAAGTGACTAAGGCTAGTTTTGTCTCCTATTCCTCTGCAACAAGACAAGAACTATCACCTCTGATGGGGGAAAAAGCATCTTTCTCCAGGAAATAGCTTTAGATTCAAATTGAAAAGCAAGATCAAAAAGATCCCAAAAGAAAGATTTCATGTAGACTGTGAACAATGGCTCATGATGAAGAGCTGATTGCATGAGGATTCTGTTAACGAAAGTAGCAGTAACATTCAAGTATATATGCAGAAAGCAACCAAAATTGACACAGAACAATAAATTCTCATAACAAATGAGAAAAGGAAACAGGCACCTTTAAAAATTATTTTATTATTTTTTAAGTGCTTACCGATGCCAGAGATAACACCAAATAGATCTTTAGGAAGACTGTTATCCAATGTGTTTCCTGATTTTTGTGGTGTTACTAGCTGACTTGCAGTTGGCAAATTAAGCACATCATCCTTTGCACTCTGGAAAAGAAGAAAAAGTGATTACTGTTTTCCAACATTATGGACTTAGTGAATATGACATACTTTATAATCTAGAGCAATATTTTTATATTTCTTTCTTAAATTTTAATTTCTATTAAATATGGTCAGAAGCATAGAATGAGATGTTCAGGTATTTCCATAAGCTTGGGATAGCCTAAAATGTAAATTATATTAGGAAACATTAAAGAAAATAAATATTACATTCAACTATGAACACTATAAACTAGATATTTCCAAGGACTCAAACTACTTCTATTCCAAACACATAAGCATTTCTCATGTTGGGAAGGTTATAATGAATTTCCTTCTTAATACCAAATGGAACATAGCAAGATAAGGACAAAAATAAAATACATTAATAATTAAGTCTTAGATTCAATAACTGTATGCAACTATACTATATCAATATACACCTTCACAAATTGCATTTGAATTCATTCTCCTGTAGCCCTGTTATACTACAGCTGTTCCAAAAGCACCCTCCTTTAAGGTTAAAAATTCTTCCTTAATTTCTAGAAAATTAATCTCTTTTTTTTTGTGGTCCATTCATTTCAGTGTTGGACTGAATTGAAAAATACGATTTTTTTAAGAAGTAGCAATCTACTACCAATATACAATCTTTTCTGCCAAACAATGACAGTAACTACCAAAATTGTTGGGATTTTAGCAAACATAACTAATTCCATGTTAGATGATGAGGGAGTATCCTCCTGCATAAAAATGAAGCATGTGCAAGTGCCTCCCAATGCCAGGATCTACAAGAATGGAGGCAAAATGTTCATGCAAATTGACAGACAGACTAAAGAGAAGCATAACCTTTTGAGTAAAAAACAGACAGAATTTAATGAAAATCCCTCTCACAGAAACTGTATCAAGACTAGGCAATAGATATAAATGGAAGGCCATTAAATTGCAGAAAGGAAGGTCAATTTTAGTTTCAAACACACTGTTCCTTCAGCTTCTTTGACTGCTGTTCTTCAAACACTTAAAAAGATGCAGTGTGTCCAGTCCAGTGTGGTCTATAGTTTGTACTGAAATATAGGTGCATGCACTGGAGATACAGGAAAAGCAAGATGTTAATAGCAGTATAATCATATGTCATTAAAATGATGCTGTGGCAATCTGTGTGGCCTAGCATTCTCCAAAAATCTTCAGACATTCAAGCAAAGATCAGTAAGGGCACTGTAACCTGTATGTAGGACCAAACTAACTAATCACCACGTTAGGCATAACTTAGCTCGGTAAGAGAAACTGCAGCCAAACCCATAAAGGTTAACTAAGCTTTTAAGCTCAGAAAAAGCAAGGAGAACAAACTTGCAGTATTCTGAAGCTTATGAAGCTCCTTGTTTGCCAGATGTATGCAATATTTCCCATAAATGTTACCAATAAATTATAACAAAAACAATTCAGAGTATCAAATAGAAATAGTCACTCACATTGCTGGAAGGGTTAACGGGAAATGGAGACACATCTTTAACATTGATTCGCTGAACATTTTCTATGAGCAGTCCAAAGAGTGGCAAATACATAGTGGCTATTCTTGCCTGATGGCTCTAGAGTATAAACAAATGATTAATAAATTATAGATTTAATTTTAAATCACCAATATTTTTTTAAGCTCTTCACTCCTTAATTACAAAAAAAGAACATTTAATAAATTTTTGTCAAGCCAGAGCCTACATTCATACCATCCCTATATTTCATTCTAATTCACAAGTCAGTAAATTTTATTTATTGTTTTAATAAAATGCAGAACCCCCCCTAAATTAATATGAATTTTGCTAAAACTTAACCAATTAAATTAATATTATTTGGCTTGTAAATTAACAACATCTTCCATTAAAATTTTATGGCTTCTCCACAGTACAACGGATGTTAAAAAAAAAAAAGTGTAGCAAAATTAAAATTCACTCAAAATTTACTACCATGACTTGTAGCTTTTTCATACTCATTTTACAAATAATAGATGACAGGATAGCATCAAATATTAAGTGCTAATGTTTAATGAAAATAAGAGCTTTAAAAACATTTCTAAAAATCCGATTACTTTAAGAACAGCAGTTAGATTATACTGTACTGAAATGTAAAAACATGTAATTATGTTAAAAGGTGCTTTGTGCTTTCATTTTGTAAAATATGAGATTTTCAGATTGATTTTGCTATAATTTTCATACACATTTTCATCACAGTCTGAATACAAATAGCATTGCTACATATTAACATGTCTTTTGCAAAACGGAAAAACTTTTTGTATGTGTGCATACTTATTCTTTATTATTTTGTACTACTGGTATAGCAACATACTTACCCTGGAAGCGTATCTATCATCAAAAGAATGCTTTATCATCAAATTCTTGAGCACGCTAATAGCAATCTGCCGCACGTCTCTGAACTCTTGTAATGCATTGCCCACCTCCCTGAGCAGCAGTCCAACTAAGAAGTGATTTTTACAGAACTCATCGGTTAATGAATAGTCCAGGTGAAGGTCTGGAAGTAAAGTACGAGTTCTGTGTAAGTTCTATGATGTATTTATGTATATCATGTATAATCATAGCTACTCATATATCCCTAGCTCAATTTACTGCATAACAATGCATTTATTAATTAATAATAATAATACATTATTATGATGTATATTCAAGCAATAGGAGCTGAAGAAATCAACACATTATTTAAAAAAATAATAATTAAATACTGTCCAATATTCAAAAGTGTACCTATTAAATTTACCTGGACCAGCATCTCATAGCTCCAAATTCAAATTTTAAATCTACATACAGGTACTGGAGGCACAGAGTGCACAAAGGCTGCACACATTCTATCTTTCAGGAACTTAGTTGTCTGCATAGAAATTAACAGTTAGTCTGTGCTTCAGTCCCAGGTTAGCAAATATGAAGGACTGCAAGCAAAACATGGATTAAGAAGCTTTAGATTTTTGTACTGCAGTTTTAAGTTCCTTTTTCATTATTTTACCCCTGTATCTATTATGAATATAGACCTGTGATCTTGGTTAACTGATATTCTCTATGAAAATAATCCCAAAAATTTGCAGTGTGTAGTAAGTGTAATTAACAGACTGTATTTGCAACACACACATCCAAATTAAGTCATTTCTTCTCAATATATCAGAACACAATAATATTTAAACAAGATAACTTAAATTGATCTATGAAATTAAACCTGCATTGTAATACAGTAGGCAATTTCCAGCTACAATTACACAAGACTTTTTGAGAAATATTTATATATTTGGTGTTAATTCCAACAGAACTGAAGTCAAAGAGCATTTCATTTGAAATTTCTTCTTAAACCACTGCCATGCAAATTTATTTCATCAAGTATTCCTAGCAGTAACTAACTGTAAATCTATACTAAGCCTCATATAGATATATAGATATTATATAGACACATACACACACAAAACCCAGGCACATCTGACACAGCAAAGCCAAACTGCTCCCCCCTTTAGAAGTAATTTTTGTGCAATAAAATAATCCAGTTCATTTAAGTACCGAATATATGACAACTTAAGAGAAACTTTATCTTGAAGACCTATTAGAATGCATATATGTTTAACATTTCAGATGAGCAGGTGTTCAAGAGTTGCTCATATTCACTGTTATTGTTCAATACAGTAATCAAAATACAGAAGCTAATTTCTAAGCACTTTCATTTTTCAAAGAACTCTTTCAGTAAGGGAATCCATTAAGTCAGAAAGAAACATACATAAGGCAGCACAGACATTCTACAGGCATTCTTGCCACTCACTTAAGAGCCAGCCGCCTCACAGGTCTGTTTTGCTTGAGACAGCAAAACAGAGTCAGAAACACTTCTGATAAAGTTTTCTTTCCTGGCTGAACTCCTAGTTCAGCAGGGAGCAGCATTTTATGTGGTTCTTTACTGTGTAAGCAGAAACAGTATTTTCCCTAGTTTTGCTCTTAGGATCCCCTAAACCAACAACTCATAGTCTTTTTCTATGGAAATATTTATGCAATGTTGTTATCCAAAACACTCCTGAAGGCTGAAAAAGCCAAAGACAGAAACAAGTTCTATGCAGCTCCAGCTCTTGGTCCCAAACCTTGTTCTACCACCTCAACCAAAGTGTTGGTTAGTTATACTCAAATTTACTAAGCCAGCAGAGTCTACTGAATAAATATTTAAGAAAAAAATAACCTAATCTACAAAAATATGTTAGGCAGGTTTTCTTATTGCTTATAAAAGCACCTTCCTCACCTCTGCTTCTTGATGCCTGCTATAGTTCAATGCTTGGAAGAAATTAGTAATATCTTCACAGCCACAAATGCAATAGCTAATGTACTATTTGTTTTGGCACAAATGTACCAGGTTGGTACTAGATGTACCAGGATTCCAGGTGGGCAGAACAGGACATTCATGACTGAGCTCCAGTGTAAAAAAAAAAAAAATAATTATGCACATGAAGTAGAAGCAAGAACAAGCTACAAAAAGAGGAATACAGAAGCACCGATCAAGGACACAGGGACAGCACCAGGAAAGGCAAAACTCAGTTACAGCTGAAACTGGTAATGGACATCAGTGGCTACAGGAACAGCTTCTACCACATCAGCATTAAAAGGTCTGAACAAAGAAAACAAGGGATATTTGCTGAATAGGGACTTTGATTTAGAGACAGGGGACTTGCATAAGGCTGAAGTACTCCATGCCTTCTAGAGATTAACTTTGACAAAGAGAATTATCAGCAGTGGCCTAGGAACAGGTCAGGGATCTCCTGAGACACCTCCAGTCATGCAAATCCACAGCACCAGATGAGATGCTGAGAAAATTAGGTGGCATCATTGAAGACCACTCACTATCATCTTTAAGCCATGGTGATTAGGGGTCTCCCATAACTGGGACCTTACAATGCCTGAAAGTAGATATTGCACACGTCTGCAAAAAAAGAGCAAGATAATTCAGGGAAATACAGGCCTCACTTAGGTCCTTGGAAAAGTCATAGAGCTAGTCCTCTTGGAAGCCATTTTTCAACAAGTGAAGGAGAGGAGTGTGACTGGGAATGGGCAGGATAGATTTATCCAGGGTAAACCATACTTGACTAGCTTGTCTTCTACAATGGACTCACTAGATCTGTGGATAAGGGGAGAACAGCAGATGTCCACACGATCACTGTATCCAAAGTGGGACACTACAGTCTAGGTCAATAGATACCTAAATGTGCAAAAGAACTAGGTGGATCATTGAGCCCAAAGGTTGCTGTTTCTTGGTTTGAACTCTACTTGCAGACCAGCTACAAAAGGAGTTTCCCAGGGTCTATCCTACTTCATGCTGCTTCATCAATGACCTGAAAGAGATGGAGTGCATCCTCATCAAGTTTGCGGACAGGGTACAGTCCACATCCTCAAGGGCAGGGTTGCGTTTCAGGGTTCTACAGGTATGGGTCAACCAACAGAAGTGCAATGAATTCAACAAAGACAAATGCAAAATTCTGCACCTGGGATGGGCAAACTTCCTGCAATGGTATCAGCTGTGGAATGACTAGCTTGGGAGCAGCTCTGCTGAAAAACACCTATGGGTCCAGGTGGACAGTAGCTTCAACAGGAGTTAGCATGACATCCTGACAACATTGAAGGCTAACAGCATACTGGGCTGTATCAACAGGATCATAGCCCAGAAGTGTTTATTTCCCTTTGCTTAGCATTTGTTAGATATATCTATAATACTGCGTGTTTGGGTCTTCAAGTACAAAAAGGATCTTAACTTGAGTGAGTACAGTGAAAGACCACCAAGGTAGTTAAGAGGGCTGGAGCATGTACCCTATCAGGAGAAACTGAGGGAACTGAGCTTGTTCCATCTGGATGAGGGAATGCCTGATGAGACCTGAGCAGAAGGCTGGACTACAGATGTCCCTTTTAACCTGAATGGGCATATTAAAAAAAAGTAAAAAGTATACCAAGCCTCACACTGCACATCTACAGGAGTGTTGCAGGCTTCTGTAGCTAGCACATTAAAAGCTAACTCATGAAAAAAACCCCAAACTTAATAATCATAGCAGGAAAGGGAGGCAGAGTTGAGGATGTAGTTTACCATATCTTTCAATGACTCTGGATAGATTACTCTGCTACCTAAACTATTCCTTTAAGACTAAATGAAAGGATTACCACTTCAGGCTTTCATTTAATAATTTTGAGGTTTCCAACATCTCATGGACCTGAAGTTACATAGTCTACACATCTAATAATAAAAACGTGACATCTAAGAAATATAACATACTTCTTTAGAAGAACTTACCTTGGTATCTCTGCACTCTGCCTTTTCCAAATGGCATTGGTAGATTCAAAGGTATGTAATGCTCATGATTACAGACTACACGGAGAAATTCAAATTTGAATTCAAAAAGAGTCTGCAAAGTAATTTAAAAGTATAAATTAAATAACTATGCAGTGGTCTGAACAACATATTAAAACCAGCTTTCTAAGACAAAAGGGTGATTTCTCTCAGTCTTGCAGTATGAGGGATACAGACCTGTCAAAGTTCCATATGCCAATATACAATAATTCCAACATAATTAATACTTGTCAACTGGATATAGTTTTATTTACTGTTCCCATTGTCCAAAATTATTTGAGTATACTAACATATTATGTACTTATGTAAGAAAAGTTTAGACCCATGAAAGAAATTCTTTGGATATCTGGTACATGTTTTCACCACTACAGTAAACATACAGAAATTTATCAGATATCAACTCTTCCAACTTCTCATATTCATGCTTAAAATTTCTGCTTACAGTTGCTCCCCCACCCCCACCATTTTCACAATACACACGCACTAGCATGGTAAAGATGCATGCAAAGATGGGAATAAAAATATGAAAAAGAGATTAGATGAAAAAAAAAAAACCACAACAAAGCCACCACCACAAATGCTCTAGGCACAGCACAGTGACTTCGAACATAACTGGGAAGAAGTCTGAACACTTAATGCAGGATTCTATCCACATGCATCAAAAAGATGCAACTCCTAAAAATAGTTTGTTTAAAAACACTGAGTACCTTTGGATCTCCTGGGGCAAAGCAGCTGATGTAGTTATTGATTTGCTTGAAAACAAAGCCTCTATCCATAAAAGTAAAACATCTCTGGGGAAAACAAGCAAAACCAAGATAGAATTCATTTAGTCACAGTGCTCAGTAATTTTATTGCTATATTTAGTAAGTTTATTTTCCAGACATAGTATTGTATTTCAGTTTGAATGTAAAACCCAATAAAACAAGCAAATTAAATATATGTATACACATATGAATACCAAATTTTTCCCTTAGTGTCGAATGTAAACAAATTGCAAATAAAAAGCAGTTAAGAACTCTGCCTTTACAGAAATAAAAATGGCATGCCACTAGCAGCTTTACCTATCACTATTTCTCATCTTTTCTTCTCACTACTGCATCTTACTGACTGAAAAAGGAAAGACACTGAAAGTCTGCTTACATAAAATGCAAATAAAACATTACTCATTGTATGAAGCTTTTGTAGGATTAGAAGGTAGCTTAGATGATATTTTTAAAGAAAAAAGAAAAATCATTTTGATTTTTGGATGAAATATAAATTCATTTTTAAAAATATCACTTTTGAACAAATGCCTTCTCGATTACAGAAGATGCAAATTATACATCAATGCATTTTCACTTGGACATAAAATTATATTTAAAAGCATTATGCATATCCAGTTTTATGTGAGTTGGCTTTAATATTCTTTAAAATCCATGAGAAGCAGCATTATTGAAATACTGAGCCCAAGTCACTTGTGTACCTACTTTTATAAAGGCAGCAAGGCTATGGTTTGCATTTTTTGAAGCTTCTGGATTGTCTCTGTACTTCTGAGTGATGTGTGGCATTAGCATATTAACAACTGTTTCAACTGCATGATGAAAGGAAGCAGAAAATCTCTGGTTTCGCAACAGCTGGAAACAAATTCAGATACAATATTTAATATGATTTGTAATACTTAAGTGCATCAGAAAATTTACTTCAGAGAAGATATAAATAATCTGATAGGGAGAGAAGATGTAAAGGAAGTTTTCAAATTTTCTCATTTGTCATTTAAAATTTTCTTTAAATTCAAGACTTTCCTGAACTTTCTAGACCGAAGGGGAAAAAGCATTTGGTTAAAAGAAAATATAACAACATGCACTAGCATCTGTTATTAACATTCAAGCAAGGCAGTCTGATGACAAAAAACACACATATGAAAGTTCGTAAGTGTAATGCATAATTATTTTTCTATACTACAATAAACTTGATGACAGAAGCTAGGGATAAAAGGGAATCCTTTACCTATCTTCTATTCCAAAGCAGACACTACCTGGTTCACATATAGTAACTGCATTATCAGACTCGCCTTACTGTCTTAAGAAGACACAGTTTTTGCTGTTCTGCAACTATCTTTTTAATAAGTCCTTTACCTTTTGCTGTTGTCTAAGTTCTCATCCATACTTTTCTTTCTCTGGTTCGTCAGTGACTTCAAATCTCAGCTCTTCAAGACTTCAGAATCTTACTCCCCATGTTTTTCAGTCTCCCCAATCAGAACTGTTTTCCCTTGCTTTTAGGTAGTAGTTGCCAATTAGCTTAAAAGACTTCCTGTACATTCACAACTTCCTCCTTTCCACTCACCATCCTTATTACTTTCATCAATGATTTTGCACATTCTGACTAGTATTGGTCAGTAAGTTCTCTTTAGCTTTTCGGCACTGCAGAGCCTCTTCTATTTCTATGCATCTTACAATCTTTAATAAAGATTCTGTCTTTCGTCTGATGGGACTTAATGACAGGTGGTTGAAGGCTGAAAAAGTTGACATGAACAAAACCTGTTCAACTGCATAGTTGTCTTTTCTTACTGAAAACTGAAATTAAAACATCCAAGAGCTCCGAATATTTTATCTAAATAGCTTTTTGAACTACATGGAATGCAACATTCCTAAGCAGATCAAACCATTGTCAAGGCCCTACATATAACTATGATTATACAATTTTGCTCCCTTTGGGTTTGAACTGTGGCCCAAAGTCTCTAGTTCTGTTTTTAAAAATATTTAAAAAAATATATATTAAGGTTGAAAAAGATACTTTCTAAATATCAACAGCACACATTAATGAAATAACAATTAAAAATTAAAAGTTCTATTTGTGGGTATGTCAGCCAGTGTCCTGTGATATTCTTGTAAGCTCAGTCTTTGTTAGACAGTAATTAAATATTTTTAAAAATACTACAAAATTCTTGCTATAGAAATAATTCTGTTGCACCCAGAAATGCATCTTTTTATCAGATCTCATATGTAGGAAATATCTAAATTCATATTTCATTTATTACTTTACCCAGGAAGACAAAACCAATAATTTATTTGATATTTAATGGGCTTGTAAATCAAGAAGTGATGTTTGCATGTATCCTCATTCCTGGACAAGAGGTGAGTTCTGCTCCTCTTTCTTTCATGTCACAGGGAAGATGACAATGAGGTTAGTTCTAAAAGTAGAACTGTCTTTTTTAACATGAAATTTGGAGACAACAACAAATATCTGTCATAAAAAGTCGCTCCAGTAGTTTATAAGCTATGAACCCTACTTCGTGTTATTGCTGGGGAAGAATAAGAAAGAATAGTAGTTCAAAGTGACAAACAGCAAAGTACCAGAATCTAAAAAGTGCATGTTAAAATAATTTGTTTCCTTTGTACAACTGAACAGTTCATATTTGAGGGTTGCTTTTGCAGATGCTATTAAAACTAAACAAAACGTGAACCTGAAACAAGTGGTGTTCCTACACAGGTATATCTCACATGCTGAAACACTCTATTGAATGGGGTATCAATAGAAACCAGACAGGTATATTCCAGTATCAAGCTTAGGGGTTTGGGGGTGGGGGGTGGTTTTGGTTTGGAGATATTTTTCCTCTTCAGGTAGAATTACTGCATGCTTCTATACCTGTAAGTCCTAACAAAAAATGTGGCAACATTTTGGTAGTTTCAATGCTGCTTAAGAAAATCTCTGCATGAACTGAGCTTACCTAAATAATTTTGTAGGGTAGAAAGATTACTTAAAAAGACTTTTTCAGAACTTATGATCATATAACCCCACGTAACAGACAAAATTTGATGTAACTCATTGATGTAAAACATCACTGAAAGGTCATAATTCCTAGATGAATCTTCAGCAATATAAACATACACTGAATTGTCTCCTGTCTACATCTTTTGGGTGCATTTTACTGAAAACCCCAACCCTGCTTAAAAAAACCTAGACATTGATCTCAGAAGACCACAGCTTTTACAACATGTTATTTATAGCATAGCGTAAATTACAAAAGGAACTGCTCAGTGTTTCAAGTACACCAAACCTGAGGCCATTAATCTCAGCTACTGGCTGTTATTACTAAAAAAAGAAAATAATCAGTGCCTTCTCTCACAGTTACTTAGGTCACTTAGAAATCAAAGAGATAAGGCTTTTTCCGAATAATAGTAATGGTTATGCCTGCTCCAACTCACACCATAACACCAGGTAATCCAATCGGTCTCAGCCATGTGTAACTGACACAATGTTTCTTTATCAACTTTGTTTTCCCTAAAATGAAAGTGATGCTAAATTGAATTTGCTCCTCAGATGTACATGCTGGTGCTCTACAAATATAACTTATTATTAGGATTACATGGGTCAGTAAAGACACATTAGCTTTGAGTAAATAGGTCAGTATAGCACTTGTGGAGGAAAAAAAGGATAATAAGAAAATGTAAAAAGATAGGAAGAACTAGTAGTAATGTGAATGCTCATCAATGGTAGTATACCATACTGTACAAGAGATGCAGATCACAAGGGAGAGGATACCAAAACCATGGACACTGGCAGAGTCATTCTGAGAAGCTGCATTTGGTTTTTTGTTTGTTTACACAGATTCCTGCTTTAGAAAAAGACTATATTCTACTGTACTTATTTTATCCACCATCTGATCTCAATTTAAAAATGTAATCCCTGTTGTAAGTAAGCTATAATTAAATTAAGGAAATGGGTTTGCATGGCAGCAAGTTAGTGGTTTTTCTGAAGTTTTTTTTAAAGCAATAAGCTGTTTCCAAACTTGTGAGGACTTCTGTAAGTTTGTTAAAATCAGGAAAAATTATATAAACTTTGTTTAGCCAAGCAAAACCAGCATGCCATTGCTTTTTGGAGTATCACCTAGTAATTTCAATAGAAAACTTCCTCAAGCTACACAAGTTTCACACACACTATGTTTTGAAAACTTTGCCCAGATGCACCACATTCTGTAATTAGAAAAACTGCATCCTTCTCTCAGAGCTGAATACTGCAAAATAAAAAGTACTATCAGGTAAGTACTGAAACCAACAAAATTTTTTTCAGTTTTTTTCAATATCACTTTTAAATTATAAAATTTTAATTCCATTCCAGAAGTCTCTAGAAGAATTCAGCTTTAAATGAAAAGTAGTGTCTTCTAAGACTATACTTCTTCCATTTCAGCTGAATTCATTAAATGAGTACAGTTAATTTACTGATTATAAGCAGCCAAAAATAGTGGGGTGGAGTAAAAAATACTCCATTTGCAGAGAGAAGCATGAACTCCTTCCTCAAAAAACATCAAACCGATAATGGAAATTTAAGTTTAAAGGTCCTGTCATTTGAACAGATACTATGAAACAGAAAAAAGTGAAAGAGCAGAAGAAAGTCTATCTAAATATTTTTCTTACTTCAGTTTGAATTAACAGTATTATTATTGACTAGCTGTAGAAAAAGTCCTTTCGCTAGAAATTTTGAGGAATTCTCAAACAGCTAGTAAGTTAAAATGAGCAAGAAGTTTGACATTTTAAATGCAAAAGGATGCAATGGACTACATGGACAGCAAACCCTTTGTCCATATAGACGCATTCTAAAAACCCCTAAACAAACAGCTGTCACACTTCCCTAGACAGTTTAAGAATTTAGTGATAAAAGCTTGCCTTTTCCCACGCTTCAGAAGGTACTTAAATCTGTAGTACTAGTACCATGTAAATAGTCAATTTCCCCCCCATCCCCTTAAACTTAAGGCCTATTTCTAGATTAAACAGACTACAAATAGCAGGTAAACGTTTATGTCCATATATTGGAATGCATCAGGTTGTTTTTGACAAAATGTCTTCCCTGACAAGTATCTAACCTCTTTCTTTAAAAAAAAAAAATCTGCCAATAAAGGTCCCAGAATTTCCAGAACCACTGCACCAACTAAAAGCTGAGATTTTATTAAAAAACAAAATTATTTCACCTTTTTTTTTTTTAGAAACAGAAAGATTACAGTCTTCATGATATTTGAAATTGAGACAACTCCTTTTACTTATATAAAACCACAACACAGCAGCTAGTGTCTCATGACACTACCAGCAAAAATTTGAGGTCCTCTTCAAATGCGAATTATGTATCAGTAATTATTGCTAAAATGAATCCAATTGAATACTGTATGAAGGCAGATTTTTTTATCTACTACTAGGTAACAGTCAGTCTGGTGATATGATTTAATTCTTACAACTAAAAGTAAACCAGAAAAAAAACCCAAACAACCAAGCATTTTTATTCTGTATTAGTATTCTAAGAAAAAGTGATGGATATTAGGATTTGGACATCAAACATGTTACTTTAGAGAATATCGAATGATGAAAAAAATTGTTTGACCAATTATCATAAGGAGTTTCATTAAATGAAAAATGAATCTGTAGCTTCTTTAAAGATTAAGTCTATTGAAATAGAAAAAGTCCAGACACGCTGAACAGGGACACAAACTCTGCTGATCATACCACAGCATAACAGTATTACGTGTAGTGCTAAAGCTTTTTTTACTGATCATTGTGCAATTGTTTTTTCCCCTGTGTACTGCAGACTTCCAGTTACGCTCTAAATACACAGTGAAAATACTGACAAAGATTTCAGAACAACCTGGTATGTTACTCAGCTGGGACTATTTTGTATACTTGAAACTTACTTGTATACTTACATTCAAGACTTTTTTTAATGCAGAAGTAAACAAACTAAAAAGCTGTTATCAATGTAAGAAAAATACCATTTACAGGACAAGCTTGTAGAAAAATGCCTGTTTCTAAAATTTTAACATTCTCCTTCCAACAAAGGAAATAATATAGAATTAAATATTGATACTTCTTATTGCATACAGAAGGACTGTAAACTGCATGATTTGCTGTTCTCTAGTCATTTTATATCACAGCTGCTGTACTGCTCAGGAAAAAGCCCACAGATTTTGGGGTAGTACTTACATCAAAGTCCACAGTATTATTTATTGCTTCTGGCTTCACTGAACCCTAAGTATTAAGAAATCTTACTAGAGAGTCTGATGATTTACACAAACTGCTCTACTGTATAGATTTTAAGGGGTTTCTATCCTTTTGTAACGATGTTAAATGTTATCCTTTTATAATAATGTTAAATCCTGTATTTTTTCGAGCCAATATTTCAACTGATTTCTCCTGCTGCTTTGCTCCCTCCCTCGCTTTCTTACAAATGAAGTTATTATATATAAATCATAACCATGTATATATAAAACTTTCTTCTAATACGGAATAAAAATACGTGAATGGAGAAACAAGAAACTATACAGATTCTCTTTAGAATAACTTTTTTTTTTCAGAAGTTGACATACCTTTACTTTAGAGTTTTCTATCAAATGCTGAGCCATTGATTTTATCAGAACTTCAAAGAAAAACCATGAATACTGCAGAGAAAAGAAAACATTCTGTAAAATTGCCACATGCATTCAACAACTATTTCAATACACTTAGTTCCTGTTCTTCAGTTATGACCAGATAAGAACATGAAGTATAAAGCACAGTTCAACATATACCTTAAGTAGCTTGTTGCTTGTAAGAAAGTCAGCAGATGGCTTTAAAATTGTTGTCATGGATTTTGTCAATTCTTCATGTACTGTCTTATATTCAGAAGCAACATAGGGTTCAGCTTTATAAGCATACTTGGGGAGGAAAATCAGAATAAAATATGAAACTGACATAATATGAAACAATTGAAATTGAACAGATAGAACTAAATTTAAATATGCTTTTTTTAGAGAAATAAAAAAAACCCATTTAATTTACTTTTACCTACCTTGACGTAAGATCTTAGGTAGCTATCCAAGCCTTCTTCATGACACTGAGCAACAATATGGATAATGACTCTAAACAGAAGTCAGAAACCAAGTAAGCCTACAAAGCAAGCTACGATTGCAATAGCACAAATGCTACTCAGTTTAAGATTTATGTGATAACCCAGTCATCACTTAAACTCTATGAAGCACTTCAAATTCTTTACCTCGTCACGTTGACTGCAACTTCCTCTTGAGTTGCTCTGGTAAGAACTCTAAACAACTGGTTTAGAACAGTTGGCAGGAAAGCTATCATCACATGGCCTTCCATAGCATGAAGGCTCTAAAAGAAAGCAGTAATACTGTGAGAAACAATGGCATTTAAATCACATAATTCTAAAATTATATAATTTACTGCAAGTCTTTTTCCATAAATACACACTGCTTGCACTATTTGGTGTTAACTACCTGACATACTGCATGGAAAGCAATTGAGAATAGTTTCCAACATAAATATTCAGTGTTTTCTACATTAAGATAAATCAGGGGTAAAAATTAGGTTTTATTAAAAGCATTTTAAAGTAGTTATTCATACTTTCCTTGAAATGCATACTAGGTCATGTTTCAATGAAAAGACTACCTGTGTACACCACAGCAAGCTGACACTGACACACTGGTATACTTTGTTATTTCATCCACCAATGCAGACACTTAGCAAACACAAGTTCCACAAAAACATACAGGTTGCTTACCTGTGGTAAGTGCAATACTAGTTATACTAGTTAATGCAAAACAATAAACTAATATGCTAAAAAACAGAATGAACTAAAATCCTTAACTACCTAATGCTGGAAATTTGAGTCAGCGAATTACCAACCATTCAGCTTCTTCATGATATGCCTTTGCATTCCATCACAAACAAAAGACATTATAGACATTACCACCCTGACATAAAAGGCAGTGTATGGCATTTCATCCTACATTGCTTTACGCCACAAAATTCCCTGGAGTTATATGGAGTTTGAGGGGGGGAAAAAAAAATAAATCTGAACGTGGTGAATGCACATACAGACAACACATTGCACACATTTACATTTAGTGTTAACTAGCTGTCTTGTCTTTGAATGTTTGCTTGCATGCATATTCACACTATTCAGGACTCAAAACAGTCTTCCTTCCTACATGATCTGTGATTTCTCTTGGAAACAGCAGGTATGCGCTACAGTATCTTTTCTATAAGCCTTGAATATCAGCGCATTGGGTAAACATGCAAATGGTACTTTAGCTCACACTTTTGTCCAGGATGCAGAAATTTCTTGGTAAAGGTGATGTTTTAAGTAGAACTCTGAAATGGACTCATAACACAACTTCTGATGCCTTTGAGAATTCAATTACACTTAAGACTGACAGAAGTAGCTGTGCCCTTTGATCTCTCGGGCAGAAATGGAGGTAACTGCAAGCAAGTGCCTCAGCTTACGAGATGCTAAGTGGTGCTTGGGCTCATGAAACATGAAGGAAAGCATACAAACACCTCGAGTCAGGTGAGTCTCAGAAAACCTTTAATTAGAAGTACCAGCTGGTGCTTACACAAAAGCCTGTTAGGGAGGGCAAGAACCAAAAATAAAGAGAACAGGAGAACATTATCAGGTTTAGTAACCCAAGTTACTCTGCCAGTAGCACACTGACTTTGTGGAGAAAAGTAAATCCTAAGTAGTTAAACATGTTATTGCCACTCCATCATAGACATTAGCTACAGGAAACTGCCACCAGAAAACTGGAATGTTGATCTTTAAGGAACATTTACCAGTCAGGCTGGCCAAGTCTGGCCCAGGTAGGTACAAACTGACATACAGGAGGCAAACTCTCAATACACAGGAGAAGTAACAAGGATCTGGGTCCCTGTGAGGCCTAGCTAGACAGGAATTCAGCCCAACAGAATTGAGAATAGCCATAATTTGTAGTTGACACAGAAGATAGCATTAGTTTTCTGTTAACATGAAGCGAAGCAATAAAGTCAATCTGATGTGTTAACCTAGTGGTGTGGAATATGTTCATAGAATCATAGAATCATTTAGGTTGGAATAGACCTTCAAGATGATCAAGTCCAACTGTTAACCCAGGACTGCCAAGCCCACCACTAAATCATGCCTCTGAGCACCACATCTACGTGTTTTCTGAATGCTTCCAGGGACGGTGATTCCACCACCTCTCTGAGCAGCCTGTTCCAATGCTTGACCACCCCTTCAGTGAAGTATTTTTTTTCCCAATACCCACTCTAAACCTCCACTGGTGCAACTAATGGCCATTTCCTCTTGTCCTGTCACTTGTTACCTGGGAGAAGAGACCGACTTCCACCTTCCATACTGTATGGTGAGAGTGTTCTGATGTTTAGTAACAAGCAAGAGCTATAATGAGGCTCTGCAGTTGCATTATTCTATCCCAGGAATTTTGGCAAGACATGGTCTTGTCACTGAACCTAAAGATTTTGCTGATGTAAAATTAATGTAACAATAAATAAATCATTTAAGCAAAGGAGTAAACTACCCAAATAGATTACAGTATTGTATGATTATATACAACAGAAGTAAATCGTGTGATCTGGGAGTGATCCAAGAAGTGTTTTTTTGAGCTTTCCCTAAAATGATACTTTAATACCTGATAGTCACTTTGTTCTAACAGATTAACAAGAGTTGTAAGTACCAAGAAGAGAGTCAAGCCTTTGATCCAGCCTGTCTTTTTTGACAGTCAGCAGGTAGCAAGATAAATCTCAAATTGCTGTGCTAGTCCTTGGAAGAGATTTTGATAATATCAGATTCAAGTAGAGCTCTGGTAAACTTGAGAAACAGTGGGACTTCTTGAAGCACTGTGAATCCTGATGAATCAAACAGGTCAGAAACCGACTGAAGGTTGTTTACAACTGCAGCTCCTGAGGTAAGAATCAACCAACTGCCCACAAAGTACAAGGTCATTCCATTCCTCATAACATGAACAGTCACTGCTGCCAGAAGCCTAGCAAAGAGGCTCTCTATGGTGTGCAAACTGATTTTTTAATTGTAGTGATTCAGACTTGTAATGTATACAGAGATTTTAGTAATAATGGTTCTTTTCATGTAACATCTGACTGTTCCACTGACAAATTGCTTTATATTACAGTATCAAAAAGAGCAAATTCTGATTTTTCACCTGAACTTATCAACAAAGACATTCAATTCCCTAAGGTCCAGCATGAGCAACAAACCTTCCCTTCTTCTTGATACCAGAAAACCTCTGCGATTCTCTCCAGCACCTCAAGCAGCAGGAAACCTACATCCCTTGAAAAAAAGTAATGGGATACTGACCATTTTAAAGAGCTTTGATGAGCCACAGGTCACTCTAAGACCTCTCATCCACACTGACAGATACTCAGTACATACCATCTTTATTACACGGAAAGAAAAAAAATGAGAGGTTATAATTCCATAAATGTTCCAATTATAAAGTTTCAGTATCCCAACTGATCTCAAAACCACAACCAGAGGACAAGGCGGCAAAGCTGACACAATGAGAAAAATGCCTTTTATGACTAGGACTGCTAAAAACCTGGATGATTCCTTTGCAAGAGGAAACTGAACACCAGTAACTGTAAACTCCCTGCCAGAAACGTACAAACAGTAGGAAGTGAGAGGTAAAGAGGTTCCCTTGTTCGAACGAAATCTCAGACTGCAGGACCACAGCCTCCCAGAGAGACAGAAATCCCCTTGACCCCAAGGCAAGATGAAACACTCTGAAGCAGTGGTGGTTCTCCTCTTCTGAGATTTCTTCAGGGCACAAACCACATACACACAGTTAGAAAGACTGTATTTTGAAAAGTGTCACGATGACAGAGGATTTGCAAGTGTGGTATCAGGGAGGGATTCTGCACATAAGCTGTCTCCAGCTACAGTAGGACCTCTTGATGCTCCAGAGAGCTGACTTTGAAAGCCAAAACACTACCAGGCTTAGTGCTAGTGCAATCTAACTGGGCACTATGTGGTACAATTAGTGCTGCAGAAAGCAGTGGAAATAAGGCTAGCACCAGACCTAAAATTATAAAGGAACTCAAAACAGATACTTCAAATGAGAAACACAGAGAAATGTCATGTTGAAGTTCAGCTACGAGACTATTTGTTCTTTGCCTTGCCCTTTTAATGTGAACCTACCACTGCCAGAATTTCTTCTAAGGGGCTGTGTTATTGTCATATACTTTGCCAGCACGTTTGGGGATTGCAAAGTTTCAGCATGATATGGAAAAACAGAAGACTAAGAAACAGGTCTGTCAGTAAAATATGGTAATAATAATAATAAAATATTTCCAAACAGACTTACTCCATCTTCCTGCTGTTACTGTACTGTGTTTTGATTTGTGCCAAAGTTTATCACAGAAGTCTTGGGGCAGGAAGATGACAATGAGCCATGGTTTTGACAAAAGGGGTCACACATCAAGCCCAGCTCAGAGGTGGGCGACATTAAGTTCTTACTTAAATGTCCCAAGCAGACAGTTCAGCTTTATTAATTGATGATATTCAATCACAACAATAAACTTTGTTGTGCCTAAGAAAATCAGGAGTTACTCATGATACCTCACATAGATTTTAAGGTGACTGAATGTTAGGCTTCATATTAAGGATCTTACAATAACATAATATATTATATTATGTAATGTAATATAATAATACAGATTATTATCTACTTGGTTAAGACAAAATTGCTGTGGAAACCATGTGCTCTATTGATCTAATCCTGAAAGAGAATTGTAGACACGATAATGATGACCTCCTAAGCAACGTTTTAGAAAAATCAAGAGTCATCATTCTTTAACGTTCCCGTGTGCAGTCCATGTTGATTATTCTGACAAAGTGATTAGTGTTTCAGAATTATCACTCATAAGGCTGACCAATACTGTCTCATTATTTCCTCATGGTTTCCGCTTGCATTGCAATTGCAATTTTATCTAGGGCAGGAAGTATCTTTGTGTTCTTTTTATACTGCACATTCCATTAATGAGACCTACAAAATGTCTGAAGCTCCTCAGTTTTCCAAAATTGTAAATGCATAATACAATCCATTATTCACTGTCATTTTATACCTTAAGATATTTTACAAGATCGGTTCCTAGTGCACGAGCTCCAGACTCTGTTTTCTGACAGTACTGAAAAAAGTTATGCAAGTGCTGGTCCTGTCAAAGACAGAAAGAACAAAAAATTAAACAATATCTAATATTTCTTTATTATTATTATCATTATTAATAATAATAATAATAATAAATTATAGTATATTGTTATTAATAATACACTCATAATTAAAAAAGAACATATTAAAAATATTTGTATGTAGAAATGCATATACATGTCCATAGATTAAATTTTCAAAAATAATGGAAGTGCACTACTCCAAAGACTAGTCTGCTCCACATGTAACATTATTTTTTTTTAACCCAGATAAGAAATTTCTAGTGATTTTTGAACACCTGTTATACAAAAAAACACCTATATTTGCCTCAAACCAACCATCATGCAGAAAATATCACACTCAATGTTAGTTATCCCAACTGATCATAACATGTATTTTACAAGCAGCTATAAAAGGATTCATTGCTTTGTATTTACCTTACCAGTAAATAGGTTTCAGACAGCTATTCTCCCATCTAACAGGAAAATTTAGACTATAATGGATGACAACAGTAGACAAAATGCTCACATTCTGAGTAGTTTCCATTCAAGATCTACTGTTTTTCAGAGCTAATGTGAAAGGTATCATGCAGAATATCCAAGAGACATAAAAGTAATAGATCAGCATAACGAGTTTAAGAATCCTCCCAAATGTTGTCTATACATATAAAAACCATATTATTTATAAAATAAATAAAATTAGAGAAAGTTTTAGAACTCACCTGTGTATACACAGTTGACACCAGATGAGTGGATATTTTTAATAGTTGCTTGCCTCCATCTACCCATTTAACTTCAGGACCAGAGTGCTGCACACACACATGCAGAGGGTAAGTAAAATAAAGTAGCAGTATACTAGAGTAAAACAATTTGCTTATAGTACCACAAACAACACTTTATTTAACAATAGGTTGAAGAAATGTGTGCAATGAATAAAGTCATAAAAAAAGGAAAATTATGCAGGCAATATTACCAAAAGCATTTATGAAGCTTAAAATGTTTTTTAAAAGTCCCACAGTAGTTTCCTCACTGGCTAAGAGAATTGCTTTTCTATGTCACAGATTTCATGTTTCCCCTACAGCTCTGCAAAGAAACTTCTGACTAGAGAGAAATATCTACCAGTTTTCTAAGAAAAATAACACAAGAGTTTACACAGATACTGACACAGTTTAATCCTCAACTTAGGTCACCGAGAGGTAGCATCCAGTGCTTCCTCCCCATCCCATTCCAAAGAACTGAGAATAGGAATGCTTAGCTCTCTACACTGACAACCACTTAGGGAGAGATTTTACTGCTGTATCTACAACTAGTCATATTGGAACTAGCCTTCCACCCATGGGCATGAGCAGAGACTAATAGCAAAGGCATAAAGAATACACCTACAATGTGAAAACATGAAAGATGTGAAGGAGATGATGGAAAGCTTACAGCAGTTTAAAAAATAAAAGGTGGTAGAATAAGAGGAGAGCAGCAGCTCTTGCTGTTGATTTTAGGCCTCCTCCTCCACAATGAGTCAATTTTGTCTCTGCATTTCATTCTCTTAGTCAAATCCTCTATCATATTTTACATTTTGTATCCTCCTTGGTATTAATTTTACTAGTACAATTTTGCAAGCTTTCTGCTTTGTAAAAGACAACCATAAATTTTACTAGTGAAGTATAAAGACCACAAAAATCAAGATGTGAGAATAAGACTTTTTCAGGAATAAAGGACTTACTGAAAGGAGACAGCATGAAATGCTAAAAAAAATTTAGTAAAGGACTTCAGATTATTTGCGTATCTTTATAAACTCAAAATAGTTTAATGTATTTTAAAATTACTGTAACTTCTAGTTAATTATCACTAGCAAAAAAATGAAACTTAAAACATTCCTAAGTACATCAGCTAAATAATAACAGAAATAAGTAATTAACAACTTAAAAGAAAAATTATATTAAGGCAGATTGATTCAAATTCTGGTAAGTCAGAATTTAGTCATAAGTTTTGTCTCCCATTTCTGTTTGGGTTGGTTTGTTTCCTCTAAGCCAGATACCTAATTTTTGCATCCTAATTTGAATTAATTCAACTATAAAAGAAAAATATTTCTACTAGAAAATTACTGAAATCTTATCAGACTGGGGAATTACAACGAAACCTTCTCTCCACTTTTTTTTTTTTTGTTAAGTATTAGAGCAATTTTATATACCATACCTTCCCAACCCCTACTTCTTGATAATTAAGATAGCCTGATGGAAGATTTGCTGACACTGGGATGTGCTGCTCATTGGTCACCACTCTTCCATCTTTTATTAGAGGAAGCCAAGAATATCCAACTATGGAACATGAAAGGCAAGTAGTTTCAAATATGCTACAAATCTTTACATAAACTCTTACAAAAGTCTTACTGTACACTTTTGATACATAACTCAAACCAGATAATGTTACTTTAAGGGCCAAATGATTTGAGCTTAAATGATTAGAAATAATTAAAAAGGCAAATAAATTGCCACTGAGTTTGGAAAAAAGCATACATTTGATATACATTCTAAAACAACATTGGAAACATTTAAATTAAAAGAAATACTTAGAGAAATCTTTCAGTCTACAATGTAATTAGAGGACATTAAACTGATCACAAAAATCACGGGTTACCCGACAAGCGTATTTCATAAAATCTCTCCAGTAGTTACTGAAAGTAAAGCATTAGCATACAAACCTTGTGTTTCAACAACATCCTTCTTCTTTGTACTCCCTTTGCTTGAATTATCACAGCTAACATGGTAGAAGGTGAACAATAAATGGTGCTTTTCATGTAACTGAGTGGGCAACTCTATTTTAATCTGAAAGATAAAGAATCACCACCTTTGTAGAAGTCTTCAGCTAAAGCAGTGACGTGCCTCACTGCTTGCAGTAAGCAAGTCCAGGTTATGTGTTACTCGAAGCACGATCAAGAATCACACAAACAAAACTTAGAAAAATTTACTTATAGCAAAAAGGGCCCTGATTTAACTGAAATAACTTTGCAATCCTCAAATATTTTCTTGCATTTTTGAAACTTACATTAATATCTAAACCATAAAAGTTACCTCAGAACGGTAACTTACCTCATCATAAAACTCCGGATTTTGATGGTGATGCAGAACAGCAGCAAACGCACTTCTAGTAAATACTGGTCCACCTGGCCTACCATAGATACACTAATAATAGAAAAAAAAAGGAAAAAAAGAACAAAAAAAACCCCTGTGATTCTTTTTCATTCTCCACTTAGAACCTGTTTCACCCAGAATTTGAAACATTTTAACTTGTGTTTAACTTTGTTCCTTTGCACAGACAGGGAATGGCATGATGTGGTTTGCCAGCTGTACGGTAGAGCTCACACTGTGATTTCACCTTAGGATTCCTACACATTTTTCTACTTCTTTCCTGCCAGGCACTTATTATACACTGTGGTAGCTCATGAACAAAACAGTTGGCTCTGCAGTTGACCTAAAGTTTTACTGTTTTAAGTTAAATAATTCCTCCGTGGAGCAGGCATAAGCCACCCTTGTTTGCAACAAGTTTATTCTTGGAATTTCTGTTGATAGAAATAAATTACATGCTCTGAGAGGTCTTTAGTAATCTTTTGTATCAAAAACAAGCAAGCAGATAGAAGCTACTCTTAAGCCAAATCGCAAAAGGACAGAAAATCACCATCCCAAGCTAGACAAATTAATCCAGTGCTACTGTGTTACTTGGCTAACTGTTCACTATTTTATCAGCTGCAAAAATCAAAAGACTAACCTTTAAAGGCAAAGAATCCTCTTCATCAGAATCCTTGAACTCAATGCATACTGCAATATTTCTAGCCTAAAGCAGTATTTAAAAACAAAAACCCAACACTTAATGAAAGGATCATCACAGAAATATAATATATAAAAAATCTTAACCAAACCTGAGAAAGAAGAAAGTACAGTTTTCCTGTACTCACCTTTGCAAAAGACTTTTGACTGTCATATTTCAGATACTTCGGATAAACATAAAGATGATTGTTGTAGATGGTGAAAGGCTGAGTGTGTTTTGGTATGCAGGGAACAAATTCCTCTATTTCAAATGTTATTAGTGTCTTGGTACCATTTTCAAACTGTTTCATGGGAATGTATGATGAGTTAACATAATCTGAAAATAAATTTTAAAAACAATAAAAAACTGGGGAAAAAAAAAGCTTGAATGTTCATTTAGCAGTGTTTATTAATACTTACTTGGAAAATCTGGTGACACATTATCAATTGTAACATCCAGATTTCCTAAAATAACAGGAAGTTTGGCCATCTTTTCAGGTCTATAGGAAGGAAAAAACCCATAAAATCAGGCTAAATGCAAAAATATCAGATGCCAGAGAAAAGAGATAAAAGGAAACACAAGCAAAAGTCATATCCTGAAATAGGAGTATGAAAGGAAAGGTGGTTTGGGGGTGGATGACTGATCTTGTATTGCTTTTTACACAGATTTACAGTTTTCTTCTCCTTTAAATGCTAAAAAAAAAAAAAAAAAAAAAGCGTGCTTTATTTACAAGTGTGGAAAAGGTTAAGTAAAAGAACAATGTTTTTCTTTCTTTATATCAAAATGAGAAACTTTGTTAGATAGGGGGGGCGTTGCCAGGTAATAACTCAATATCGTTTTCAGAAAAGATGGGACCTAAAGTAAGCTTTTTAAATCTCAATGGCCAGTACTTAGTGTTTATGGTTTATATGGTAGACTTGGGAGAACAGCAAAGCGGGACAGAATCAGTAAGTTAACAAAATGCATCTTCTACTCCACACCTCCTCCTTTTTCTGGAATAATAACGCATGCCGCAAACCATTTACTGTTAACTAGCCTACAATTTCTTAGATGTTATCATGCAGTTAATTCAGAAATTTGATTTGAAGTAGGAGTATTTTCCATGTTAAAACACAAGTGCAGAATCCTTTATAAGAAAAGACAGTGAGCAGCATGATTTTTAAAAAAATTATTGCAGAGGAAATGGATGCAAAATTTACCCAAAATGCAATCCTGTGCTGTGAAGCAAACAACTTTTTCTGGTTGGAATCTGTATTGTAATTGTAATATCTAAGCCTTAGACATTACAATCTCTTTCTTACTAAAATTCCTGTGAAATACTGTACACAACTCCACAAACAGGATGCTGAAATAACCAAAAGCATTTCCTTAATTCACAAAGGAAAGTGATGTGGCAGGCTGATTTATTATAATAGCTTCAGTGTCAATACTGTTTTATGGCAAGGAGTATTTCAATACTATGTAAACTTCAATGAAAATAAGCAGCTTGCTAAAATATAATTAAAGTATCTGCTACAAACCTCATCTCCTTATTAGATTTGGTAAGCAAGAATAAAATAAAGAAAATACAGCCCAAGCCTTTTGCAATTAGTGATTGTTCACATTGATACAACTCCAGCTAACTGTACAACAGAAGTGGAAATGCCTTTGCAAAGCAGCAAAGATTGCTCAATTATTCCAAATCAAATTCAATAAGAAAGGGGATTAAAACAAGTTTATTCATATGGTCATGTCAGTAGGAGATTCTGAAGCCTTGCATACAAACTGATGCAATCTTTAGGAATACTTTGTAAAAAAGGATGACCAATGTTCTGTTACACAGGCATCTGGAGCACATGCACTCCCAAAGAAAGTGGGCTGGATACTGGCATTCCCTGTCCAATGTCAGTGAACATGTGATTGATGTTCATACTTGTTTTCCCTTGAGAATCAGAAGAGTGAATTGTGCACTACTAACACAGAGCTACTTCAGGATATGATGCTTACTGCATGTTAGACATGGCATTATATTTTAATATCACTTGTACCCCCTAGAAACTGCAAAGGAAAGACCTATAGCTTGTATGAAGGCCTTGATTATACTTAAACAACTTATATATTTGAAGTGAAAAACATACATCAGAAAATCAGATGCTCCAGTTCAAGACCATACCAAAAAAATCGCAGCTTGGGCTGGGGGGTGTTAGGGTGTGGTTGTTTTGTTTGTTTCTTAAAGTCGGGAAATTAGACTTACTTCCTGAAATCTGCTAACAATTTCAACATGTCTTCATTTGAAAGTTTATTACTGTCTTGTTTGAAGAGAGGAGAAAATCTTGAATTTCTGTCCAGAGTTCCTGAGGCATCTTTAAACAGTGTCCTGAAAGTCAAAATCTTGCTTTCAGCTTAGTTTATAAAGTGTTGAAATTCACTTCAGGCAATTTCTTTACTAATAATTAGAACATACTGCACTATCCTTCATATTAAGCATTTAACACTCTTGTCATTGTAGGTGAATTTTAAAATATAAATAGCTCAGTCTAACAAATCAGTTGTGAACCACTTCATTCTTAGCAAAATAAAAAATAGTGACAATAGAAAACAGTTGAACTATTCAATGGTTTGAATAATAATATAATGAATTTTTATGATCTTTTTCATACTACAGAGCTGAAGCATAAGTTTGTCAGAAATATTTGGTTAGTTGGAAGTAAAATAAGAAAAAAACTTAAATAGCACATTAAGTTTTACAGGAAGTGAGATACAGAAAACAACGTTAAAAAAAAAGTTAGGAAAAAATACAGATTGACAAGATCGGTCCCTACCTAGCTGCCCAGGCAAAAGGCATTCTGTATTGACCTAATCTCTGGCATGCCTGCTTGGCATTCTTCAAAACTTTCTGTGCAACCTGCAAGAGACATTAGAAATAGCCACATTTTAAGCTACATTTTTTTCACCATTAGTACACAAGAAAAAACCCTCACATATTGACAAAGATATGAATTGGAAAATCTTCTTTAGAAGATTAATCCTAAGTATGCAAGTGAAAACCAAATGAAAATATCTCTTAACATTTCAAGTTGAGCAGGTTGACTTACACCATTTCATGAGTGAAAACACAGACCCATCCACACTCCTGATAATACATATTTAATTAAGCAAGAAAAAATTATTATATACAAAGCCTCATACAAAAGATGGAGCAAAATTCAACTAGTTTTCAAGACAAAATTTGACTCCAGATAAAAACATTTCCCCCTGACACTTGATCCCCTATTCACCACCCACTCTATATACCACAACACAATCCTGTAAATAGTAAAATACTCTGCAATACTTGCATATTACAAGTATACACAGATTGATAGTGAAGAGCTGTATGAAGACCACATGGACAATCCTATGTATGAACATTGCAACAGTTTTTACTTTAGAACTTTAAATTTTTTGGTTTTGTTAACTTTTACATGAAGAAACAATTCCATCGCATAGAACCAACACGTACAACAATCAGAGCTAGAAACCCACTAGCCTGAGACGTTCAACACTGAGCTGAATCATTTGAGTTAAAGCAAAAGCTCCTGACAGAGCAGTGGGTTTTGCTTTTCCAGAAACCAGCTTCCCCTATGTACCTACATAGAGCAAAATTATTTGCCAGGGACAAAAACCCACAAAGTAAACCTGCCAGAATATCATCCCTGATCTCTGCTGATGACATTAGGAAGGGTTGTTTCTATTACTGTGTTGTTTGAGCCAACTTTCCATTATCCCTTCCTGTATAAAGGGGGAAGCTGCACTCAGCAGCACAGAACCTTGGTAAGTAATCATCATTAATTCACTGTATTCAATGTTTAAGGGGAGAACAAGAGATCTCTTGGCTACAAAATTTGCTGCTTCCATTTTCCCTTTTTCTCGTCCAGAGCAGTAATTCTGCAAGGAACTGGAACTTGCTCATTGCATTGACACACATGTAGGCCTGTATAGCTGGTACTGTTGGGTTTTTTTTTTTCATATTTTTTGTTTCAAATTAATACAGTGTAATTCCTGAGAATAAGAACAGAAAAAAAAAAAATCAAACCAAGCGTTCAATTGTATAAAATCATAAGCAAATGAATGCCAGGAATCCACATGAATGTTCCTATTGGCTACGCCTGCAGTACAGGTCAACACAAGCCCAGCACTTGGCATTAAATTTGGGAACACTTGGACTTACTTAACCTTCCCATGGGGCTCAAACCCAAGACCACCAAGATCAGTTACTCAGTTCAGGTTTGTTTTAACTCAGTAACAGCATACACTTCAAAACCAGACTCCTAAAATACAAAGCTGCTGTTTTCCAATGATAGCTGAAAAAACAGTATCTCAAGTATTCCTGGAAAAGCAAATCAGTAGTCTGATCTATATTAAGACTAAGAGAAAAATACAAGGTTTTTTTATGTGTTAACTTAGCCAATATTAAATCAGTAGGAAAGACGACTGTTCCTCTGCAGAGACTGCAAGTTAACCCTTCCTTCTTCCCTTTCACTGGCTGAAAACAGGAAGAATGTCAACAGTAGCTGATGTTGCTTACAAATAACTCCCACTTTTCAGAGTACCCTGGTCCAACTATTTAAGCGTAACTGTAAAACAACAAAATTAAAACTCTCTTTCTTCAGCAACAAAAAAGAAGCAGCAATTGACAAAGCTTTTTGTAGATATGTTTCAGAAAATATTAGTATGTTCTAGCATCCTAGGTACCTGCAAACTTAAGATGTTTCAGTGATTTATTACCAAAAGTAATTTGGAGTTCTATGAAATCTGCAAAGCATTTTATACATAAAAAGAGAGGCGTAATGATCTTAATGGCCCTTTAGGAAAAAACAGCAAGAGCACAGATAAAGTTACAGTAAACTATGGTCACCAAAAAGCAATAATGACACAATAAATAAAGATGCATTAATTTAGATATACAGTTAATCTCTGACCTATATTTAATATTTCATTGTTAAACAATTTTCAACTTTCACATTGAAGTATAATACTCTTCCGTCAAAGCAGTTTATTTAAATCCATTATAAAAATTACAGATTATGTCACAATTATAAAAAGATAAATATTTCCGATCGTTAAGACATTATTTTTAATGTTTCAGTTACTAGTAGCAACTACAACTTACAATATCAAATCATCCAGTTATCTGAATTTCGTATAAAAGAACTAAGCTTTTGATTGATATTTATTAATTTGAAATCTACCAGTCTTGCCTCAGCATTTTTTCCATGCCACAGAAGAAGATAACATACCTTCGAAGAATCTGAACTCTTCATATATGGTTCAGCACAATGTGTAATACTTCCCTGTAACACTTTTTCTATTCTAGCCACGAGGAAAATGTCAGTATGAGGACATGTGACAGAGAATATTCCCTGGAAATAAAAGAAGAGATGACTATAAAATGAAAATGCACACACATTTTACATCACATAATAAAAAGCTATCTGAAGCATGCAGGAAAACTCTACTCGTATCCAAAATCCTACTAATTCTTTAGGTTACTGGTTCTTACCTGCTTTGGATATTGTAACACAGTTTCATGAATGTCTTGAATTCTGTGTAAGCTATCACCACTGCCATTCATCATTTGTTGAGATGCATTGGATATCATGTGCCTTACTGAGGCGTGGTTCAAATCAACATGGAAATCTGCTGAAATCTTCCGGTTGTTTTTAATATCAAATAGCGATAATGTGACAAAAAAAGGTTCTACCTAGACATTCAAAAAAAGCATCAAGTGTCATTGCTGGTATCTATATTACTGTAAAAATGTGTTTGAAAGGAAGATGAGTAACATTTTTATAAACATTTACACATGGCCATCACTCTAGATATTACTGACAAGATATAACAGTAAAAGAAAAATTTCATTTTCTACAACACAACAAAAAGATTAGCAGCAAAGTTACTTTTTGTAGGATTTAGGCTCTCATTTTGATTTAAAGGTGTAGAAAAAAAAAAACACTGCATGTTTCTCAATCACAGTAAGGACTTCCTGCCGTTAAAAACAGTGCCAACAAAATATTAAGACATTCATTACCATATTACCAGAAAAAAAATAGATGAATTATTTACATTTGTCGTTGGTCCTTCTTCATTTTCTGCAACACAGCTTTGCAAATTAAAAGATAAATCGTTACACTTCACAAGAATTTTTTTTCCAAATTTCTCTTCAAATGGCTTTACTTCTGGTTCAATACCAGAAAAGTCAAGTTTCTTTAAAAAGAGAAAAGAAAAATTAAGATAAATTGTCTTTCATCTCAAAAGTATCAACATAAAAGAAAGTAACATGCTTCCTTGTAAAGTCTAACCTGTGCATCTGGATCCAAGGCAAAAAGTTTAACTCTGCTTTCACTTTTCAACTTGATTTCTGCTTCTCTAGTACTCTGTTCAAAATAAGAAAAAAAAAAATAAAAATCTTAGTTTAACACTACTGAAGTGTTTTCAACAATATTCCTTTTTCCGTAATGTTCAAAGCTTCACACATTTTAATTCATGCACCCATCTCTCCCTAACTGAGTTTTCCAACTCCTTAGTTTAAATTGCTCCATCATGTCCAAGCAAAAAGTGAGAGAAGATTCCCCTCTCCTCTAAAGGCTTCTCCAGGCCTAGAAACACAAAAACTTATATCAGCAACATGCAACCTTCCAAGATCATGGGAAGCATACTCCAGTGCAGCTCATATAGCACTTTGGCTCCTTAAATAATAAATTTCATAACACTATTTTATTTACAAAGAAAAAAATAAAAAAAATAATGAAGGTATGAATGTGGGTTGAAGTTCAGAGCTATTCTGAAACCATATGATTGCTCAGGAAACATCAGGTTACCTAAATTAAGAAACACCATCATAGCTCAATGTTTTTTCTTGGGTTTGTTTTTTTTTTTTTTCCTTAAGTCCTACCGCCAAAGTAGTGGTTTTCCTGTGGGTTGATGGAAAAAAACCCCAAAAAACTTCCAAAAGATAAAACCCTCACACTAAAAACTCAGTTTGCAGAGTACACTATACAATGATCCTGCCTGGGATCTGTGGATACGTACCTATTACTTTTGTTCTACTGTTTGTTAAAGCGGAACAAAATAGAATGTGAAAACTGATGGCATACATTGGTTACTTCTTTTAAAAAAAAAGGTATTATTTAAAGACTATTCTATGATTTTTAAAGTCACAGGACATGACAAACAGGCATATGCATGTGCCAAAATTACCCCTGTAGGAGAGTTGCCATTCCCAAAGTAGTAGCTGGCTAAACAGGGATACAAAGTATTACATTACGGACAGGTGCCTATTTTTGAATCAGTCTGTATGGGTTAAAAGAAGTTACCAACCCAAACTGCACATCACCAACCATCAGCACGAAGTGATCTGCTGTCTACATCTGCTTTGCTGGAGGTTGAAGAAATTCCTACTATGTCTTAAGAAAGAAAAAAAAAAAAAAAGAAAAAAAAAAGAAAAAAAAAAAAGAAAAAACCCCAAACCCCAAAACCATCAGCCCTAAGAGCTTGAAATCCTATTTTTGGTTGATAATAATAAAAAAAAAAAGAATTTGACTTAAAGGATGCATTACAGAAAAGGAACTTCTGAAGTGTGACTTTGAGTATAGATGCTCTAATGGATTTTATTTACTTAATTATCAAGAGGAAAAGACAAGAGTTGCTGTGAAAGACACGACCCAGACATTGGTCCCAGGAGAATACTGGCAGACTTTACTTGTTCAGCAGCTGGTATGATCGAGAAATACAGGACTAAACTGTGAAAAAGTTTAAAGATGTCAAGAAGATTGCATGTATGTTTTGGAAAGGGAACAGTTAGTGGCAAGAGCTGAAGAGGAAGATGCTCCAGTCATAGCAGCAAGACAGAAACTGTTTCAGCTAAAGCACCTTGGATAGTTTTAGACTAAAGACAAGACAAAAATGCTTATCTGACAGACACGGGGCAGGCAGACAGGAGTCAAAACCTGAAAATGTATGTACTCATTGACCTTGTCTATAGTATGGCAGTGATTCTGTAATTCCATTTCCTCATCTGTAAAATTGGGACAATGTTTTCCTACCTCAAGGAATACTGGGACCCACAATGATTAAGGAGATACTTGGGTTCACTGATCATGACAGTCACATAGTTAAAGACAGGACTAATTTCTATTCTCTAAAGATTAAAAAAAACCACCAAAAACCAAACAAACAAAAAACCCAACACCAAACCCCCTAATTCACTTCTGGTTACAGATACAAGGAACATGAAGTAAGCAGGACAGACAGATTTATGTGTGTACATCTGTGCACTGAAATGCACAATACCATCTTACTTAGTTTATGTTATAAACTAACAGCTGTTCAGAGAAAAATGAAGGCTTGGAGATGTACTCACAAGGGTTAAACCTTTCCTAGGAAGACTGTTTTTTCCCCTATTGTCAGGTGCTCTACAATCACCCCTGAAGGAATTTCTCTTTCCTCAAAAGGATATGAGGTCAGCTATTGTGAAAATCTCCCCCTAGAACCAACAAAAATAATAGAGCAGCTACAAACTCTTCTAAAAGAAGCCTCAGTGCCTTGTAAGTCTTCCACTAGGGTAAAATGAACCAAACCCAAATAACAGCTGAAAAGACAGTGCAGGAAAGAATAGAGGACAAAAAAGACCCTGAAACAAACAATATTTATATGAAGTAATCAAGCTAAGGCACAAACAGTGTACTAACACAAATAGGCAGATTTTTCCCTGTACTTTTCCTCAGGGAAAAAAGGGTTGAAAAATACTTGAAAGCAAATAATCTTGAAAGGTAGTGTTTAGTAAAGATGAACTTGAATGGGAAAACTGGAAAACTTATTTTTAAGGAAACAGAAATTTAAATGGGTTATAACCATGAAACAAAAAAAACAAGTGTTTAAAGAGCCGAGAAAAATAACACACTAGAAAAATACCTAGTTTAAAGAGCTGCAGGCTTCTGATCAGAAGGTTACAGAAACAGGAACCAGCATTTGTAGTATTAAAAACTATAAGCAGGTGCTGCAGTCCTGAATAAAAGTCCCCTCTGGAAGTCATATGGAACCTAAGAAATCCAATAACTGACTATAAACAAAGAGAAATCTCCCTCACTATAGGAACATCTGATTTTATATTTGTTTCTGTAATAATTTTCATAGCCTCATGTAAGTATGCTGTTCGATGCCTGCAGTTCTTCCAACGAAAACTTGAGTGTATGCACCACAGTCCCAATTAATTTCCAAATACAGCCGTAGCTTGAGTTACACTGTCACATAATAGCTTTTTGTGTACATGTGCTAAGTTGATTACAAAGCAGTAACAGAAAGAATTAAGTCAGCCAACCATATTCGGGTGCTGAAAGCCTGTTAATGTATTCTGCCTGGACCTTTTGATATGTTAGATATTGTAATAGATAAAATTTGTTTTACTGCTTGTACTCAAGTTTATAAATACTCCTGAAGGGAGTGCAGCTTATTAGGTCATACAGATTCTCAGAAAAGGAGGAGAGTACATTCCAGAGCATGGTCAAGCAGAAAAGTTTCAAGACTGCTGGCTCTGCCCCACAGAAGAAAGAGTAAGAAAGTCACAGGAAGGAGTTTGCGTACTGCAACTTCAATAGAAAAAGGTCACCAGCTCCAGTCCTTATATGATTTAACAAAAATTTGCCTCTTACAGAACTCACAAAACTTACTGCAACACGTAAGTCACAGATTTAACTGGAAAAGTCTGCAAATGAGCTGAGGAAGAGTTACTGATATTTTCTATTAATTTCTATTTTTTTGTATTCTTATTTCTATTTCTACCACACCTCTGTAAGAACAAAGTTGAAAAGCAAGAACTATGGCAATACAAGAAGTATACTGAACTTGCCAAACACAAGCATCTTAAAATACACTCATATCATCACTGCTATTAAGCTCCTCTGGACTTCTAACTATAAAAATAAAACTTGACTTCAGTGTAACTAGATTTCTATAGAAATACTTTAGCACTTACCTGCATGCAATATAACAATGCAAAATATGCAAAATACAATAGACTAATAAAATAATAAAACACGCTGGTTTTAAACAGAATATCAAGGTTTACATAAGCACCTTTAAGACAGTAGCTAGTTTGCTTCCAAAACAGAAAATAAGAAGCTCAATAACCACATCTATTCATGTGGTCTACTCAAGCTTTCGAAGCACCACAAACTGACTGGAAGCTAGAAGCTAATACCTTACCTTCACTGAAAGTTCATGTGGCTAACATGTTTAGTACTTTTATATCCTGAGTTGGCATTAACAATATATATTACCTTGGCAATTTCAGGATAGTAGTTATCAAAACTACTTGATGAGCTTTCTGTTTTGCTTTGTTCATCATCTGAAATTATAAAACAACATTAAAAAAATATTTTAAAAAACAAACAAGTGAACAAACAAATAAAACCCCAAACCCTCAAACTACTCATACAAAACTCCGTAAAAAAACATCAGAAATATTTTTGCTATTTTTTTTAAATCCTACACCCTCAAAGAAGAAAATTGTTAACATAAACAGGTTGTGGATGACTCCATTTCATTCTGATGCAGTGACTTCTTGGAGGCTGTAACCAGTTACATAAAATGATATAGTAGAAGTAATTTCTAATTTTACCTAGAAAATAGCTTTAATATTAATTTTGACATCTGCACAAGGAAAAGGGATACTCATTGCACAAATATACATTACTCTTTCCACTATGCATTGTAACTTGATTTCAAAACAAATTCCCTCTGTTCATCAGGTTCCCAGCTCTACTCTCCAACAGTTACTGGATTTACAAAGCAACCATTCAGTTAGCTAAAACCATCTTACAGTTCCAAGGTCATCTGGGGACCACTGATTAAAATGTCTTTCACAGAGGTACAGGCTTCCCTTTTTCTCATTTGCTTTTGTTGCAAACATTATGCTAAAGTCCAGCAATCAGCACCAAAGACTGAGATAACTCATTTTAACCTCTGATGATCCCTTTGGTATATTGTGCTATTTATAAGCAGAACAGCTTTCTATAACTTCTTCCAGGTCTTTTTGGATATGGGTACACTTTGTCTCAAACCAGTTGCCCTCTCCATCCACTCCCATGAAGAAAAATGCATGAGAGGACACCCAGACTATCCTTTTGTCACCAAACTATTAAATATAACTACATCATTTTTTTTACAGATATCTATTTAACCTATTCTTAAAGGGCTCCACCAGAAAAGATCCTACACCCGAGCAATCTATTTTAGTACTTCAGGGAAGCATTTGTGGTCAAGGGAGTTACCTCTAAATTTAAGTCCCCCACTGCAACCACAATTTCTTATTCTTCTACCTACAGTAACAACAGAACAGATTTTTCCATTTTCAGCAGAATTTGTCACACATTTCAGAACAAGTCCCTCATAAGTTTTCTCTTTTCCTTAAACTGCCTCAGTCCTGATTTTTCATTGAGAGTTCTATTTTTCTCGACTTCTGTCATTGTTCTCTTCTAGACTTATCTCAACCGGTATCAATACAGAACAATGCTATTTTAATGCCAAAAAGTCAA
The DNA here is from genome assembly GCA_035590215.1 of Microhierax caerulescens. NCBI lineage: Eukaryota > Metazoa > Chordata > Aves > Falconiformes > Falconidae > Microhierax > Microhierax caerulescens. The sequence goes on from JAVJGJ010000014.1 coordinate 56,251,429, forward strand.
AACTCTCATCAGTTCAGACAGACAGTAGAAAGGCCTATAATTTTTATGACCAAAGAAAACAAAAATATTTAGTCACAATAAAGCCTTTCTTTCCAAATGCATGCACATACATGCTGTCACATAACTGTATTAGCGTTGCTAGAAAACCCTGCTTACCTTCATGAGATTCTCCATTTCTTTTTTCTTGCATTGCAGCCTCAAAATTAAGCTGAAGGATTTTGTTCAGAGTGTTTATCCATTCTTCCATTTCAAGTTCACTATCTGCAGCTAGAAGGTAACTACTCTTGTCTTGCATCTTGAGCTCAAAGGCAAAACGTCTGACTTTATTATTCTATAAGAAAATTAAAAAATCTTTATAATATCTTCACATACCATCTACTCACAATCAAAGAAAGTTATATGTTTTTCATAACTTTTAATAAAAATACAGTTTGATATTTGAACAAGTGTATTATAATTACACTTTTTCCTCTCTGACATTTGACCTGAAGTTATTTGTACAGCTGCAACATGTGGAAGTATGAAAGATAACAGCCCACTTTTCAGTTTCCCCTCGTCATTCTGTTTGTAATAATTTAAAAAAAAAAATAAAATCCAATTTCCAAATATCAAGTCTTCCTGTACTCATGAAACAAAGTAGAAATGAAGCTAAGATCTACTGATGAAAAAAAGAAGCATGAAACTATTAATATTTGAGTGAGAATCATTTGCAAATTGGGATGTCACACTGGAGGTTAAATCATAACCAACCTCAGCTCTGAATGCCATGATCTTGCTAGTCTTCTAAATGCATGTGAAATTGGGAATCAATTCTTCCTTTGTTCCTCAACCATTACTGTCATCCTCTTTGCACAATTTAAATCAAGCCTTTAAAGGCTACCTAACTTTACTCATGTTCCTGAGAATGAATTCACAAGTCTTATATGAAAATCCTATAGTCATCATTTTAATTTCAAAAATTGGTAATTCATTAGATAAACATTCAAATACACAATAAGACAGACTTAATGGTTGGGGGATTTTTTTTTGTTTGGTTCTTTGAAGTTAAATTAAATGACAAATCACATTTTAGTTTTGTTATACCTCAGATTTTTCAATTAACAGACTAACTACTTGTTGGTAAAACAGTCTGCTTTCTACCAAAGCTGAGTTTCTGTTAAGGAAGATAGAAACAAATGTATGGACTCCATGTCTAAGTCAGTCTTACCAATTAATCAGTACTGAAATAAATGAAAAAAAATCTTAAGAACAGTAATCTTTAACTTTCACAGCATAAAACCTTGATACAGGCGGTACTTATCACACTTCTCAGTTTTCACATATCACGGAACTGGAGCAACCATGCCTATATATGACTGTATGTGTGAATATATACACTGCATATATTATGTGACTGCACTTCTCTGTGATGCAGAAAAGTCTCAATATACTTCAGCATTAAAACAAAACAAAAGAAACCCAAACCCAAACAGTATTCTGGGAATTCCTGTCTCTTCATTTAAGTTGTGGAAAAAAACCTAATAAAAAAACCCCAAAACAAACAAACAAAAATGCCCAAAACAAAAGAGAAACACCCAAACAACCACTCCCATTGCACATATTCAGCATTGCTCTTATACAAGTACTGATGAAAGTGCATATTCTGCTCTATTCTGTTTTATCTTTAATGTCTCTTAGTGAAGTCAGCATTTTTCTTTCCTGTGCACCTACTGCCTTTGAAAAACAAGTAAGTGTATGTACTATATTAACTCAACACAGAAACGAAACATTTCATACGAATGCAATAGGAACTAATAACCCCTCACCAAAAAGACATGCTATGAAACTGCTGGTACTGTAGAGTACAGTATGGTATTCAAGACACAATCCAACTGTAAACTTTAAGCATCTAAAGTACAGTTTTACTTAACAACTACGGTATCAGCCCAAAACCTTACTGGCAATAGAACAAAAGAACAGCAATTAAAAAAAACCCACAACACAACAGGCTTATGACAGTCTGGAAATTTCAGGTTACTTGAATTGAACTGATGGAATAGAAAGCATGGAACAGTACTTCATGAAAAGATGGTTTTAAAAAAAAGGGATTTTCAGAATTAAAAAACCCAAAACCATAGAATCACAGTATGTTTAGAGGTTGGAAGGGGCCTCTGGAGGTCATCTAGTCCAGCCTCCCTGCTCAAGCAAAGCCACCTACAGCCAGCTGGCCCAGGACCATGTCCAGGCAACTTTTGATTATCTCCAAGGATGGAGAGTTTATAACTTCTCTGGGTAACCTGTGCCTGCACTCAGTTACCTTCATAATGAAAAAAGAGTTTCCTGATGTTCGGAGGGAACCTCTTGTGTTTCAAGTTGTGCCTGCTGCCACGGGGTCTGTCACCAGGCACCACTGAACAGAGCCCATAGTAAAACGTACACAGATAAAATCCCCCTGAGCCTTCTCTTCTCCAGGCTGAACAAACCCACTTCCTCAGCCTCTGGACTCTGTCCAGGATGTTCATGTCTGTCTCTTACTGGGGAGCCCAGAACAGCACACAGGACTCCAGGTATGGCCTAACCAGTGCTATTCATCTGTTCAGAGGGGAAGAACTGCCACCCTCAGCCTGCTGCCAACACTTATCCTAATGCAGCCCAGGATACCATTAGCCCTCTTTGCAGCAAGGGCAGATTGCTGGCTCACGTTCTACTTGGTGTCCACCAGGACCCCCAGGTCCTTTTCTGCCGACTGCTTTCCAGATGTGTGGCCTGTCCAGCACATACTGGTGCCTGGGGTTGCTCTCCCCAGCTGCAACACTTGAAACTTCCCTTTGCTGCAGTGCCTTTCTTTCATTTGTAACTTTGGAAAATCTCAATGTTTTCTGACGATGTAAACTAATATTGTAGTGCCTACAATAGTCTGTACCAGAGCCACAGGCTGAGAACCAGAAACAAGCCATCGCGTAAGTGGGAAACAAAAGGGGCCAGAAACAGCCTGGAAGATGGAGAATACATATTATCAGAGAGAGGGACTCCAAAGCAGACCAAGTTGAGCAACAGAAGGAAAGATACATTTTAAGTGAAAAAAAAATACTACAACTGTGTTTAGGAACCACATTTTTTGTTTGTAAATTTGTTTTGAAAAACACAAATCAAACTCATTTCAGTGGAGTTGGCAAGAATTGTACCCCTAAGGCAAAACAATGTGTGTAAATCTGTATACAGAACTTACAATATGATTAAATTTATTACAGTTATAAGACTTTCCATGCAAAGTGTCTACTAAATATATATCAAAAAACATTACTACAATATTTGGAAGAAAATAATCCTCTGTAAAGCTGTTGTACCTCTCTGCATAGTTCTTCAAACAACTTTATGCTGAAAAAAATCATCTAAGAAATACATTTTTATTAAACTTTGCCCACTTCTAGCCAAATTAACAAAACCTAAAACTCAAGAGGTTTTTTTCCATGTATGTTGTACCTAAGAGAACAGTGACGTGTTGTACTCTTAAATACAAAACAGAATCACAGAAAAGAAAAAAAAACAACCAAAAAAAAAACCAAACCCCAAAAACGTTTCTGTGGCACTTGGAAGGGTGACTGAACTTAATACAATTCGGACAATAAAAATCCCACACAAGAAGCTATGCAAAACATTTTGTAACTCATGTAAGCATAAAATGTAACTGACATGAACTTTGATTTAATGCTGTCTTTGCTTTGCCATGATTTAAGGTTGGGAGGGTTTTGTGTCTTTGCCTTAAGATTTTATTTGATATTTTTGATAAATACTCATCATCAACTAGTAATTATGTTGTTTTCAGAAAAATTTTTCAAATTCAGCCTCCTGCCCTTTAAAATCTATTCACTGTTTTTGCAAGATACAGATTGTCAGTACTTATCTATATCTGACAAAAACTACCTGTATTTTAACAAAATCCATTTGCTATCAAACAGAATTAACTGGAGAACAGGAAGAAAGATTATAATTACCTGAACCACTCCCATACATGAATCTAGAAATATTGACCCTTTAGGTTCTTTTGATATTTTTTCATCTTTGTAGAAATTGAGATTATAGGATCCATCACCAAGTTGGATTAAGTGGAAAAATCTTCTTTTAAAAGACTAGTGAAAATAAAGGAGGAAAGAAAAATAATTAGAATACTAGTATTAATCAGCTTCACATTACAAAACCCATAAGTGCTATCTACCCAGTAAGTTATAGAAAAAAGCTTTTATTTACACATAACCTAATCAGTATCCTCTGAAAATAAATCAGAAATCTTTAATTAAAAAAAAAGAAACACTTAAAAACATAAAGCAAAATTGTACTGTTACTGTACTCTACAATATTATACATAATAGATAATTATTGTCAGAACTGTAGAAGTAACTTAAGTTTGCTTCTAAATAAAGAGGCAATAAAAATAAAAACATTAGATAACCCGTTCTCTACTAATAATACACCAGGGTCCAGTTAAGAAAATTATTTAAAATGCTGGACTTCTCACATATAATGGATTTTTAATGCATTTTTTCTGATTTAAGTACAATAAAAGGAAATTAGGATTTCACAGATATAAATTACTTACAAGCTTCCCTCTTTCATCCCACACTATTTTTTTTTAGAAGTAAACCACATACAAATTGACTTCTCAAAGGCACAGCGACATTTAATATCGGCATTCCGGTTTTACCATCCATAAGACATTCTTAAACTTACTCTCATTGTCACACTGATTGCACTATTCATGTTGCCTTTGTAAAGCCATCCTTGTTTTGTGATTCCACCCTTCTGAGACCCAAGAGATGCTGCATCCTGGAGATGAAGAAAGGGAAACTTGAACTGAGATTTCTCCAACTATTTTGCTTTATATGTTTTACTTCAAAGACATTACTTAAGAATTTACAGAGAACTACAACTCAATTTCTTGGATTGGATCTGACCTTTTACAGATCAGAACCAAAGCTTTCTAAAGAGAAAAAACCAAACTTGCCAGTAGTGGCAAGTTCACAAACAGCAGACCCAATGCATGCATCACACATCATACCCACTGCCTGTATAACACTTCCATCTGCCAGTTGATGGAACAGAATAACTACATTAAAACACACAGGATGTTAACAACTACCAAAAAGCAGCACTCTACTATCAAAACCAATCAAAATGAGAGATTTGTAATTGCTGCAGAATAAATACTGGATCACCAGTTCAAATAATCTTTTGGCATAGTACCAAGCTGACAATACCATAGTTTCCAGTTAATGTAACCCATTTTGACAAAGCAAAACCATCAATGCATTAGACACGTAGAAGACTTTCAGCCATCTAGAGCAGAAATACTCCTGATAATTTATCCTAACATTCAAAATCAGCTAAGTATCCAGTTGAAAACAAAACCACAAAACTTCCTCAAGTGCCTTGACTACTTTTTCCAATTCCTTTTCTCAGCTATTTACAGAACATACAACAAGAAGTAATTACATATGGGGGACAGAGTCATTAGTTGAACAACTAAACATTAAAACCAAATTTTGCAATAGAATGAATTAGTTTCCGGAACTAAATTAAGGAACATTCTGTAAAAAGTTACTATTAATTTACAACTTATTTACTTTCCTTAGCATGCATATTCATATGCATATGCACCTGAACTTCAAAAAAAGTGCAAACTGAAGGCAAAAGATGCATCAATCTCTTTCCTCAAAAATTCTAGTTAGCGTCATACTGTGGAAGTTAGGCTCCATGAGGATGACATGGTCACCAACTATCAGAGCATCTGATACAATGTCCCAGAAGCACAGACCAGAAACACTCAGTACATTTTCATATGGCCCAGGAGGTCTCACTGTCCAAGTAAAACAGTCTACTTTTTTCATATTTTCAAGTCATTAGTCCTCACCCCCTTCTGTTATTCTAGATAACCATTTTTCTTGTACAACCACCAAGACACAGAGACAAAACCTGTTTGTTAAACCCTGTTTGTTAAAACACTGGGTTTCCAAGTATGATTCCCCACCTCCGGTGGAGGGAGTTATCCCCACAGAAAGGATGGTTTAAAACCATCTTTTACAGGTGTAAGATGAGTTATCATCAAAACACGGCACAAACCAGCCAGTGTTTTCCTGTCATTTCACAAACCATACTCACAGACAGACCTGACATTAAGAATTCTTTCATTACCTGTATCAACAAAAATTAAAATATAGCTCCATTAAAACTCTTTTTCCAATTCCAAGTCTCCGAGGTGCACTGCTTCCCAGCTCTGTTGAGCTGCATGCTGTTTTCCAACAATAAACCTGACTGTCATTTGGGCCTCTCTAGTTACACCATTTCTTTCTGTCAGGCAGAATTCCTGCTTACAGAGCCAAAAAGCTACTGAATCTTTCCAGCTGACCATCTGTTAATACAAAGGAACCCACAACTCAGTTGTTAACACCCGACTTTTACACTGAAAACATACTTCCTGTTTCCAACTGGGAAGTTAATTTCCTCACTTTTATTATTACTGCTGCACACTGTGCTTCACTTTTTTAATGATCTTTCCCACAAACTCTGCTCCAAAATTTACTTCAACAGCAACTATTTCAACAAAAACAACTTCATATCTTGATCCCATACCCCAGGCTGATTTAAAAATTCCATTTACAAACATCAACCTGATGGGGCCAGATAGTGCAAATTTGTTTTGGAAAGGTATTCTCTCTTTTTTAACAATGCAAGATTAAACTAATCTTTATCTGGTTTTCCTCCAATTTTCAATCACTAGCAGCTTTTTGTTTTCTACCATTCTCTTAAATAAATCAGCTTGCTTAAACACACAAACAAAAGTGCAACAAAAAAGACCAAACAACTTTTAACCTAATATATGTACACATGCTTTTTGGCATACAAAGATGTAAGCGCTTGACAGAAGAATGTCTTGCATTAATTCTTCCCTTGAGGAAAGAGTTCATGGTGCCCCCACCCTATTCCCATTAAGCTTTCTTTTCTTCCTAGCATGCTTTTTTCTTCTGTTTACATTTTAAGTTCCTCAAAGAACAGCAGACCTCTTCTCCAGTGGCTGTACCCCTGAAAAGAGATGTGACATTCCTGCCTGCTCTAACAGGAAGCTGGGCAGAAGGAAACAGGAAGTCCTCGTCCTCTCCACTTACACTTCCTAGTAAAACACATACCACCTGACAACAGCCAAGCTATAGTTTTTTCAGTGTTTAACTAACTCTAGCCAGAAGTATTTCTCCAAGTCACAATCAGTCAATTATATCTTCATCTAACGTTTTTTCATGTTTAGCTCACTGTTTTCTAAAACATTTCTGTTGTCAGAAATACTATCGCAGTAAATAATGCCAAGTCTTTTCAACTTCAGTATATAGAAATCATAATTATTCACATCTTACAAATAGGAAGATTTGCATACAGACGCATGAATTTATTTGCCCAAATACCATACTGCAGATTAACAGCAGCACTGGAGAAATGGCATCCTGAGACTATCTGATCAGGAATCTACCTATTCAGATGCATTCCCTGAACTACTTTTTCACATTTGATTCAAGAAAACTTGTAAGGAACTACTTTTATTTCATATGCAGAAGTTCTGAATATAAGGAATTTAGAAGCAAAGTAATTGTAAAAGGGTAAAAACTACAAAACAATTTTATTTTAATTCTTTTCTGTGACACAAGAGTTCAAGTACTTGAAAAAAAAAACCACTGGTATTTAAACACTGTTTTGAAATAGGGCGTGGCAAAAAAAAAATAATCACAAAAAGAACAGGAGCAGTTATTGAAAAAAAATCTTTGACTTTTGAAACATACTTGAAAGTTGCTTGAGGCTATAGATCTCTGGTCTCCCTAAGCCGGTGACAAAAAAAGAAAATACCTTAAGAGGTTTCATTTTTTTAGGTTTTGTCTCCATGATGGATCTCCAGGTCTCATCCTATACTCAAATTTGTAACAAACCAACGTTAATTCACACTGTATGCTATACTGTCATGCACACTTAAGCGTGTGTACTGACATTGTCGGAGCAGATTCACCTATGGGTTTACTCTACTTCGTGATTAAACTGCATGAAACATTTCTCTATATATATACATCTACACAGTAACAGTGTAAGGCAAGACAGATTTTATGAAAGCTGAAGGATTATAGATCACCACACATTAAAACTTCAATTTCACCGTCCGTCAAAACTTTTTCTACTCATGTGACAGATCTCAGGAGTACAAGGCTATTTGAAAGGAGATTGGCAAACAAATGTAGTTATTTTACCTATCAGGCTGTTCAAGCTAATCTCCATTTGCATTTACTGACATCAACACTTGGTCACCCCTCTTGTAAACTCTTCTTACCCAACATGCTCTACTGAAAGCAAAAGAAAATAAAGAATTACTATTATCTCACCTCATCTTTATCTGCTTCTTCATCCACTTCATATAAGTGAACTGGAAGCTTCTCTGATTTTGTCCCTTTACTAGGAAAGAAAAAGTTTCTAAAATACTAGAAATTTTTTGATTAGTTACATATTTTACAGCTACAAAAATAAAGATGTTATTTTCCTAACCGAAGAGAAAAAAACCACAAGAATAACTGAGAGCAAAAGCATGTATTTTTCATTCAATATATTACTCAGCCAGCAAATTTCCTAATTTGCACATCTGCCCACAGACTTCTTTTTGTTCTGATTGTCACTGTCCCTATGTGTAACTGAAGAGAACCAAATGCCTTCTAATTCACTGCACTCCTAATATCTTAGAAGCAAGAATTCATTTCATACCTGCAACTGTTGGCTCCTGTTAGGACAATGTGTTTATTTAAATTCCTACTGACTATTGTGGATTTTGTTCAAGGCAAGTAAAAACCAGGTACTGACTTGCACAAAACCTGTGAGTATACTGGAACTTTTCACAGGGAAAGGAAACTATTTCTTAATGACAGATGTAGGAGAGTAGGTAGGGAAGACATAGATCTTCCAGAGTTGTGGGATTCAGAGTATTCAGCCACTCTCAGATATTTTAAGTTAAGGGTCTAATCTGTATACTCTCCCTGCAAAATTCTGAAAAAGTTGGAAAAGATTTCTCTAACAGATGGTTTAGAAACTCTGTAATACATGTAGAACAGGCTTTTACTTTGAATCATCCTGTGAAAATCTGCACTAGTTCAAACACTTGCTCTAACCATCTTGGTTAAGTTCTATTCCCTAACCTCCTAAAGAGTGTTCCAAAAGCTGCCTTTGAAGCTACAAAAACAGGATATCGCCATTTTAGTTTCATCTAAACATTAGCCGGCTTTATTTATTGTACGTACATTCACATTGTCAATGATACAACTTCTTGTTTTGATCTGCCTATTAATAAGGCAGTGTTATTTCTGGAAAGTATATTCTTTCCAGAAAATGGTTTATCAAGATTTTACATCTTTAAGTTCATCATTATAAATTCCACCCAACAAATCTTTATCATCTCTACTGACAATTAAACACCAATATAGCATATTTCAAATTACATATTACATGTAATAATACCTTTATGTAATAAATACGTTTATATTAAATACAGGTAAAGTTCCTTCACCAATTCAAATTTTTTATTATACCACTAGATAACATACGTACTTTGGAAGCTGTCGAAACTCTCCTGAGTAATCTTCATATCTATAGTTAACAACATGCCAGTCTGAATTGTAGGTTTTGATGCACTGTTTTAATGAAAACCAAATATCAATATTAATTGGAAGGGGATTAACAGCATTCCCTATACTCGCACACAAAACCCCCCTCTTAAAATATGGCTGTTTATGAACTGTCATGGTTACATGCCACTCTCTGAAAATTCTGTACGCTTCCCTTCTTTTGCAATCCAGTCTAGTGCAATACAGCTTTTTGCAACAGGTGATATGTTTCAATGGGATGTTATCATCTGCCAGATGTTTATTTTATAAAACCAGAAAATGATGAATACACTCAGCTTCTGGATTAACCATCTTCAGTTCTCTGAAAAGTTAAAGCAGCGTTTTGCTGCAGCTGAAAGCATGACTGAACCTTTAGAAAACAGCAATAAATTTCACACTTTATACAGAGAAACTAAAAACATCTTTTCCTTAAATTTATACTTCTACTGTTAATTAAATTAATATTCAAACTGTATACTTGCAGATGTTGAAAAGCAATTATGCCATTAAGCTCTGGCCTAGATTACAGAAAATACCATTTTACTCCACCCATATTGCTACAACATAAAAGTACTGATTTATCTTGGTTTTTGACATAAAACTGACAAAATCTATTACCAGAAACCATATGGTACAAAATTTAACATATTACACAAATAGACCTACATGTACACAAACACAGCATCTAATAATTCAAAACTATTTTCTTTATATTTCAAAATACAAAGTTAACACTTGCCAAGCAATCATTTCCGCAGAAACTCATTAAACTTCATGGATTACCTGTAACATTCCTCCCTCCTTGTCTATCTTCTTCAAATTTATCTCAGAACTTTATCTTAGAACTGTTTAGGTTAGGTATTATGGGTATGTATCAGTGTGGATCAATCACTTTGAGGGTCAAGGTACATTCAGCTATTTGAAGCTCCTTCAGTTTTCTCAGAATTACAACATTTCTTTGCTTCAGAAGTTAAAATACCAGCTCAAAGTATATCAGTAGAAAACCAGTAGATAATATTAAAAAAGACAAAAAAAACTGTAAACCTTTCATTCCTAAAAGGCTTGAACAAGACATTGAATGAAATGCTACATCAGTCAGAACCAAGGGTATGCCAACATAAGCAAGGAGTTACAAGAAACTTTAGGTCTGAGGATGTTTCTTCTATATATTGCATACAAATGGAGCAGTCATAATGAATTTTGGCCTCTACAAGTGTTACAGTTATCAATTATGAACGAACTAAGAACAACTCGTGTGAAACACTTTACTGGAAATAAAGACACAACGATTCATTCTGGATTTACTGTTGTTCCTGATATTTATATATGGAAATCACCCATGCTCATCTGGGAAAGCACAAAGCATGAAGAAGGTGGCAGAGAAGCATCTGCAAAAGCCAGTTACACAAAATAATTCAAAGCTATCCTGTAAACCTTCTTTTCCAGACATCAATGGAAAAAAATACTAGGTTTTCCTGGAAATTTTCCCTTGAAATCATTGACAAGTAAGTGGCAGCAAATATTTTTTTAAATTTCAGGGTTTTTTCCCCCTGTTTTTTTAAATTATAAATGAAGCAGAAGAAAACCAACTCAAATATAATACTGTTATTACACAGCCACATGCAATTCCAATATTACCTCAGTTACAAACAAGCTCTGAGCTTCCTTCTCTGCATTTTCAGGAACTGTTGAACGAATGTATCGACTCTGCCGCTTCAATAATGCTGTCTGATAAACAACAAAAACAATATAAGAAACTTGCGATTAAAGGAAAGATGACACATAGCAACAGTCAGTTATATCACTACAACTAAAGACAGAAGCTCAGCAGAAAACATCCTGTGAACACACTGTTTCAGAATAGCCGATTAATGAGAATTTACTTTCGTTCAAAGATCAGCAACGTGTTCCTTCATAGCAAGGGCAAGATTGGAATCACTAAGAAATAGATGCCATAGGAAAGTGTTTTCCTCTGTTTTGTTAACTTAGGCAAGAAAACACTAATAAAAATAATTCCACTGTGACAACGTAACTCCAATATTCTGAAGACAAATATTAAGGTAGTGTTACTACAACACATAAAACTATTATTCAAAAAAAGTAACAAACCCACACCAAAATGAGTAGTTCAGATCTCAGCTAGCAAAAAATGAAACTTGCACTGTTAAACTGAAGGTTTAAAAAGAAGGCTGGGATCACTGAAGTATGCACTTAAGCCTATCAAGTCAGAATTTATTCCTATTCTATACTGGCGTTCAAAGAGGCATAGAAAGGCTGCCAGAGAGCAAGAAATCTCTCCATGACCACAAAATTCTGCTTTTCAGACCAGGGCTATAGCAAGCCTTAGGGTACTTTAAACTTCTAAGTGATGAAAACCTTAGGAAATCCTCTGGACCACAGATGAAAATAACTACACAGGAACAGAATTATTTTGCACCACGTGGAAAAGAATCTTGCAGCTTAGGTCAGAGGTAGACAAGAGAGTTTGCGTAGCCTGGACCAGAAGGGGGCTGTGATCCCTCACCTCCTACCTATACTCCACGTGTTGCTGCACCAGGAAGGATCACAGAAAAACATGAAAAAACTCCACCTACTAACGGTCAAAAAGAAAGGGTACACAAGTACATAGCCTTAACTTACCTCTGTTGAGAGTTTGATTATTTCTGTCATTACCAAAGCCTCATCCCATTATCTGGGGAGGGTATTTGAAGTTAGTATATTAAAGTACAGTCAAGATTCAAAGAAAAAAAAAATTATCCCATACTCATGGTCAAGTCATACATCTAGTCCAGGACTTCACTGAAAAGTAACAATGCTAACTGCTTGGGTAGGAGAAGTGGGGAGATATCAAAAGCAAAAACCACAAACCAAAAAATATGTCATGGGACCAATAAATCTTGCAATATAAAGTGTTTTTTTTTAAAAAAAAAAGTGAACTGCAAGAAGATAAGTTATTCATATGCTAACAGCATTTAAGAATGAAGCTTTCTAGAAACATTCCTTATTTCAAACCATACTGAGTTTAAAGCATTCGTATTCACAAGCTACAGAATTAAGAGTATTAAGCTACATCATAAAAGCTAAAGGCCCGAATATCTAGATGCTTTTCTCAACCTCCAATTATCTGATATTTGATAGGAAAATATTTATAGTTTATATAATATATAGCTAATATATGTAATATAAGTGTTTTCTATAAGCATACAGGTAGACTGCTTTTTTAAAAGTTACTGTTATTAAAAAAAAAAAAACAACAACCTAACCAACAGAGACTAGAGTGACATCTTTTCAGGTATTTTTCACAGGAAAGACAAGAACTCATGAATGAAGTCTTACCACTAGAGCAAAACTAAGTAAAACTGAACTAGCAGAGTACATACTCCTAAAACATCTGCTGCTGTTATCCTGCCACACAATTATCAATGATAGTAAGGTTTTTTCTATTTTTTCACATATAAAAAGATTTTTATCTTAGTACTGTTAACAAGATCAGTGACAAAAGAGAAAAAAAATAATTTGTTGATTTTGTCCATATTAGTAACTTTCTTAATGCATGCTGACTCTTTCTCAGCTCATCCATCAGCTGCAGTAGTTAATCAAGAAATTGAGTGATATATTTTGATTTAGAGCAGACACCTAAAAATAATTACCGAAGCAACAGCACAAAAATATTTTAAAATGCAAGCATACACATATACATTATATTCCAAAAGAAAAATTAGGAAGGAAGGGTTGTCTACTCCACAAACTTTCTTTACAACTATGTTTTCATAGAAGTGAAATGTTTCAACTGTCTGGGTTTGAGTTATCATCTGATTTATTGCAGCATCAGGAACTACAAAGTTTGTCTGATGCTCTCAAAGATGATCAAAAAACCTCAAAACTTCCAATTACTATGCTATCAAACTAAGGAAGACCACTTTTAACCACTACCCAGGATTCACATGCACACTACTGAGGCACACAGTTAACAAACTCTTATTTATTTATTTATTTAAAGACTACTTTCTGAGTGAGTCCCAGGATTTAGAATAGTAGTATTATGTGCTAAGGTTTCAGAGAAGACCAGAGCAGAAAGGACATTTCACCAAGTCTCACAGACAAGGAGTACTTGCTGCTCAAAACCTGATGGAATACAAATGGTGAACCTGTCCATAATCAGTACAGACTGCAATGGATATCGTTTCAGATTTCCGAACTCTTTCTGTCACAAGGTTGTGCTTGCTCGTGAGACTTAACATTACGTAGGATTTGGGAATGTATAACCAATTTGAAGTTATATTTCCCGTTTCACTTGTCTCAGGCTAGGTGGCATTTTCATGCTTGACAGTTTTAGCAAACTGCTCTGATTCTGAGCTTTTTAAAAAATGATATATTTTACTAATATTAAAATCTGGCATGCAATGTTCTGAGTCATCCTAGTCCTCCTCCTGCATGCTTTAAGACAAAGCAACAGCAAGATGGCCAGGGTTCTTAAGACAAACATGCTTGCAGGTGGCACTAAATAACTGTCAAAAATACAGCCAAGTATTTTGTAGTCTGGTGTCTTAGTGCAATGCGTACTTAAGTATCTAAAATAAATGTATAAATCTGTAGCTACAGTGGGCCTTTTTCCAGGTCACAGTTTATACAAAAGTCAATGTTGCAAAGTGTGAATCAATAAGATGAGTCTTCAGTTCTATCAAGATGAGAAATAAGCATGTGTAATTTTATATATAAAATATTTAATAAAATAAAACAAAACCAAATCACACACAAAGAAGTCATCCTCAATCATTCACTTCATTCAGGGAAATAAGGTGCCACCACCTACATTTCCATAGCAAAAAATAATGACATATCTTAAATTTCCAGTGTAGGAAGGTATCTTCCTCAGCAATTCTACACTGATCAACAGGTCCACATGCAGACATTTTAGAGGAAAGGACTATAGTAGATGTAGGTGAGAGACAGAAGCCAGCCAACAGACAACACTCCCCAAAACCATTTGACTCTTCTTCAGATATGTCCTTTTTTGTTTGTTATTCCTTAGCCTTTGCCTTTCTCCTTCTTATGTTTTTGACATGGGTATTTTATATTTTTCTCTCTACTTTGGAGGTGTTCAAGCAGTTTCTGTCATCTGATAAGGTTCTCCTTCCTTCTCTATAGATTTGATGATGTCCACCTAGTGACAGTAGTCTTATCTTGAACAGGTTTCAGCAGCTACAGTGAACAAAGAAAGTACAAAATATTGCTGCTGATACCACATAGTCACTGCCAACACCTGTTGTAAAAATTATTTTTTCCACTCACATGCTCTTTCCAGTGGTGGCTGTTAAATATGAGCTAGTAAAGTTTCCCCCCCAAACCACTTTGCCCTCAACATCCCTTTAGGATGCTTGAAATTATGGTTATTCAAACTGTTGAGAAAGGAATTCTTAAAAAAGCCACAACAGTGTACCTTTTTTTAATATCTATCTATCTATAAAATACATATATCCAATAGAGGTTATTCATAAAGTCCTCTATCTTACCAGTAAAATAGTGCAAAATGCAGCAAAAATGGGGAGAAAAGTACAGGCTAACAATTCAATAGTCACAAATGCAGGTCATCCTTACTTTAGATGATGTTACACAGAGACAAATGCTCAAGAAGTGACAGAAATTGTTTTAAGAGAGTCAATATAAAAGATGGCGTGCTGTATGTTAGACCATGCCCTTAAAGCTACTACATGCCAGAAGAGACTTATTAGTTGTATGGGAAGTGTTAGAAGATGATTTAGAATAGTTGGCTAAAGACTCAAGGAAAAACACAAAATAGATTTTAAAAGAAAAAACCTATAGTGAAATTTATCTGAACATTTTAAAATACGTTATTTTATTCTGACAGTTTCACTTTGCTCTCTAAAATGAGGACTTTAATTGAAGTCTTTTTTTTTTTTTTGCTTGTTATTTCTATGCAAGATGTGCTCTCTTGTAGAATGACCTGGGTTTACTTTTATTTCTGCAAACCCAACGTAATATCTACTTTCAGAGGTATTTAACTCCTGTTAACTTAAAGCGAAAAGCTTTAAGTGAAAGCATGTTAAATCCATATGGTTCAAAACCAAAACTAACAAAGGTGAAACAATGTTAAGCTAGGCACCAAAATGCCTTCAAAGTATTAGTGGGATAACTTTGTAATGAAATATTTATTTTGGGTAGGAATGTACCCACATTTTCTTAGTTACGAGTAAACTTATACTATACTGGGATAAGTATTTCCTGTTAAGAATCACAGAACATCATGGGTTGGAAGTGACCTTTGGAGATCATCTCGTCCAACCCCCTGCTAAAGCACGTTCACCTACAATAGACTACAGAGGATTGTGTCCAGCCAAGTTTTGAATGCCTCCAGAGAAGACGACTCCCTGGGCAGCCTGTTCCAGTGCTCTCTCACCCTCAAGGTAAAGTTCTTCCCCATACTCAGGTGGAATTTCCTGTGCTGCAGTTTGTGCCCATTGTCCCTTGTCCTGGCATTGGGCACCACCGAAAAGAGCCTGGCCCCATCTTCCTGACACTCGCCCTTGAGATACTTGAAGACACTGATAAGATCCCCTCTCAGTCTTCTTCAGGCTAAACAGGCCCAGCTCTCTCAGCCTTTCCTCATAAGGGAGATGCTCCAGTCTCCTTATCATTTTCATAGCCCTCTGCTGGACCCCCTCCAGTAGTTCCCTGTCCCTCTTGAACTGGGGAGCCCAGAAATGCACACAGTACTCCAGATGCGGCCTCACCGGGGCAGAGTAGAGGAGGAGGTATCTCTTTAGTATCCAGCTTCTCACACCTATTAAATTACACTTCAGTTATCTAACTGCATTACCTGAAAAAAAGAAGTTGTCCGAACTAATCACAAACATTTACCTCCAATTTCTCCAAAAGTAATTTCAACTTTAGCACACATTCAATAGTGGTATCAATCTGCCTCTTTGCAACTACGTAGCTTCTGTAATCTAAGGAAAATAGTAGAAGTGGTATCTAGTGCTGAAAAGTAAATACTTTAAGTGCCATTTTAAGTGATACCCTTAGGGCCATGCTGGTTACAAAACTGCCTTACTCTTAATGCCTTTACAAATTAAGAGGGCTTGGCTTCCTTTTTAGGCAAGGCATTCTCAGATTGTAATCAATTTAACTTAAGTGTGAGGACAAACATGGTAAAAATAAAAACTGATTGCTCTAAGAGGAAACAGCTTGAACAGGTTTTTTAGACAATGGTAGGAGTTTCCATCTTCTTTCAAGTGAATATACAGGTAGTTCTAAATACTCTGGCTCACTATTTTAAATTCATCGTGTGGGGGATAAGGGCAGTAACAAGATCTGAGCCAAGGCTTACCCAAGAGCTGCCAACACATTGTGTGACACCCACAAGTTAGGAAAAAGAAAAAAAAAAATATATATATGTGAAGAAGAATGGCAAATACAGAAAATATGCCATTATTTAAATGATTCAAATGATATTCACAACCATATCAAGGCTAAACGTTTTGAATCTGTAAATACAATTACGGAAAACTGCACAGGGTTAAAAGGTTTCACATGGGGAAAAAAGCACATAAGGGATTTCTGATCTCTGACTTGGTAATATTTTTTTAATACATTGAATGACTGATTTAAACACACTGTGTTGTTGAAAACAAGCCGGACAGATCAAAGTAGTATTGGAGAGTCACGTGTACAACAAAAATATTTGGAGTAAGTTTGTGCCAGCAAATCTTAGAAGGAAATAAAAGTTTGATAGCATAATACAGTCTGATAGTACAAACCAGTCTTCATATAAATCAAGTATAAAATGAGACTCTGCCAAAGACCATATAGGGGAAATCCAGAAAATGTGTTCAAATACTACTCTGCTGATGGATAAAGGAACAGGAAGTTTGACTATATTTGAAAACTGTGACTACCTGAAGGAAATCCTCTGATGTAAGATACACTTTAATGACTGCCTTGATGAAAACCTGACCACAGAATCCAAACACAGGATGACAAAAGGCATTACAGTTTATGAACAAAATTCAGTCATTCCCTTTAAAGCATCAGACTGAGAGCTATGGACTAGCTTTATTCATATATGCCTGAGGTTAAGAACTGCAGAAGAGGCCATCTGAAACAGCGGTTAAGTATTTCAGACACCCTCTAGACTGCTCAAACAAAATGCCTGAGGATATTCTTGATTAGTTTGTTTCTTCTCCATTGATAATTCAGAGTTATTCACAAGAATGACCCCCAGCAAGTGAACTAGTCAATTAGATAAGAGTACACTTAGCAGAAGTATCCTTCATTCCTATTGATACAGAAGAGCCACACTGTAGAAGGAAATCTGGGTGGTAAAGTCTACTCATGCTCTTCAGTCCCAAAGCCAACACCTGGTGAAGGGCTTCATCATGAATCATCTAGGATTTGAACACTAGCAGCATTACATAATGTTCATAGGCAATACAACTTCCTTTTGTAAGAAGTCTTACTTGGCAGTCCTTCAAATTTTCACATATGGATGAGAACACATGAAGCCAAACCTATTCTCTAAATACCTGTAGTTTGCTAAAAAAAAAATAAAAAAAAATAAATTAGCTCAGAGTGGGAAGGCTACAAGTAGAGTTATTCACGTAAGGGTCAGTAAAAACGAAGCACACAGACTAAATTCAAAACAAAGTCCAGGTGCACTCAGGTCAATACCTTAATAGGCCAGGCAGAATTCCCTAAAAACTCTGTGTAATTTATGGGACTTCATATGCCCTTCTGTAGAAATACACCAACTGATCACCAACTTTCCCCATGATAAATATAAATTTAGCTTCAACTGCCTGGCTGAATAAAGTGCTCATGTTTTCAGGTAGGTTTTTAAAGAACTATTCTAAGGTATTCAATTATGATACAGTACCCAGAAGTAGTTAATTTACAGAGAGTTCAGACGTCCACATTTAAACTACAGATAGAAATTTTGACTGCAGGTATGGGTGAGTGTGAGAGGCTTTCCTCACTATTTATATTTACACCAAATCCAGTCTCTAAGATGTTTGGTGGTTATCTTAACTGTATCTACAACAGGATTCACAAAAGCACACTTAAATAAACTATTTATTTAGATGAACATAGTGAATTGGTAGAAATACATCAATATGATCTTAAATCTTGGTTAAGTCTGGCTTAATCAAATCAGAGCCCTGTTATGCAGGGGGTATTTTGCCAAAACAAAATTTTGGCTGGTAACACACTGCTGAGAATAACAGCTTTCATTTGATCAGGTTCAAACCCTTCACTGTTAAGAAGCTGGAAAGAACAGGAAACAAAATAATCAATTTAAGAATTACAGCATGACAAAAAGCAGATACATTTTTTGAACAATATCACATGATTTCCTACATCAGAAAAGGGAGGAAATATCTAAAACTGACTGATCATCAACTTCAAAAGGCAGTAAAATTGCTGAGTTGCAGAAGTAGCCCTTATAATCTGGATAGATGAAGAAACTGTGCTATTTCTTCTTCCTGACAGAATAAATCGAGCAGTGTAAAGGGACTCAAGGGAGTGTAAAGGGACTAAAAAGATTCTGCAGGGGTTTTTATAGCTAGAATTAAGAAACAAACAAATGGGAAGTTATCATCTCATGACTACTACTGCTAAAAATCTGTCTTAAAAAAAAAGGGGGTAGGGGTGTCAAAATTACCTGAAAGTCATCATAAGGGAACAGTAGCATCTCACGTAAAGCATCATTCAAAATTTGTGTTTTCCTCTGAACGATGACATTTTCATAGTCTATTGGTTCTATGACCTTTGGTTTTGCCTAGGGAAAAAAAAGAAAACAAAAAGGAAAAATAAATTCAGGTACATTGAGGAAAAATTAAAATGGTTGACTCATTTTAAGAGGTTACTCTTTAAAAAAATTGACAGAATGAGATTTCACCTAGAATGAAAACTTACAGTATTCAAAATGTAGACTTCATGTCACACTATACCATATGGATAAGTGCAACTGATAATTACACAGACAAGCACACTATTTGCCACAGAAGAAAGAAACAACTATTTCACACAACACACTCTGTCATCATTTATCAGAATAATCATGTATGTATTCTCACTGCAAAATAAATTATGAAGAAATTACTAGTCTCTTATGTTGGTGGTTGTGTTTGCTTGATACTGCCCAGAAAGCTCTGATCTGGGTTTAGCAGGGATTAAAACAACCTTAGTTCAAACAAATGAATGAGCCTCGTTATAATGCAGTAGTGAACTGCAGTTGGGGTAGGCTAATTGTAATTCCTCCTCCACAGTTGGTTTTTTTTGGTTTTTTTTTTCTTTTCAAAATTCCCATAGGCCATCTGCTTCCTTTTAATTGCATGAGTAGCTTTCTTCAGTTACTATGCACTGATTCAACATTTAAACCCCACACCGCTGTCAAGGCACAGCTGGCTGTGCACAATCAGGCAGAAAAACTTTACCCTGCCAAGCATTCTGTTAAGTGGTCAGACGGCAAAGCAGGTTTAGAGAGAGCTCTCAGTAAAGCACCACTGCCTTGGAGCGTGCAAAGTAGTGCAAAATGGAGATGTAATCTAGTTTGCACTTTCTGCAGCTAAAATTGTGTATCACAGTATCAGGCATCGAATTATTTTCTTTTCTTTTTTTTTTTTTTTTTTTTTTTTGTTTTAACGTGGCCATTACAACATACTTCCCAATTTAAACTTTCTAAAAATAAGTGGTAATAATCTAAGAACATCAGCAATGCCAGCTTATACCATCATTATAGGTAATTGGACAAGATGAGATTCATATATAGTTTTGCATAACTTATGCTAATAACCTTTCAAATTCCAGCTGTACTACACAGAACAAGTATCTTTATGTCCAGCAGTAAGTGTTTAGCTCACAGGCTACTCAAAACTTGAGATTCCCTCATACCTACTACATGGCAGTTTTACTGTTAAGAAAAATGCAAGAATGTAACAGAGCATAACAGCTGAAAAGGCAACAAAAAGCAAAATTTGGAAATTGATCCACCAAAAAAATTATGAACAAAATGTAGCTTTCCCAACAAAAATAGCTATAAATAATTTACAATCACACTGGAAGGACTTACTAGAAGTTCTAAGCTATATAACAACATGCTCAGTACAGACCAGTATAGCTAGGAGACACAGCAGAAAATGATTACACTGAGCTTGCCACCTTTCTCCTCAGAGGAGATGGTGAACAGCTATTCAGTTTGCTGTATATTGTACCCAACACATTTTGAGAGCTTAGCACCTGAAACACAGCTGCTGCTACATCTTCTCCTTTTGTTCATGAAAATGTCTTATCACAGAGCCAAGAACTAACAACAGTGTCCATCAGGTAAGGATTAAGTAAAAGAAAGTTTACTACTTTCTATAGCTGAAGTAGTTGGACCATTTAGCTCAGAAAAGCGTTAAGAGAAGCACATAAACACAATGTAAGAAAAGGTTAATTTTCTCTAACTTACTCAGTATACACAATATTTTTGTTGCAAGGAAACTTTCTGTTAAGATTGCCTTTCAGTATTCAGGCTGCTGCAATGAACCCTGAACTACTGAAATGGCGTGCTCCAAGCCTCCTTAGTACGCAGGCAGCCAGGTGCACCTTTGTCCTGGTTTCGGCTGGGATACAGTTAGTTTTCTTCTTGGTGGCTAGTGCAGTGCTGCGGTTCGGATTTGGTGCGGGAACAGTGCAGTAAGGGACTTCTTTGTTTCTCAGGCCTTGCCAATGGGAGGGCTGGAGGGGCACAAGAAATCGTGAGGGGACACAGCCAGGACAGGTGACCTGAACTAGCCGAAGGGGTATTCCATACCATGGGACAGTAGCGCTTGGTATATGAAATGGGGGCTGAGGGGGAGGGGGTGGGGAGGGGTGGCCAGGGATGCTAATCATTGCTCAGGGACTGGCTGGGCATCGGCCACCGGGTGGTGAGTAGTTGTGTTGTGCATCACTAGTTTCCTTTCCTCCCGTTGCATAGGATTTCACTCCTGCCCCCTTCTCCCTCCTCTTCATTCTAGCTGTTATTATTATTATATATGAACTATGAAGTTTTCTTATCAGCACAGAAACTTCTAGCACTAGAATCAGACTTGGGCAATGCTCTCTGCTGGACAGATGGGCTCAGGCATCTTACATTTTATACTACCAGCATGTTTCCAAGCAGAAAGATGGCTTCCAGAAGTTCCAACTTCCCAGAAACATCATCTGATTTGATAAGCAGTTACTACTCCTGAATATCAAAATGCAACTGAACAACATATGTACTAATTTGGTAACTCCTACTACAGCCAGTACAACAGCAGTGCATCCCAAGTAAGGTTCTGAGGCACCACCCGGAAAAATCAAAATGCTTTTTCCATGGACTCTTCTTGCTGCTTAACCTCAAAAGCAAAAATTATGACACAATTAATTCAAATCACAGGAAAACAAGAGAGCACATGTACTAATATATTGGCACTGAAAACAGCAGATGACTATTTCTGTGAGCCTCCCCCCCTACCCAGGAAAAGTTAGTTCAGGCACAGGGCTCAATCAAATAACATTGTTTCAGTATCACATGGGGCGCTTACAGTTATAAATGCCCAGTTCCCTCAATACTCCAGCAGACTTTCTGTGAACTACATTTGAAAGAATTAAATGAATATCACAGAGAACTTGTTGCTTCCTTGCTGATTCCGTCTCATCTTTATTAAAAATACTCACAAAACCCTCAAGTCCTAGGTAAATCACATCCTAATTGCCCATCAACACCTGGAAGAGTTTTTGGCACTAGTCAATGAGAAGTATTGCTAGAGAAGACCAAAGCCTCCAGCTCCAAAGGCTTTTGAGGATTGCTATCTAATACAGTTCTAAGCTTTCTAATCCAGAAAAGAAGTTCTGCCGTTTACATTTTGTTCCACCAACTAGCAACAGGATCAGTCTCACTTAATACCTTACTGCATCCTATACCAGTGAGAAAACACCTACCTTTCACTGTGGCAGTAAAAATGTACTGCAACATCACAACCCAATGGAATAAAAATGGACTCAAACGTCAGTGTTAAATGATACATAGCGCCCTACTTTTCGCTTTCTGCCTAGCGGAACACTTAGTGCAAAGTGTCCTTGCACCATTTAATCTCATCTTCCTCAATAAACCAGACAAAAGCAGAAGCAAAAAGGGATATTATACCATCTATAATTATATGCCATATATACACTTGTCTATATATGTAACAGATTAAGACCAAAATAGCAAATGAAATGACAGCAAAGACGTATTTTTTTTTGTGACCTATGTGGAACCCGAATGTTCTTCCCTTGAAATACTGACCTTTGTTCTGAATGCACCCACTTCATTTGAAAATTAAAAAAAGGAGTGCAAACACCAGAGGTACATAATCCATGAACATTAAATGAAGTAGTGACCGGAAAATTTTAAGGATGTACTTCATAGATGGTTTTAAGTAAACACTGCAATGTTTTATACTTTCTTTTTTTTAAGTACATATGCTTGCTGATCAACTGTAGTACTCTTAAGTATCTGCAGAAACACTAATATCCTCTCTAAGTATTCATGAGGGAATAAAAACAGTTCTAAATAAAGTTAAACATTCCAAAGGCAGGAAAGCACACACAAGATTAGCTCATATTGTACTGATGAAAATCTGGACCAGAAATCAGAACACACCCATACAAAAAACCCCCACGTTTTACTAACTGCTCTGAATAGAACAAAACTAAGAAAAACAGTGTAAAGGAAAAGATTTGTCTTACTAACACACATGTAAGCTTTCAGTTATATAGAGCAACAATTCCCATACAGTTACAGATGTATATTACTAAATATAGACAGCCAAAATGTTTTGGTTCAATTCTTAAATGCATAGCATGAAGGTCAGATAGCGGGGGGGACGGGGGGGACAACACCACAGTCGGACAACATAATTTGAGGATAACAGCTCCCACTAACTTCAACCACTGCTAGACAAAGATAAGACCATCATCCTTTAATGCAACAATTAAGTATGAGTTATGACTAAGTAAAATTGGAATTTTAGTAAGAACTATCAAAGTACTACTTTCTACTGATGTATAAGTTATTAGTGTAACAATGCTCCTGTGTTATTTGAAAAGGTTTATTGTCCTAGCTAGAGAGAGTTGGTGGATTCATTATAGCTTGCTTATTATGTTCTCTTGCTGTACTATTAAAATTCCAACAGAACTAAGCATGTAGCAATATATATAAAAAAAAAGTGTTCTTATTTGATTACTTCCCACACACAGCGAAATATTTCCTTTTCCCTCACTGGAAGCTACTTAAAAACTTCAAGTTCCTAAATAATGTGCACTGAAGGCATTGAAAAATAGATCCTTTAACAGAAGTACACCTGAATTATCTAGACAGTTCTTGGAGTAACACTTAAGTAAAATTATTAAAATACACACACAGTCTTTAGAAAGTGCAAATTATTTTAAATATATTCTGGACAGTTAAAAAATAGAGGTGCTAGAATATATTTTAAAGCATAAGTTGTTTTCATGCTAGGTTCGAAGAGCTGTACAGCTATGTGAGACAGAACAGACACTGAAAAGCAGCTACGATGAAAACCAAGTTCCAAAGTTACACTCCAAGAAAACCAAAGATTTGGTAAACCAGAACAGCAAAAATTAATTAAAAAGGCAGACAACACACAAACAATCCAACCTAAATCTTAAACACACCTTTGTCACAAGCAAGAATGCTGCAACTTCTCATTATTGCCAGATTAAGCAGTTTTTCACTGGCAGACAGAACTAAAATTATTGAAGGGAAGAGATAGCTTGTTTAAACAATTCTTACCAGCACTACCACAGGAGACTCCACTTCTACTTCACAAGGACCTGCATCCTTGCGCTGCTGCGGAGGCTCAATAATAAGCTCTTTCTTAGGATTTCTGTTTGTTCTTGCCTGCATTCTTTGATTGAAAATAGGAAGAGCAGCAAAACCGTATGTTTTTTGGCATCAAAGTAATCAACATGCCAGTGATCCAGTGAAAACAATAGCTTTTTCCCCAGCACAGGCTGCAGAAAGCACAAACTAGTCTAACTTCTCAGCTGCAGTTTGCTAAATCTGTCATGGTGGGAATGCATGACCGACAAAGGCCAGCCCCCAAGAAAAAAAAAAAAGGTGGATCCATTTTAATGCCTAAAAGTTATGAGTCAAACAAAAAAAGAGAATGTGCATTTCTAAAATGACCATGTAAAACAGTTCAAGTCCTTTACAGCACTTACAAAATCAAAGCTTCAATATTTTAAAATATTTCTGTTGTAAATACTAGCTACTTACCGACAACTGGACCTCTTTACAAGTATAAAACCCTAGGTGTTCTTTTTTTTTTTTCTTCCTTTTTTTTTACTTTAGTATCACTTACTCTGGTACTATCAACAACCAGTCACCAACCAAGTACATTCTCCAGGACCAGTGCCCTAAACAAATACATTGCTCTTTTTTTTTTTTTTTTTTGGGGGGGGGGGGGGTAGAGTGGGGATGCTCTTTTTAAT
>JAVJGJ010000014.1:56276617-56305648 GCA_035590215.1 Microhierax caerulescens
GATGCTCTTTTTCATCTCTGTGTTAAATCTGTATTAAAAATTTACCTTAACATCAATTGTCTTCAAAGGAAAAAAAAAAAATATCTTACATACTCTACAAAGATACTGACTCAAAACCAAAACAAAAAACCTCTATATGTTCAACCTTTAAGCACTTAAAGTAAACTACCAGTCTCACTCAGCCTCTTTCCTTGACCCAGTTAGCTCATTTCTGTTTTGCACACTATTAGCACTCTCAGCTCATTCCTCCCTCCTCAGAACCCTTCAGCACTGTAATGCCCATCACTGATCATCCTCAAAAAAAAACCACTGGGAAGACAATGCAACAAAATATTTTCTGATCTGAAGTCACTTGAGAGAACCAGCCATGAGGAGCAGCCAGCCATCACTCGCTGCCTTCGGCTTCCATAGGATTGCCTTTTTGCTGACAGTACAAAACACTGGGGGGTGTCTCCCTTGTCTGGTGAACAGTTTTCCAAAATGTCTCTTGGCCCTGTGATTGACTCAAGGCTACACAGTGCTCAGTGGTTTTCATCTTCCATTCCTCTCCTTAACTGCAACATAAACTCAAGTCATGCTTCAACTTTGCTTTTGTAATCCAATCTACTCTCCTGCTATACCGGTACTTACAGACACTGTTCAGCATACACACACTGGCAGTAATTTTTATCACGATCATTTCTGTACAATTCTTTAGTGTAATGTAAAGCAATTCTGTACGTAACCTAGTTGACACTGTTGGCAATTTTGAAGGTTTGACTAACCTAGCTCCCACACACAATAGTTTTAGCATATGATTGTATGCTAAATTCCTCCTTGGGGGGAAAAAAAAAAAAGTGAACTGTGATGAGCAGTTTTGTCTGGGTTTTGAGAGGGGTATTTTGGGTTTCCCTTTGTTTCTTTCTAACGAGTGCAGCCTCCAAGTGCACAAACCTATGTGTCTGTATTTACCAAGCCAAAATGCATCTGAGAGAAAATTCAACTTCCCAGAGCAGCACGTCCCTATTTTAAGGCTCCTTCCACTAGAGCAACCAAACAGCTGTGGAAACTAAGCCACCACCTTCATTCAAGTCTCAGCTCCGCTCCACTTCTTTGGACAGCTAATTATCTCACTTCAATTTAACTGACATCCTAAATTTAACTTGACATTTTTAGCTATTCTCTAATAGAAGGGAAAGTCACCTTAATCTGCAGGAAGCAAATGAAGTTGTGGAAAAGTACAAATACCCTCTTTTAAAGCTAGTATTTTTAACAAGCCACAACTTCAGGCACAGGCTGCTTACCCTTCAAACCTAACATAAGATGTTAAGATCCCTTTCTCTTCCCCTCCTCACTGATTTCACACCTGCATAAGATAATTTCATGGTTGCAGTAAGCTGAAAAAAACTGAGTCTGACCAAGAGTCTGCCCATCACATCCACAATGCAAGCATATTCCTATATAAGTGGACAAAAAGAAATAATAAAATTAACTATTAGTCAAGAAAATAGTGATTTATATGCTTCTCTTTTTCTCTAGGAAAATCAAGTTTAATGCATTTACTTTTTAAGCAGTCTCTAATACATAGACACCAAAGTCTAGAAAACTCTATAAAGCTTCTTTAAGAGTTAAGAATGAAACTAGCAGTTTAATCAAATTTACAAAAACAGATCTTCCTGTGTAAATCAAGGTAGACAATAGTTCAAGAACATTTAGTTACACTTTGCTTTTATTTTGCACCAGCCCCTTTTGTTTTCAGAAAGCGGAAGTACAGAACAGCTCAGACTAAATTATACCATTATTTGAGGATGCAGCTGCCAAACAGGAATTTGTTTCATTGAAATGGGCTGCAATTATACTTAACTGCAACCAGAAATGCACAAGGCACTTGCAAACACTCACACTAATATAGACTTCAAAATATTATACACTTTAAATAGTATTTCTTCTGGTTAATTAAGCAAAGGATTCTACTTTCAAACTGCAACATTGTTTTATCCTGGTCAGGTACTTCTTTTGAATGCATCTGAATTACTTTAATTCAATATAAATTATTTTCTTTCCCCATCATTCTCCCTATTCTTCTCAAAACATGATGAGGGACAACACCAAAGCCAACATTTTTATAACATCAGTTTACAGATATGGAATGATTAATGTAATTTCTTAATGTTGCATTTCATCAACACAGATGTACCATTAGAGGAGGTTCATTTAACAACAACAAAAGTGTGAAGCAGTAGCTCTGAAGCTATATCCTGCATGAAATAGACCTTAATTGCTAAATTGACGTGTATTTCTAACATTCATTTTCTGCTGAGGACTTAGTGATTATCTCAATAATTTAATTGACAAAAAAAATATTTAGGAAAAAAACCAAACAACTAAAACCCCCAAAACCATGAGGTACTGCTTACTCAGGCACCACACAGTCAAAAGAGGTAAGTTACTTTAATGAAGAGATACACTAATTTTACCTATAACTTATGATTCAACAAGCAAAAGATGAAAAACAAGACTTTAAGACACACTGAAAACTTATCACCTTGTTATAGGACCTGTAGTTTTAAACCATGTAACTGCAATAAAAAAAAAAAAAAAAAGACAACACTACTCAATTTGTTGTTTCAGGCTGTTACCTGAATAAGGATCAACAGAGAATCCAGGGAAACAATGCACATACAAAAAGAATGTCACTGTACAGAAGTGATTGGACTGCATTTCCAACATGGCTCCCAAAATTGCAGGCAATTACTAGCTAAATAGATATCTATCTGCAAAATAACTCAGGTTATTATGGAAACAATGAATTTCATCTTTTTACTAACACAGTGGCTTGAAGGACTTCCCATGGTACTTTAACAATAGTTCTTTTCATATTACTTCCAACAGCCAAATAGTTGACTCTCTTCTTGCATCATATACCCTTAAGGAACTACCTATATAATTACAAAATTACATAGGTGAAAGAGTTAATATTCCCAGCATACCTCAGTGAGTCACCCAGCAGATTTGCTGCCCAAAAGACATCTTCTCCACATACACCTTCCTATCCCTTCAAATCACTTTTCACTCCAAGAACGTGCTTTCCTAACGCACAATACCACACAATGAGTAAGTGACAGCAAGGGAACAGGCAGCATATGAGAATTTCTTCTGAACATCAATGGAAGAAAGGATGAATACCCAGTCTCACAGTAAGAACAAGCTAAAACCTGAGTAGTTTGGTTTAATGGCACTTCTTTTGCTCCAAGCCCCACTTATAATCTGCACCAAGGTCATTGAACCCTATAGAGTGGCCCCTATCAGCATTCACTAAATCTACCAGATATAATTACAGCAATCAACCTTGCTCTGTTAGCTGTTCTAGGGAAAGAACTGCTGCTTAACGTGTAGCAGCTAGGGGAAGGAAGGAATAATCTCGATGTAGGTTTGCATGTCCTGCATATGTGAAAACAGAAGGATTTGTCAACATCATTTACAAAAACCTTACACCTGTTCTCTACTCCTTTGTGGTTCTTTAAATTCCCTGGCAACTCACAACATCTCTTAAGAAATAATTTTCAAAACTGAGAAGGAAGGACAGCTGGAGGGGTTTTGATGCTTTGTTTTGCTGGGGGAGGGGGGTTGGGGTTGGTTTTGTTGTTTTATTTGTTAGTTAGGTTTTAGTATGGGTTGGATTTTTAAGTCAGTAGCTCATATGAAAATATGGACCCACTTCAGCAGAATGACAAGCACCATTAATTAAAAGCTGATACTTCTTGCTCTTGTCTATATTAATAAGGTATTCTAGCACTGCCCTCCCATACCTAGCAGCCTGCCTTGCAGCTGTATTAAAGGCATAACATTTTACATGTCAGTGGAAGATTCAGTGTTGCAAGTATACATATCTTAACACTGCTGAGTTTCCAAACAGACATGTACTTGCCCTGGAAGAATACACTCACAAGTTCAAGAGAAAGGCTCAACCAGCTGATAGCAGATGGAATACAGCATGCATTTCACCTGGTGAATCCCTGCCATACACACTGCATTTGGATGAAAAAGTGACAACAAAATCAGTTAGGAAGACTCATTCCTCCTATGGCAAATACTGCAAACATGTAACTTGCAGTCCCACCAATAAGGAGTTGATTATTGCAAGGGGAAGGAGAAAGGGGAAAGAGAAAAAAGATAAAACATAAGACATAGATATGAGTGTGCTATGTAATTTTTCATGTTGACAACAATAGAACTAAATAAAATACTCCCATTTCACTGATTTCCCTTGGTAAAGCAAGAATTAAGCCTATTCTGGAATAGGTAGAACCACAATCCCTCTTTGGAGAGGTATCTCTTTGTATTAAAATGAACTTTATAAATCTCACATTTTGCATTACAGTTAAAATTACTCTCCAAACATTAGTTTTAGAAGACAGTCAAGTAGCTTGGACAGGACAAAGATGCCAAGATACCAAGAGATGTCTATTATAAGTAGGTTACATTGATGAAAACAGGTAACACCAATGTACAGGTTTGTATTACTACTCAAGAAGCTGGAAAAAAACCCTGATTTGCCTGTTTTAGTGGCAGCATAAAGTTAAAGGATTCTCCCAGTCAGTGCCTCCACTGGTTCCACAATGATTTTGTACAATGCATTTTTTTAAAAGCCCTTTTACTTCATGGAATAAGAATTTGGCTAAAGTTGTTAACACCAACATGGCATATCTCATTAATACTCCTCAGCTAGACATTACTAACTGTCAGATAAGAATCAGTACCTTAGTCTGGACACTCACTCTGTGACAAATACCAATTAAAGTAAGTTTAAAATCACAGCAGAGCTAAGCATACATATTATAGATTAATTTAAGACTTGTCCATGTCACACTTTTGCATACTGTTATCTATGAAGTATCAACTTAAAGTGCATTTGCTTGACTCGCTGGTAACTGATTAATTTCATACCATCTCAGCAGATGCCTTTCTGTTTTCAGGGAAAACCTGACTTCCTTATGGTCCCAGGGGAAAGAAAAAAAAAAAAAAGAAGACAAAAAGTCAGGATATGAGACTTTAAGATTAAAACTGCACTTCTGCTAAAGGATTTAACTATTGTTCTGACATACCTCCTTATAAACAGGACATGTACAAGCAGACTGACTACAAGAACAGTATCAGACCAAACACAGCTATTTTCCTACTTGGACAGTACCTAACAGTTATCAGAAACTAACACAACACTAAACCTAACACAGACACTAAACCAAACACCAGAAGTGAGTCAAAACTCCAAGTCTTAAAATCTCTACAACTGAAGCAGTTCTGTGCCAAGCACAAGTAGGAGTCTTCCTGCTGTGTAACACCTATATTAAAAGACATTTTCCAGGAGTGATTTGCTCCTTGAGAAGATTGTCTTTGGGCTGAAGTAAAAAGTGCATCTTGGTTTGCCTCTAAACTGCAATACAAACCTGTCTTGGACATCAAACCGTGGAGTTCTAAGAAACAAGAAGTTGCAGGAGTCAGCAGTTGACTCCCAAATTTATTTTAATTGCAATTAATTTCACATCAGAATAGTGTACCTGCATCTGTAGATGATTCAAATTAGCATTTCAGGCTGTTCCTAAAGCAGGTGGAAGGAAATATTAATCAGGGAGAAAGAGTAGAGAAGTCAACTCCTTTTCTGTGTGTTCAACTAAGTCTAGACTCCAGTCTTGAAAGCACCATGCATGCAGCCTCCACCACAGAAGTTGTCTTCCCATTCCTCAAGATCATATAAGGCTTTAATTTTTTTTTTTTTTCCTGGTTTGGGTGGGTGGTTTTGGTTGTTTGAGGTTGTGGGGTTTTTTTAACTCCAGACATTTTGCTTGCTTTCAAAGCAGTATCTCCCATTTGCTGATACATTTGAAGTGAATGTGTTTTCTACCAGGATGCAACCTAATGCTGTATTTTTTGGGGTCAGGTATCTTTCTGTACTAGTCCAACCTATATTGTCATGGATGAACAATGGCTTATGCATGTAGACTTGACCAACTACCCCCAGATTTCATCCTCAGTCTTAAAGAATTTCTCCTGAAGATACTACATTTAACCTTATCTTTTGCATGCCAGTGCACCAGGAGCCTACCAACCAATGTCTGATATTCCTCTCACATGCAACTTTCAAAGAAATGTATTTCCTGCAGGAACTACGCATTTGATGAATTTGTGCTGCAGTTTCCCTTGCTGAGAGGGCAGAAGGATACCTGAGATGGACATTCAAGAATTCTTCTCAAAGGAGTCTTACAAAAGGTAAAAAAACCCAACAACAACAAAAAAAAAAAACACAAAAAACCCCACCTCTACAGAAACCATCAGGAGATTTAGCCAAAACTACAAGCCAGCACATAAGAGGTCAGGGTTTTATTTACCAAAACAGTAAGATGAAAGGAGATAAAAGAAGTGCCCTCATTCAAGTGACCCATGAAAAACTATGCAACTGTTAGATGCTGTACTCATACATGTCTGTTTCTTCCTTATTAAGAGGCCTAATGAGGTCTAATGCTCCAGTAACTTATGAATAAAATCCACTTGTAATACAGTTACAAGTTGAAGCAAGTTACGAGGGAGAAGTAACACAGTAAGCCATACAAATTATCTGCACACCATTAGAGAATTACTGCATAAGCCATTTAAGCACATTTAAAACACACAACTTCCACTTACTCAGCAGAATTACTTCCTTAGAATCCTCTCCTTCATACGTTGCTACTTCAAACAAACAAGTTGATATTTATTTCTTAATTAAGACAGCAAGAACAGGCCTTAATAAAAGGCCTTTTAATACATTAATGTTTTAAGGTTTATTTTAAACACATCATATCTTAAATAAAGAAAAGCCATTTTTGAAAAAATCATGCATTAATATAACTTAATACTATTCTAAAAACAAAGTATTTGCAACTTGATTGCCTACTGTGGAGTTACTTCCAGAACGACACAGCTCACTACTGTCATTAACCAATCTTTCAACATGCACAGACTTTGGTATACCTTGAAGATGTCACAGTTTATTAATAGACCAAATGACTCATGAAGAGCACAGAAAGAGCAGTCACACAAAAAAAAAGTCTGTAACACCTAATCATGACATTGCTGTCAAGTCAACAGGTGAGACAGACTAAGAAACTGCAGTTACTAAAATATAAAGTTAGTGGTTCTGTTTCCAGCAAGTATCTAAATCTATCCTGTTAAAAACTGGGCATACACTATTTCAAAATGCCCTGCAGGTCTCTCTGAAATTGTGTAACCACAAATTAAGTAACCATTATTCCGTATCAGACATAGCAAATTTAAAGGCTACTTAAAATTATTAGGCCACATCTTGCACAACTACAGGTACTAAACTACCTTAAGTATATTTACCAAACTACAAGGTTGGCTTAGTGAGAGAAATGGCAGTGCTGAATAGGCCATTAGAAGCAAACTGAGCAGAAAACATTACAAGCATGGAAAAAAGGCAAGTTGCTTTCTGCTTTAGATTTACAGACAAACTGAAAGAAAAAAAAAAATGTTAATATCCTTCAGCCCACAGTCTGTCTCAGTTAAGACTTTTCCAACTCCTCCATTGGCATTGCTAGCACATTCACCTATCCTCTCCCTTCTCTGAATACTTCAAGGGGCTTATTAGCAAAACACACACTTCTAAAATGTTGTTGGGTTTATTGTCACTGTGTCATTCTCCCTTGCTTATGTCCTGTTTTTGTCTACTATCTAAACCAGCTATTTAGTCCCTAAACCATACAGTAACATTTCACTCTTAGATCACCAAAAAAATCGAATTTGAATATAAAAATAAAAGCCATGAAAAAAACCCTCCTAACTCAACACAGCTGAAATAAGAGTAATATGCTGAGAATGGATTAAAAAAAAAATGATAGGAAAAGCAAAACAAACTATGTAGATCATGCATGTACCAAAATTGTATCCTTCAACTTACTACAAAGTTAAGTAAATTAGAATGTTTTCTCAACATTTGCAGAAAATAAATATGCTTTAGGTGGACATTTGGGGAAAACATTTTCAATAGTTTTGATGCAACTTTTAATAGCATTTCACACTAAATTTATAATCTTTTACTAAAATATTGATTTTTATCCATATAGACCTAAAGACCCTAAGAGATCCTGTGCTCTAGCAAGACAAAGTGTATGTGAACAGGCTAGAAAAATACAATATAGCATTTTCACTGCAAGTTTGAATGACACCAGATGTATAGAAATAAACTACTCCTGAGAAGACATTCTCACCCAGGCTTCATTTTATCTTTCCTACAAGCAATCAAAAGAACAGGCCTGCTTAAGATAAAATTTTAATTAGATTTAATCAGACTTTAGACATAACCTCCCAAGCTCTGCATTACAGGGTAAATAGGAAAAATGTATGCTAAATCAACTACTTCAGTCTCCTTATTTCTACAAGGAACAGATTTTTCCTTCAGGAGAACTACTTCCTGAGAGCTTTCTGTTCACAGGAAATCACAGATTTTCAACACTGGTTTTGCAAGAGAATCAGTATGTTCTTAAAGGACTCCCTGAAATTCACTGGTGTTTTCACAACAGCTCTGTATCAGGAGTTACTTAATCCAAAATAGCTAAATAGATCAGATACCAGGTACAACCCAAAAGACAGAGGTAAGAGATTGCAGCTGAAATATGTGTTACAACACTAATACATGAAGCCTTACACCAATGCTTGCATCTGTTGCAACAGCCACCAAAAATAAAACACAGGGAAGTAATACACTGCCATGCTCTTTTGGTCTTGGCCATGCAGCTTCTCTTTAGAGAAGAGGATTTCTGTAGTCTTCATCTCCCTGCATGGCTTCTCAGTGAAACGCAATTAATTTCTCCTCCTGAAAGCCACCTCTTCAAAGGTTGAAGAGCTGGCCAAATTAGCTTTTACAGCAAAGAGTACAAAAATTATGTAATTTAAGAGTTCTATGTATATACTTAGACCTAAGTTTCATCAAATCACTCATCACTATTGCCAGGACTGCAGTATTCTTTTCCCCTCTTCAGAGAACCCTGCTTTCTACCCTTCAGGGGTAAGTAGCAACTGCTCTCCAGCCTCAGACAGCATCTCAGAAAGCAACAGCCAGCACCAGCTCTGTCAATGAAGTCCCATTTTTTTTGTTTTGTAAAATTCTGACTTCTGTTCTTATGGACTACACTAGCTCAGTACTAGAGCAGGAAGTCATTCTGACCCCTCAATTCCACACACTTTTCCATACTAACCTTCAGGTATTTATCCCAGGAAGAAACTTTTCTCAATCCACTACTTTCAGTTAAACCAAATGAACAAAGCCATACAAGGAAACCCCCCAAAAAAACAGTATCATTATTTAAAAAAAAATAAATAAAAAAAATACAAATTTTGGACTTGGAAAAAACCCAAACCAACCCTAAGTGACAGATATGGAACTTTGGTTATAAACGGCAGACTAAGTATATTTGGCACTTAATTTTGCCAGTTTGCAAACCAGTTCTGTAGGGCTAAATTAAAGATAAATAATTGCTGGAACAATACCACATGAAACAAAACAAAACACAATACAAAAAATTTTCACTGCAACCTCCACGTTAAAATAATTCATACTACATTTTAAAAAAAATCAGTTGTTCATCCATTCATCTAACTATATGTAGGTCAGTAAAGGTGTTAGGTCTTAAATTCAGTGGAGTATAAAGTTATTGAAAGTAATCATTGTCCAGAGTTTAACAAATGTCTAATAACCATCTCTATAAGGCTAACTTAAAAATGGCTAACAGTGTAAAAAGGCTTCTAACACTTAGAGGAAGCCATTTTATTTTTAATATCAAACCATAGTAAGAATTTAAAAAATACAATACTATCATGAAGTGTAATATATATTATGTATATTGACTTACAGTATGTAAGGCAATTTAAGCATCTGAAGACAGTTCAGATCATTCTGTATTCTCTCCTGGAAGCTTATGCGTATGTATCCATGTAGATAAACATACATATATGGGCACATGTGCACATACATACACACATTCAAATACATACGTACACACACCCACACACACCCCTTTTTTTTCTTATATTTGAGTTCAGCAAGAAAGGACCTGAACAGTATAAAAACAACAAAGCTCTGAAATTTCTAAAGGCTTTCCATAACTGCAGCTGCAGCGTCGGTATGCCAGCAGGCACTACAAGCTTGTCAAAATCTGTTTGGTTATTTCTGTGTACCACACCTCTCTTATTCTAACTATCTAGCCAGTGACAAAGCAATTAACAAGTAACCCCAAATTATTTTAAATAAATATTTAAATCCTTAACTAGCCTAATTACAAAGCAAGCAGTGCACATTAGCTATTGCAATTCCACCCCCTCAAGCCTAAATGCAATACATCTGACGCACAAATGCGTCACTAACCTGGAGGGTACAAAGACAGTCTCACTTTAAAGCCTGTGTTCTTTGCATCAGGCAACACCTAAAAAAGCCTTTAAGAGCAAGGCAGGTTCACAAAACAGTTGACTCCCTTTAATTATTATTTTTTCTTCTAGAATGCTCCTTTATTCCTTTCAGTAAGTTAAACAGATATAGAATAATTACAGAGGGGGAAGGAAAAAAAAAAATATGGAAAAAATGTACTCAAATCCATCTGCAAAAAATTAAACCTTAAATCCTGGGTTACTGTTTTCCCAACAATGCATTCCTTAGTTTTTCCAAATAACATAATCATCTGTTGTTCTTCAATTGAAGTGCCAAATTCATTCCAAGAGTATGTTTAGAAAGATCTAACAGCAGACAATATTCTACAACAATCCTGTTTATGAAGTGAAAATTCTTCAGAGCTATCAATACAAATCTAATGATATAATGAATATGAATCCTAAGCTTTAACATTAAAGCTCCATGCACACATGTATTACATGTCACATACATGCACTAACATCCTACAATATCAGGACAAGGTATATTCATGTCTGTACATAGTAGATATTAAATAAACATGGTATCCTGGGTTTAGTTTAGCTTTCAATTGGCAGATAAAATTATTAATGAAACAAGTTTATATTTACCAGGGATGAATGAATCAATATTCCTGAATCTTCATTTGGTGAGCTGAATGCTGTGTATTCAAGGGCATTGTTTTCCCCTTGCTGTTTGCAAATATAACCACAGTTTCTCTCAAAAACTGTACGAATGCCTTTAAACAGAACCACACTTGTAGTGCAACCCATTCCAAATCTGTTGAATTTTGCATTTCTAGCAGCCCTGATTGCATTTGCAGAATGTCTTCTTCCTTTGCTCGACTCGAATAATTTTCCTGTGCTTTGCAAAAATATTTCTTTGTACAATCTTCATTATGTCCGACATTTAGTATGTTCCTCGACTAGATCCCATCAGCTACTGAAATGTAATCCTATTTGCTTAAGCCAAGCACTGCCAAAAATCCAGCCGCAAAAGACAAAAATCAGAGGGTGATGAAAAGCAAACGATACCTCGACTGTAGAAGATTGGAAGCTTTCAGCATGTGCTATACTCTGCAACGGAGATGAAAAGATATTCCAGAGGGTCATGGAAAGAGCTCCTGTATTTCAGAGATCCTCAGAACATAATCAAAGACGAAAGGAAACTGCAAAGATACTGCTGCAGTTTCTGCTGCCAGCCACAAAGAATCCTCATCTGCTGCAAGAAAGCACTCTCCCAGAATGCTTAGCACAGTTCGAACTGCCAAACATTTCTTTGCTTGACCTATATGTGCTTTTTAGTGTTTAAAACAAAAAACTTCAAAATAAAAAATGCAAAATCTAAGGGGAAAATTCTTAAAATCACTGCTGCTATGGAAAAAAAAACCAGCATGTTATATAAATCTATTTCTATCAAATTTGATGTTATCAGTGTGATGTTATCAGTTCAGGCAAACCACATGGGAGCTGAAGGCTGCTTTTACTTTTTCCTTCCTTGCACGCAAAGTAATCAGTCAATTCTCACCTGCCAGAAACTGACTTTATCTAGTCCTTGATTGCAAATGGTCAACAGTCATTAAAAAAAAAGAACAGCAGCTGACTATCTAGTTACAGATCAACATCTACAACTAAAACAAAAATACAGAATTAATTTTAAAATACATAAATTTCTTGGGTTTATAGTGAATCACACATGTACTGATTGAATTTTTCACTACAGGAGTCTACTTAACATACAGTACTGGTATCTGATGTACAGGTGTGTAAATAACCCTGAGAAGAAGCGTTAAAATTTTTAAACTACTTTTAAAGGCAAGGAATTTGCAAAAAACAACTGTTTCAATCTACACCGTAACAGTATCAATCACCCTGTCAGAGACTGCTGGTTAGTTTTATATTTCTGATAAACTCAAAGCACTGAGATGTATTTTCTTACTTACCAAATTGTAAAACTGGATGAAAGAGTGAACTTACAAACTCAAAATTGTTGCAGTGGAGTTAAAACAAGCTAAATTAAAAGGACTTAAGTGAACTATGAAGGGAAGGAATAAACAGATTAATGATGTCAGCTACAGATTTGCCCCCATGCAAATTAATTTACCTCAAGGAAATACTTGCATGCTATAATGAGACAGTCAGAATAAATATTTATTAGCATTTTTCACTAATATCTGGCTAGTTAATAGATCCCAGTATGCTTCTCATTACATTTCTAAACTAAATACACCATAACAACATGCAGGCACATTGATTAAAAAAAAAAATAAATAAATCAATCTTTGACAGTGATCCAAGTAGTTCCTGCCAGTCCCATATTCTCAAAGGCAGCAGTTAGCACATTCCACATATTGTAAGAAAAACAAATTGTGTTAGGGCAGTTCTGTTAATAAG
This sequence comes from Microhierax caerulescens, assembly GCA_035590215.1. Classification (NCBI taxonomy): domain Eukaryota; kingdom Metazoa; phylum Chordata; class Aves; order Falconiformes; family Falconidae; genus Microhierax; species Microhierax caerulescens. Next base: position 56,289,446 of record JAVJGJ010000014.1, read on the forward strand.
GAATAGGTTGGGGTTGTTTGTTTTTTTTTTTGGGGGGGGGGGAGAATAAAGAAGGCAACGGTGAAGAACTGGCCATAAATTCTACTATGAAGTGCAAAGATACTTCATACATAACCACAAACCTTGCACAACAATGTCTGTACCTTCTTCTTCCTCCCCACCTATCCTACCCTCTTCGACAACAGGCAGTAGGTCAGCAAGGCAAATACTCTGTGACACTCACTAAGGCTGCATAAAGAAATCTTTGCAAATGCACAAGGGAAAACAGTCATGGCAATTACCACGGAATGCATTCCCAAAAAATACATTCAGCTTAACTATTTCTAGTGCAGAAGCCCATTTCATTCCCATCTGGAATGTAGGATTATATAGACCTGACAAAGTCCAGGTTCCAAATGTGACATCAAAAGTTAAGTGATCATTAAACGTAAGCACCACTTAGAGGGTTTTCCACGGCATTTCAGAGACTTAATAATAGGAAATGTTTCTAGGGAAAAAAAAAAAAAAAAAGTAGCTCATGCCTTATAGAATATGAGATAAGTCAGCTTAAAACAAATTATCATGCACTAGACAGTTCCTTCAAATGCCTAGAAAATTACAAGACTTTTAAAGCACTAAAGTGGGATGTGGAGAAACAGAAAGACAAAAGGATTTCATTTGGAAAGACAAACATATGACAGAATCGTAGACTAAGTCAGGCTGGAAGTAACCCTGCGAGGTGTTCCAATTCAAAACCAATTAAGAGCAAATTTAATTCTGATTACATCTTGAATAAATTTAGCATCATGTTTCTACGCTATTTTAGACATGGCAACTGAAACTGACTTGGATTAACACAGCGGTAACAACGACATAAAAAGCATTCCAAATAGAGCTTGAAAGGGAGATAAATATGGGGACAGGAGGGATGGGAGGACAGGGAGGAGGAGGTTGACCAGATGCATAAATATTAATATTACTGGTAATCAGAATAGTAAGCAATGTAAAGCAAGCAGCCTGCCAACAAGCAGACTTTTTCCTAAGACATAAGTTTGATGCAAAGTTAACAGCATCACTAAGGAGATTCCTGCAGTTGTAGCAAGCAACCACATTGCACAAGCAGTGAACATCCAGTCAGAAATGTGACATAATGTAATATTATCCATTACAGTATTATAACCCAAAGTGAAACGGGAGGCTGGAAAAATTCCTGTAAAGGTCTGACAGAACTTCCTCTACCAAGTGAAGAGAGCTAAAAGACACGCTAAGGTAAGTAAAAGTCTTAAACCAATAGTAAAAAGCCAATGACAAAAAAGCAGAACAAAAAAACCAACATACAAACAAGCCCAGAGTGTACATCATATAAGCAACAAGCTAGATATTAGAAATTGCCTTTAGCTGTTACATCTGTTCATAACCTGGGTTATGAAAAGGTCTTCTTCCACAAAAAAAAAGGAGTGGAAGAAGGAAAGGAAGACTGTAAAGAGGAAACATCACTGAAGCCTGTCTTCTCTTGGTTTGTGAAAAAGGTCTGCACTAGAAAGCATGCAGGCTTAGGAAGAGCTGTTCCAGTTAGTGTATGTTCCAAACGTTACATCTCTAAGCCAAAATGCCTGTTTACACAGGGATCAACACGCTTCTCCTTGCTGTATACTATATTGAATCTGTACTGAGTGCACTAAGAGATTCCCAAAGACAAAAAGGTTAATTAGTAATCTTAGCTCCATGTTGTTCACAATCATGTATTTTATTTTTGAAGCACGCTCTCTTGGACAGGTAATAAAGAAGAAGCTCTAGTTCCTCTCCAAAAAATTGCTGTGAACTGTTTAATACTACAGTTATACAACTACGGGTCTAACCACCAGTCCTCGTCTGATTACAATAAAGCCTAATAATCACTTTTTACTTGGGAACTGGAGGACTTAAATCAACGTGTTAAGCAACCCTTTGAAAACCAAATTAATTCCATCTGACACTGGTCAACATTTACTAAAGTAGAAGTCCTTAGAGAATCATTACCTCCATTGATTTAAAATCTTAGGGGATCCTACAAAATTCTCATTAACAAAATGAGAACTTAAAGGCACACAGACAGAAATTGAATAGTTAAGAGAATACAGATCAAACTAGGGAGACCTTTCAATTGAATGTATTACTACAAAACAACATGGACATTGTGGCTTCAGACATGCCATCACTAAAGCAAAACATTTCATAGACACAGGCCTGTATCTGCAAGAGAACATACTTCAGGCAGGATTCAAGCATCTAAATCCTAACATAAAAAAACATCCTTAATCTCTTAAAACATTAGAAGTTGGTACTTACATTTTTACCTACAAAGTTGTCCTTGATATTTAACATGCCCAATCTGAGGCCATCTAAACAGGAATGAACATCTGGTTCCCTAGAGATCTTAACGCATCCTGACTGAATTCAGCTTTTCACAAAACATGACAGCATTTGTAGGTGGAGCACTACCTTCCATCTGGCAGCTGCTTGTGGATCAGAATGCCAGAGATGAGGGCCTAAAGCCTCCTCAGCCCAAAGAGATTAAAACCAACATCACTTATCACTCTTTGGAGTGCCTTAACAACCCAATGACACTATATCAAAGCTAACATACTCTCTTCTGCCTGATAAAGCCATGCTGCACAGAACAACTGAAGATCCCATAGCCCTGCAAGAGGGAGCTGTATATGCAACAGTTCATACATAATAAAAATGTTCCTAGAGAACAGGAAGAAAATTCAGGTGCTGGTTCCTGTTGCAAGGACCATTTCTGCAATGATTGCTTCATGCAAAGTTCATAGGAAAGCTCTGTCAAGTGATTCTCTTCAAGAACTCATGTTTCTTCAGAAAGAAGGAGTTGTGCTAAAAGCTGCTTTGTGGTCACAACAGTGAGTTTTACTCATTAAGAGTAAAACTTTTCAGCATCTGATTTGTCAAAACCAGTGCAGAGTGTCTGTTTGGATATGGATTCATCTTAGCAAGCCTCATGTCCGCTTTCCAGAACAGCAAGAAGGAGCAGGGAACTACAGACTGGTCACATTCACTCTGATGTCCAGGAAAAATATGATGCAAACCCTCCTGGAAGCCACTTCCTGATGTCTGAAGATTAAGAGTGTAGTTTCAAGTAAACAACATGGATCTACCAAGGAAAAAGTATGCCTGACCAATCTGTTTACCTTCTGTGATGAGATGGTTGGCTCTATGGACAAGGAGGCAGCAACAGACACTGAATAAAGTTAGTAAAACAATGCTTCTGACAGTCTCCCATAGCATCCTTGTAGCCAAATTAGGCAGATGTGGTCTGAATGAGTAAATCAGGATGACAGTCTGTTGGACAGCAAGTTGAACACACTGAGCAGGCTTCGCAGTACAAGAAAGATATTGACACATTGGACTGAGTCCAATGGAGAGCCACCATGATAGTTTAGGGGCTGCAGCACATAATACATGAGAAAGCGATCTTTGATAGCTTAGTCGTAAGTGAAGGCTAAAGGAAGATCTTAGTGCTGTCTGCATCTAATAGGAAGACATACAGAGGATAGAGCCAGGCTCTTGAAGGTACAGTCATAGGACAAGAGGCAACAGACACAGAATATTCCATCTGCATAAAAGGTTTTGTGGTTGTTTTTTTTAAAAAAAAAAAAACAAATATAAGGATTGTCAACTTCTGGGGATAAAGTATTTCCATCTTTATGGATATTAAAACCAGACCGAGCAACTTGCTCTAACCAGATCTGTTCTGAGCAGGGGATTGTACTAGGCAACTCCCAGAGATTTTCCTTTCAACGTGTATGTTTCCATGATTCTGTGGCATGACACACACTGGGTAGACACACATTAACCACAGAGCCAGAGAAAAACTCCAAGAGAATTCCATCCTTCAGAAGAAAGCCAGTATGATTACTCCAGGAGGTAGTCTTAAGAATAGCATGCTTGGATTCTTTGGCAATTCTGCTGAGAATCTGCACACTCAGCAAGGCCCTACGCGGAGACTGGCATCCAACAAACAAAATACTGTGACATTAGAAATACTAAGTATACCACCAGGCTGAAGACCAGAGATAGTTTATCATTCATATGAGATACTCGTAATGTCAAAGATCACATAAAATGTAAAACCTAATGCTTATGAAAATTGGAGCAAGTTTTAGTTCTGTCCTATCCAGCCGAGGAAGCTGTCATAGCTGGCTAGTATCAAGAGTTTCTTAAAATTGACAAACAAGGGAATGTTTGTGACTATTCTGCCTCTAAACATATAAAAGAAGTGGGAAGGAGGCATAAATGATGCAACCCAAGAAATCCTATTCCAAATCTTGCATACATTGTATTATGTATGAGCTGATGGAGAGATGCACATAATTTTAAAACCCTGCTAGTTACAAAACGCTAAATATCTCAGCTAATAGTTTTCGGTCACATAGTTGAGAGCTGTAGAAAGGTCAGTCTTCTCACAACTCCCTTCTTACATGAGTAGCAACACATTTTCATCCATAAATGAGCACTGGGAGCTGCCTACAAAGCATGTGCCTTAAATTCCAACTTAACTCCGAGTATACCTTGAAGACAGACATACCAAGAACAACCCAGAGAACTTCAGGAAGTTGTCCAAGTCAATCTGAACTGAACACACAGACATTTACTGTTAAGCATGAGACACAAAACACTTAGCCCTTTTAATTGTTTTACATTTCAAGCCATAACAGCAGATTTCTAGTATTAAAATATGCTCACAGGACTCCATCTAGTGGTCACATAACTTTCAACTTTCTGAAGTTGAAGTGATTATTGTGGGCTCTTCAATAACCGCTAAGATAACCACAACAGAGGTTTTTTTTTTATTAGAGAGCTACAGAACAAGTTGCTGATTATAGGATATTATTTTCAGAAACACTGATGAAACCATGCCAGAACAAATAATGGTCAACAGTATACCAGACTAGAAAAAGAAGTTGAAACCCAGTTTTTGAGCAACTTTACTGTGTTCAGGGAAGAGCAGCAGAAACTTCCAGGCTCGTACAACCTTTAATACTTTTAATCCCTCTTTGAAAGTTATTCAGATTCAGGTCTTTCTCCTTCCTTTTGTTCCCAGCTTAGTCAGGAACAAGTTTCAGTTTCCCCTCCAGCAGATCATTAGCTGCCAAAATATTATGCGGGAAGTACTGTCCCTTGAACTTTACCAGCAAGACTGCATACAGAAGGATTGTTATTTTTTTTTTTCCTATTAGAAACCTCGTGTTTCATGTGAGGAAAATCTTACTGGATCATGCTGTATGGTCTGGCTGGGAAGAAACTAATATACAACGTTATTGAGCAATCTAAGGCCATATACAACGCCAGGCAAATAACTCTGAGGTGGTAACAAGCCTGGCAAGCAAGAATCCCAAGACAATTTCTGAAGGAAAGGAGAGTAACATCCTTCAAATAATTATAGTGTGTGCCACCTCTTCATTAACCCAAATGCTCTTCTTTAAACTCAGTGACATTTGAGGTTCAACATGAATTTATAATCCTTCTTGGACTAGCAAACAGTAAGAGCAAAGCCTCCTTGAACATTCCTTAAAGGCAAACATACTATGATTTTCAGCTAAACCACTCAGATGACATTACATTGCACAAGTATTAGTGCCAGTGCAAGTGGATACAAATATGCCTGGCAGGAAGAGGTCTGGAATACCATTTGTCATCATCACTGTACTGCGGCAAGTAAAGGATGGACTAGGTGAAGTGACTTTCAATCTTATTTTTACAAAGCTTCAGTTCTATATTATTCTACGGCCTGGCTGTGGTCACTTGCAACCATGCCTACAAATGAGCCTACAAAGGCATCAAGTGAAGTGCAAGCAGATTCTCCGTCAGTATCAGTGCCCTGCTGAAGAACAGTACTAATGAAACCAAAGGATATAAAGACCATTACACAAAATTAAAGAACAAAGGTCACAAAACAGCATGGGCAATGTGATCAAACTGGAAAATGGATGACTTCCTTTCCATCACCTTAAAACCAAAGTCTCTTTTCCGTATGTTAATATCCATAGTGCTAGATAAAAAAAAGTCTAATGGAAATTCTATTCGATCCATTTAACTTTTTCACAAATCTATTAAAATGAGATGGATAGCTATCTTACTAGACATTGCCTCTTCCCACTGAAAACACCTGGTTCTTTCTGTAGAACTTCTATTATTCTTATTCATGTTTCAGTACTTCTTTCAGCATACGAAGGGCAGCTATGTGCCTTGAAAGATCATGTATCCTAATTTCAAAATACAAACATCCAAGGGCAGTGGAGGCTCTGAACTTGCAAGCTGAAACTAAATTAAATGTCTGCTCTAGTACACTGAACTCCAGATTCCTGAAATCAACTACATTTCACTTATGGTAACACAAAAATTGTAATGTATTACATCCCGCGCTGATGTAACCATACGTTTAAATGCTTTCTCTACTTAAAATTATGCAAGCATTATCCATTCTGGGCATAATGGGCAGTCACTCTTTGTTGAGGGATTAAGTTTATAGCAGTAAAAATATAAACCCCTGTCTTATCTCTCAATTCACCAAATAACTCCTTCCCACCCACAGAGTACCTGAAAGTACGAAAAGCAGTTTACTCTGTACCTCAAATTTCAAAGTCTAGATCAGTATCTGTCAACATGCCATCTCCTATTAAGTCAATAGCTACACCTGAGTATCAAAAAGCAACCAGAAGTACACAAAGCAGCAGCTAAAAATTCTTTATTTACACCAGTGGACCTATATTACGCACTTCCCTGTATTCTAGCAGACCTAGATAAGCATTACTCCTCCTCAGCTTTGTTGTGACTAAAGTCTCCACTTTTTTTTTTTCTTTTCTTTTCTTTATTTTTTTTTTTAATCATTGGAGGGAAGCAGGGGAGTAGGGTTGGTTTTCTTGTTTGGGGGTGGGGGCAGTGTGTAGGGGAGTTGTGTTTTAAAGTGATTTTGTTGTTTAGTTAATTTTATGTGAGGTCATCTGATATCCCCACTGCATGACCTGTTTCTTAGAAGAAACTTCAAAAGGGACTGGTTTATGTCAACTTGTAGGGACATAGCACTGGTTGTGCACAAATTATTCATCCCTGAAAATTTCAAACAAGTTTAGAAGAGTGAGGCACCATGTTCAAAATTTTCAAAAGTGAATGGTTTTGTTGATTTAGTGTCCCACATTTATTAATTTCTAGTATTCTTTCCCAGAATCATCACTAGAAGAAACTTTGCGAGAGTGCTACAGAAGCAGGTAGGAGAAAAAAAAAACCATTCTAAACCATGTTTCCTGATTTGCTCAGAATTACATAGTTGACATTTCTCCCAGAATACTGGCACTGACAATACTGTACAGAACAAGGTTTACTTTAAATGTAACCTTTCCAGAGAACTGCTGTGAATCAGATTTTGCAATGTTCTGCCTCAGCTGACTTATTTCTTCCTCTTCATTGTCTCAAGATAGAACAATGATCCAGAACTTTCATGTTCTTTTTAGACAGAACAATTCCAAGAGCTGAATAACAAATTTCCTTCTTAAACTACTTGACATCCTTTCCTTCAGCTGGTGAGCAGAAAGAAATTCTAGCTGGTCCTCTAACGGGAACAGGCCTTTTTATTCAGAGAGGGTTACCAAACCAAAGCTCAGCCTGGGCCCAGAGGCTTAAAACTAGAACTGCAGATAAGGCTGTGATTTACACTGACACCAACAAGTACTCCAGTCTGAATCAGCTAGCAACTTCCTTGCTTCCTCAGCACACAGAGCTAAGATTACTCTGTTCTTAAAAGCAAACTAACACCTTAGAATCATAGAATGGTCTGAGTTGGAAGGGACCTTAAAGATCGTCTAGTTCCAACTCCCCTGCCATGGGCAAGGAGACCTTCCACTAGACCAGGTTGCTCAAAGCCCCATTCAACCATGAGGATGGGGCATCCACAACTTCTCTGGGCAACCTGTTCCAGTGCCTGACCACCCTCACAGTAAAGAATCTCTTCCTAATATCTAACCTAAATCTACCCTCTGTCAGTTTCAAGCCATTACTCCTTGTCCTATCACTTCATGCCCTTCTAAAAAGTCCCTCTCCAGCTTTCTTGTAGGCCCCTTTTAGGTACTAGAAAACTGCTATAGGATCTCTCCGGCACCTTCTCTTCTCCAGGCTGAACAACCCCAACTCTCTCAGCCTGTCTTCACAGGAGAGGTGCTCCAGCCCCTGATCATCTTTGTGACCCTCCTCTAGACTCACTCCAACAGGTCCATGTCCTTCTTGTGTTGGGGGCCCCAGATCTGAACGCAGTGCTCCAGGTGGGGTCTCACAAGAGCGGAGCAGAGGGGAGAAAATCACCTTCCTCGACCTGCTGACACCTTACAGAACAAGTACACAGAAGAGTCCAGTTCTAGGCTCCTCTGCACAAGAGAGCCATGGGCATACTGGAGAGAGTCCAGCAATGGGCCACAAAGATGATGAAAGGACCGGAACATCCCTCCTACGAGGAAAGGCTAAGGGAGCTGGGACTGTCCAGCCTGGAGAAGAGAGGGCTCAGGGGGATTTCATCAATGTGCATAAATACCTGCAGGGAGGGTGCGAAGAGGACAGAGCCAGGCTCTGCCCAGTGGTGCCCATGACAAGACCAGCAGCAGAGAGCACAATCTGAAACACTGGAGGTTCCCTCTGAACATCAGGAAACAATTTATCACTGTGAGGGTGACCAAGCGCTGACACAGTTTGCCCAAGGCAGTGGTAGAGTCTCTGTCCTTGGCAATACTCAAAAGCCACCTGGACACAGCCCTGGGCAACCAGCTCTAGGCAGCCCAGCTTGAGCACAGGGTTGGACCAAATGACCTCTAGAAGTCCCTTCCAGCACCAGTCAGCCTCTGATTGTATGAGAGAAAGACGGCACCCCTTGGCACCACATCCCTTGGAAAGATCTTTCCTGATGCTTTTTTATTATTATTCTGAAGACTCACCAGCAGCCCCAAGGCAACACCACTACTTAAATACGGTACTACTGACAGAATGGAGCAGTTAGTTTCACCACCTGACATGGTGGATCCAGACAGAGTTTTCAATAAAGGCTCTCGATTTCTTCTTTCCCTTCTCAATTTTCCACTCACTTCAACTGCCTGAGTCTCCAAACCACACAGCAATCTCTGGACACAGCAGGAGAATGCAGAGGACAGCATCTGGATTCCCCATTCCTCCTCTCATATCTGGTTCATTAGGCAGAGATAAGGAGTTGACAGACTGTTCTAGCAGACACAGTAATTCATCTTTACACCAACAAGAGTCCCACCTCCCACCCCTGCAGTCAGATTAAGATTTTTATTTTCTCAATGTTTCTGCAGCAAAACCGCTATTTTTCTCAACCAGTCACAATAAGAGTTTCACAGAAGACAACCTCAGCTAGAGGTTGGATTCCTCTTGTCAAACTTTTCTGCTTTGTAACAGTTTTCTTCATAAAAATCCCTTCAGAGATCCTGCTGAACTTTCTGAAGACTTTAGACACCTAGTAAACATTTTTCCAAAGCAGAATCCATTGCACCAGTGAAATTCTGGCCCTTGTTTGGGACAAGAAATCTTGTCTATAATGTTAGCCAGGTTGGGTTTTAAGGCCTGTTAATTTATTGGGAGTTTAATATTACAGAAAGTCTCTATTATGAGATAATATACACTCACTTTCATTCTCATGAAAAAAAAACCTTTAAGGACTCTTAGAGAAGAATAATTTTTTAAAAAATCCCACAGCTTTCTCATGATGCATACCTACTACTAATTCAGAGATTATAAAATTTAAGATATGCCTCTGGACTAGGGCAGAATCTAAGCCTCCTTTCATAAACCTATCTATCTTCTAAATTAAAGTCTAAAATAAGTTACACTGTCAGAATTATTGGAGTACCTTCTCATCTTTAGACATAAGTTATTTCAAAAAATATTTCAATTAGAAAGCCATTGTGTAACACATGGACTACTTGTGCAACTTTATGCCTTCTCTGCCTTGCATAATTGATGCTTTTCATGGACACAGACAATGTATGGGGGGTGAGGGAAAATTAATTTGCCTTTACCCTCTTCCAGATGAAGGAATTTTGCCTTCAGTATCTGAGCCAAGTGAAGTTCTTGACATCATTCAACCTCAAAATTAAAAATAAACACTAGCTAAAGAAGGAAGTTTTATGTAATTTTTTAATATATAATATTTTTCCAGATCACTGCATTAGTAAGTTCTTCAATCGCCATCAGGAATTTCAGGTCTAAGAGCTTCCTGGACACCAGCACCGAAGATGTTACACCTTTTCTTTATCTCCATAAAGAGCCACTGGTAGCAAATCACCTCTAACAATTACAGAAATTATTTAATAGAAGACAGACAGACAATACATTTCTCAGAACAAAAACAAGGTTCTGAACTCCCCTCATTGGCTTCAATGACTTACCAGTATTTTTTCCTTACTATTTTTAAACAAACATGCATGAATTTGGCAGAATCTTAAAGCTACCTCAAAAATACACATATATGTTTTATATATTTATCATATATACATATATTTATCATACATATATTACTATATATGTATTATACATATATAAACGGCCAAATTCACAAGTTTTTGAGCTTGCATATACACGCATATATCTGATGGCTATCTAATCTCAGGCACCATAACTGGTTAAAAGTAACTTGTACATCTACACCTATGCAACAGAAAAAACAGTTGAAGTTAAAGGTCTAGTTTTCAAAATGCATAATTACAAAACCATTTGAAACACTTGCCTAGCAACACAACACAGCATAACCTAATGACTTCAAGTGGGATATACAGTTTTAAGTTTATTGTGCAAGATCTTCAATATGGGAAAAAAATAGTGTCATGAAATACCCAAGTTTAAATTCAGGTGTAATGAGTTCTACTTCCATTAATATACAAATACATGAACCTGACTGAATATTAAAGGGCATGAGGAGAAAGGCAGGAAAGAGAATGTATGCTGTGGTATTCCATGCTGCATGAGAGTTGCTGCCACCAATAGACTGAAAACCCAGTACAGCATCACCCTACATCTGACATTTGCTGTATTAGAAACAACTATTTTTAAAGCACTTACTCCTCTGTTTCAAACGTAAGTACCCTTATCTAGCAGGACAGAAAAAGTTCAGGAAAATTATAAAGAAATAAGGTGCAGCTAACAAGAATGCTCTAATGCTGCTGAATGATTAAATATATTTTTGTTAACACAGAAATACAGCTGTCCTATATTTTTCCCCTCAAATTCCCTTTCTGAACAAGAAGCTTACCAACATTTTAAATTCAAACACATTTAATGGTATTTACTAACAGAAACTTCAGTACTATAGTCCAGCCTCTGAACCTTCACAACCACAGAAATGCCTATCACACCCACTAAGTCTTCTTAGCAGTATCAGGGTTGCAAGAAATAGTTCTCTTACTAGTATTTTGTATCCAATCAAAGAGATTTCTATATGCCCTTTGCTAAAATAAAATTAGCAGCTTTATCAAAAATATCATATTGTGTGCCAAATTTTATCTCCTTTAGGAAGGGTAAGCAGTACATGCCCTAAAATAAATTAACTTCAGGACGGAGTATCGGGTATTTTCCCCCTCAGGTAAAGATTAAGTTCAACAGTTCAGAGAGCGACTCCATAAGCATTACCATTCACACCCGAGTTCTTCCAAGATGAGATGTGTTAGGATGATGCTCATTGTCAGCCATGAGCCTCTAATGAGCTCTTTTCCTTTAAAATCCTGTCAGTTTGCACCTGCTTTCACTCATCATCCATAACAATTTGCTTCTTCCAAATTCCTTACAGATACAATTTCACATTCTATATACAGAAAGCTCAAGCTTTGCCCATGTTCCCAGCTCTTCTGTAACTATCAGCTCTAAAAGATCCCAGTCCTCCCTCATCTCTTCAGCATTACGTACCACTTTTGAATTCCTACTTCCCTAAAGCAAGCCATCAACTCTCTTTCTACACAAACACTGCAACTGAAATCTCAGAGTTAATGAGGTTCCAAATACTCCATTCATTGTACACAGAAAAGCTGCTTTGCAGAAAAGCATACAAGCCCTCTGTGCACAGGGCATATGAAAGGATACACAAATCAGAAAGGAAAATATCACACCAAAATGTACACTACATAATCCTCACAGTAACATATTCTTGGGAAAAAAAGATGGGTAAGTGCCATTACAATTGTAATAATATAGCAGAGTGCACCCAGCCATCTTTTTTTACACAGTTGAGATTCACAGAAAGAGAGATCAGGCCTGGAAAGACAAAGTTGACATTATGCCAAAAAAACAAGACTAAGTCTTCTTTAAAAAAAGGAAGAATAGCAGTGAGTTCAAGATCAAAGACTTGTTAGGAGATCCAAGCACTGTCTTTACGATATACCGATTTCACTCCACATCTGAAATAAATTCTGCAAGAGCTTTAGAACTCAAGACCTCTACCAGGTACCTGAAGTTAACACATAAAGCCCAAGACTGTACGAAGATATGATTATTTCAGCCTTCAAATACTCAAACCTATTTTATATGTCCAAATCAAAAAGGAGAATTGCACAGAACAATCTGGGGATCACTTAGATTTCATCCTGTTTTCCCATATCTCAAGTTTCTTCTGTACAACATTAATTTCAACATAGGGGAGACAACTTTTGCTACGTTAGTTGGTATATTCAAACATTTTCATTATCTGCATATTTGATATGGATATTTTATTAACAGGTAGGCAAAAGCAGATCAAATCTGGTATGCCAAACATTCTCTTAATTGCTTATTGTCCTTAAGCATCAGCTTAATTTAATAAAGGGTAGAACACATTGTTTTGTCACTGAGATAATTTATCATTAACATATCATTGAGCAAGACAACACAAACACTTCCTGAAGTCCTACTGATCTGTATGCAACATGCTTTGGGTAACTCATCACCACTTCCAATTATGCACAATAATAAAATTGCATTGAAAACAGCTTTTGGAAAGATTGCTGGTTTGAGAGACAGACTTATCCCCATAAGTCTTCCTCCCCAGACATAAATATATTTGGGCGGCCAGAGGCACCACATTAAGTCATATCTGAAGTCAAATGATATTCAGCAAGGATACTACTGTCAAGCAAAAAACAGCAAGAATTGAACCCAAATAATCAATATTACGTGCCTTATACCCCCCCACCCCCCAATGAAAAGCTGATTGCCAAATACAAAGTTTTCATTTCAGCCAACGAAACTGTATGTATTGTTTCAGCAAGGAAAAACATACGAGATGTCAAATGCTGACAAGGTAGCTTGCTTCATTCTGTGATGAAAACTAGCTTGGCCAACCACATCTGCTTAATGTTTGCTTACTACTCAGCTAAGCTAGTCTGTCAGTTGGCTGAAAATCTCTGAGTTTTAGTTCCAATGAAGAACAATCTGAAAGCTTAAGGTACACCATGTTATTCTATTGACATGCTGTTTTCAGTCCTCTTTCATCAGTATAAACATTTATAAAGCAGAAAAGAAAAGCATATTTCAGGAATGTGACTTAATAAACCTAATTTAAATTGGAAAATGCCTTTTTTTTAAAAGAAGTCTAGCAATACATTGTCAATGGTAAAAATGGATGGGACTGGATTGTTAAACGGTAGCCACAATAACAAGTTAAAGGATCTACACAACCTCAAAGGTATTAGCAGTTCACTTTTATCTGCTACTGCAAGAAACAACTGGATGATTTGCATCACTGCTCAGTACATTCTGCTGCGGAGCTGTGCAGTCAGAAGTGATTTTTGGCTGTATGTATCTGGACAGATCCCCCACCAAGAACTGCTAGTTTGAATTCATTCTTTCCTACCTCTGGATTCTACACTGCAAGCCTAGACAATGGAAAACAGCATCAGTATTTATTCAGTATTGGAAAACTTCAGCATTTGCTCACAAGCAAGTGACGACAGTAAGATCACATTAGTTACCAATGCTGAAAAATGTTTTACGCAAGATATCTTTTTGATGACCCAGTTCAAAAAGCCTGAGGAAGTGCTCTATCAAAGAGCTTTGAGAGGCAGCTTAGGAAAGAAAACAGGTCTTCTTTTCTTTAAAGCCACATATCTGAATGGAGTATTGCACAACTACTATAATAATGGTAAGAATCTATGTTCATCAGGTCAGCCTAAGAGATTTTTCAAATAAAAGTCTAGAAACACCAACAGCTAAAAAACAGGTCAATCGATCAAACTTACAGAAGTAAATATTTTTTTAAAGTCTTTTACAGCAAAGAAAAATACTATCCCACCTAAACTCCTTTTAAGGGAAAGAAAAAAAAAACAAAACAAAAAAAAAAAAACCCCGCACCACAATTTAATTCCAAACATCACAATGCTCAACAAAAGAGCTACAGTACATTCAAAGGAGGAAGAAAAGGTCAGAAGGCAAAGGTAAACCTGCAATCACTAGCCTCCTGTTTCACAATTTAAACAGTTTGTGAGCAGGAACATAGGAGATGAGTGATAAAACGAACAGTATTTATGACAGTAGGAAAGACTTCAAAGCAGAGGCAAACTATGGCTAAAACAAGAAGGTGAACTTCAGCCCAACACTGTATGGGAAAGAGATGGGGATTTTGCTCCATGGCTGAAACTAACAGAGAAGGATCATAAATCTGACATAAATGCTAAATAGCCACAAATAGTAAACCACTAGTTTTGCATTCTAAAAAAGTGATGGAAGACCTTATCCAGAATACGACTGAGCCAGTACACCACTTTATACCATCACATCTTTCACCTCCTTAAAATTCTGCAGAATATGCTGTTGGCGCAAAAATACTTGGAATGTTTGTGAATACCATCCTATTATGTATTTGGTCAACCTGAATGAATTAAGGGATTTCATATTTTCCAACTCATCTCAATGACACTAGTCATAAGTGAACTAAAAAACATCTTCAGGGCAAGAGGAGGGGTGGGTGGGTGGGTTGGGGGTAGGCAGGCTTGCCAATTACGGCAAAAGAAACATTTCTTTACATCATGAAAAAAACTAAACCCATTTCATGTTCACTCAGTATGAAGAATATCTTTAGAAATCTATCTCCTTCTTCCACTCTTCTCAGGAAAGAGTTGATCCCTGGAGAAGTATTAATTAACATGTATTGGATATTCACTACATGTATATGTGCTAGCGTCTTGTGGAAAGCTGTTAGCATTAAGGTGGACCCTGACCTATGCGTATTAGGTCTTACGTACCTCACGACCTACAGTTAAATAAAGAGTAAATTAATTTTAGAGCCACTGATTTATTAAAGAAAGGTATTAATTTCTGAATTAAAGCTACAGCATTTGTTACTCTCACAACACATAGCAGTGACAACACAGTGTTCTGACAAGCAGTTTAAAGAAGTTAGACGAGACCACGCTTACTGCGAAGTGTGAGGCATGAGTGAAAAACAAATGACAGATCAGCTTCCAGTATCACGAACCCCAGCACCAAAAACTGTACCTGCACAGGGTTAAGTGCTTATTGAAACGTTCCCCTTGGAGATAACAAAACCACATGGAAGACAAATGCATAGCACGAATAAGAGCCCCAGGTGACAAGCTCTGAAAAATCTTGCAGAGTCTGTTTAAGATGTCGTCACCTGGGTACAGCCAGGCCAAAACAACCCATCCCTCCCTCCCTCCCTCCGTCCCAGCCACCCCAGTTCACCATCTAACACCTCCACGCAAATTTACTTTCAGCAGTTTAAATTAAATGAACGCACCCGATCGTGAACTGGCACGAACCACCACCACGCGCCAGCACAATGCGGACGCCAGGGACAAATACTAAAACGTTCCTGCCACACCGGCCAGCGCTCACTCATCCCTCTCTGTACGACACAACACAAACGGCGGTTTAGCTGTAAAGCGAGCAGGCAGTCGTAAGAGGAAAAAACACTTTTCGCACCACTCCTTCCACACAGGCACCAAGGCGCTCCAGCCCAGCCGGGCCGAGCGCCAGCTGCACCCGCTCCACAGGTGGAGGATCCTGGGGGGCGGCGCGCAGGCCCCTCCGCCCGGCCTCCGGCGGGGCCCGCCGCCTCCCGCACCGCCTTCACCGCCACCGTGGCCGTCGCCCAGCGTCTCCCAGGCGCGACGGGACTCTCCTCCAAAGGGAAAACACAAGTGCCCCGAGCCCTGCCAGCCAGACACCTCGAGATGGAAACACTGA
>JAVJGJ010000014.1:56306814-56337425 GCA_035590215.1 Microhierax caerulescens
CCTCCCAGGTCCCCCGGGGCGCGGCGGTGAGCGCGGCTCCGTGCGGCCCCGAGCGATGCCAGTCGGCGGTAAAGCGCGGCCCGAAGCGGTGAGCGCCGCCTCCGCGTCCCGGGGATATATCGCCGCGAGCGGCGCGGGCTGAGGGGCGGCCCTGCCCCGCCGTGTACCCTGCCCCAGCGGTTTTTACTCGTGCTTATAGCTGTGCCTGTACATCTGCACACGTACGTCCCCGGGCCTGTATGAGCACGGGATGTAGCAAGAAAGTAAAAAAGTTGGGAAATCGATGTTGAAGCTCCAACAGGCGCAGCTCGGAACGAGCCAGTTCGCCGCTGTAGAAGCATCGGGTCAGCAGCGCTGCTCCTGCATTCCAGTGAAACTGGTTATGAGGTTTTCCTTTGTACGGTTTTTCTTCTCACAAATTGTTTCTATTTGTAGTAAAGTTGCGTGAAAGTGTGCAAGGCTTGAGCTTTTTTAATGGCAGCGAAATCCTGAGAGACTGGTTAGCAGCACTGTTAAGCTGGGAAGGTATGCAGGCATGAGACACCTCACGGCTCCGTTTCAATGCTCGGAGCATTCGACAGCATTAGGGCTTGCGTGCCTTTGCCTTTTCAGGCGTCCTTTTGTATAAACTAAAACTGCTTTTCTACACTGATACGTACAGCTTACCACTGATGGAGGGAGCAACAGAATGCTGTGTGCAAGGTAGAGCAGGGGCTTGATCACAAAGTGATTGTGTCTCAGGCTACGTACACAAGAAATGCCTGCTAGAGGAAGGGCCTGCTGCTTTGGATACTTCACGGGTGCACCAGTAACTAATGAGACTCCAGATGATTGAGGCAATTACTCCTGAAAGACAAGATGAGAAGTCCAAATACACAAATGTGTAGCTTACACCGAGGGAGTTTTTTTCAGTGAAGGATCTTTTTGCAGCTCAGTTTTTCAAATACATGAGCTATGTTTTTTTAGTAGGATGTCTGTCACAACTTGAGTGTTCATATTAGCTTATACCTTCCTTAAGAAAGATGGAATGCGCAGAGAGGGAGACTTGCCACATTCATTGAAGATAACTGGAGGGCCTGATTTCACAAATCCAAGACCTGGTGTGTTTATGAGACAATGTTTAAGCTGATAAATCAGAAAATTGGGTAGTGGTGACACAGATTGTTTGAATACAGAGCTGGATGAGCAGCTATGTAAACATTTAGCTAGGGTAACTAGAATGAGCTATTTTAGGTTCATTTTTTTTTAATCTCAATCTGTAGGATACGTCTAGATCTCAAACCTTCACAAGTAAACATGCCCTAGATTTTATATAAATAATAGATGATAATTTTTTAAAATAAACCCATGCTATTTTCACAGCACTCAGGTACTTTGAATTCTGACAATTCTGACCAAATAGTCTAATCTACTGATTTTATGGTTTCTTGAACTTTAAATGGCTTAATTTAACTATATTTGCTATGTATAAATATTTCCCATATGTATTATGCAGCTTTGTTGGAAAAGGGACAGTCTTCCAAGTCTGAAGAAAACTCTGATTAATACCTATATAGCTAGAGAGATATGTAGGAATAATACATCAAATAAGTAAACGGTAGTTTATTTAGGAAGACCCAAAAGATAACATTACCACAATCATTAAAGTTTCTTTTCAGCTGAATGCAGTCAGTTAAAGACAGAAAATGAAAGCAACAATTGTTACGTGCATGAAACAAAAGGAAAAATATGGAAGCTGATAAGCAGAAATGGTAAATTAGCAGTTGTGAAGCAATGAGAATGCATAATAGTAGCTAAATACATGAACAAAAAGTTTTGGCTTATTGTCTAAATGACAAAGGGAATACATTTTTTAAAATGTCGGGATCAACAAAGAGAACATCTTGACAGTGGCCTCATTTCCCTCCTACTTTGAAATACAAAATTTTCAGTAACAGTGCCAATGTACAAAAGCATTTCTTTATTTAATAGAAACCTGGGTAAAGGAGTAACAATTTATGGATATAACTGCAGATGGTTTATTCAGTTATTACTTAGTAAGGATGCTAAATAGCAACAGGTAAAGGTGAAAACATTTAAACTTTCAGGACCAACCAGGGAACGTCCCAGGACTTTATGGGATTCTGACTTATTCACGGTAATAATAAATCTGTTTGCGTTCCAGAAATGAAAGAGAGGAACTGATTTGGTGCCCATTAGAAATGTAAAGCAGAAGGTTATTTGAGCTGAAATAACATGATGAGAACCTTTGACAAAATCATGAAAGAATAAGAATCACATGCAGAAATTAAAGAATTACTGAATTTCTAATATCAGCAGGATTTGCTGGAATTTAGGTCTGTTGTTTAATGAGATTAGTATTTTACCTAGCAAAGGTAACTGCATAATAGATTTGAGCTTCTGTGAAGACATTATGCCATATTTTATTTAAAACTATTCTTATACAAAACTTGCAGCATATATTTATCTGAACAAAAAGAATTACCCAGCAGTTTTGAAAGGTTGATTATATCTTGAAAATCATCATTATATGGAGACCTGTTTAGCAAAGCACAAAAAGCATTTGGTTTTATCCCGATCCTATTCATAATCTCTATCAACTTACATAAAGAAAACAATCACTAAAACACAGGTGCAGCCATAAATATTTATAGGGAGATGTTACTTTTGAAGTAGAGCCTGCTTTTTTTGAAGGGTGGGTAAAATGGGACTTACTTAACTGTTCATCTGAATACAAATGAATGGAAAGGCGTCTAAGTGCAACGAGTACTTTTAAGTCAAACTACAGAGGTGTTATAGTATGGTTATGAACAACTCAAAAAGAGTCATCCTTATGGTATAAATCTTGCATGTAAAAGCAGAGGGATATTAAGAAGTAGTAATAACATTGTTGTTATATATGGCATTCACCAAACTATTACTGAAATAGTGGTATTGCATTTTAATGCAAATAACTGACAAAGTGGAAAAGCCAGGAAAATCTGCCTTGCAGTAGGAGACTGAAGAAGCGTCTGTTTAGCTTATATAAAAGCTTGATCATAACATACTAGCATTTGTAAGAGAAGAAAATTTCAAATATTGAAAGTCTCTTTAATCTGTCAGGTAAGACAACGGTGAGAACCAGTAACTGGCAGGTGAAATTATACTGATTTAGAATAACCACAAGATCCTTTTCTTTCAGCCACAAAACGTGGTGTTTGGTATAATATCCCCAAGTATCTCCCAGCTTCTAAATTAAGATTCAGTATCTTTTCTAAATCCTGGGCTCTAACTCATCCCTCAAACTGTGGCCTGAAAGCAAAGTTCACATTCTAAAATTTCTTGGCTTGTATTGCTGTGGAGGTCAAGCTAGATGATCATAATAACCTTTCTGATCTGCAAATCCATTCAGTTAAGAAAAGAAAGGAGCTGACAAGCTAATGGCCATCAGATCATAACAAATTATGTGATCGGAGTGAGTGGTAAAAGAATAGAGGAAGGAAAGGGAGTACTTACTAAACATTTGAGATGCAGACAGTCTGGAGGTTTTACAGATAATAGACAACTTGGAACTGGCTCTTAAAACCCAGAGAAGACGCTCTAAAAGGCAGAAGCATAAATTGCTACATTTTGATAGCATTTTATCAGTATTTTAATTTTAAATGAGCTACTAGTTCTGTATACTTGTAAAAATCGAAGTAAAATAATACTGCTGATGGGTGGCTTTCTTAGCATCTTCAAACATACTAACCCATTCAATGGTGTGCTGGAATAGGTTCATTTGAGCTCCTTTTTAAAATTCTCCCAATGCCTGAAAGGAATAATGGAGTGGGTTTTTGGCATCTGGCTAAGACTGACTTTTTCCTAGATGCAGCAAATCTATCCTTCTGAATATTATGCAAGCCATGCACACAGATATTTCTGAATAGCAGCTTTTAGTTCTTCTTCCCCCTCCCCCTCAGCCCCTGGTGGAATATAACAGTTCACCAAAGTTTACATACACAAATGTACAAACATTTACAGATTACTTTATTATACAACAGTGATATACTTCATGAAATCCATAATATGCATTCTTAAGATAGCATCATTTTTTATCAGACAGCATCCCCAGCTCTACAGAAACTTTTATTCCTCTTAAATTCAAATACCTGAAACCAGCTTTGTAGTGTAAGGTAGAGGAAATGTGTACTTCCACTAAGCAAGTACACCATACATTTCTTTGATTTTTGTTTCCTTTGATTACATTAGTAAGAAAGAGCACGTCTGTGTATATGTGTGTCTGTTGCTCATAAATGGAAATGCAAAACCATGTTCTGTTTTATTCCTTACCCAGAAATCTGGGTATATCATGTGGTGAAGGGCAGGAGGATTTAGTGGAAGTTTCTCACTAAGTTGCAGCATGTTACTGTTCATAAAACTACATGTGTTACCTGCTCTGCAGAACTATGTAATCAGTTTCAGTGTAGCTGTGTTTTAGGTTTAATTATTGCAATTATGCCAACAGAAACTTAAGGAAGGACCAAGTAAATGCTCTGTGATCTTCCTGTCCATTCAGCCGTGATTCTAAAAGCTCATTTTCCTAGTTATATTTCCCGTGTTCAGCAGAGGTATTGTGGGATTAATATAAGCAACTAGATCTTGCTCTGCCCTGATGCATAACATAAATAAAGCTTCTCTTTTCTTAAAAGCAGAGGTAGTGTTACCTCTCATGCCCTGGCTAAACACCAACATGGGTAACTATAGTTCTATGTAAACAAACTACTGTGCAAGTTCAGGATACAAAATAGATCGCTTCCTGCCTTTTCCACTGATTCATAAGACAATCATGACACTTCTTTTAGCTTATCAGTCAATTAATCAGTTTGATTAAGGCTTCAGGGGTAATATTTCTTCTTCAGTGTTAGCTGCAAGAACTTACCCATGAGTATTAGTAATATCTTTTGGGAAGCTAGTCAGGTAAATGAACAGAATTCCACATAATTTTCTTCTGTTTTCAGTGGACTACAACAAATGTGTGATTTCAAACGCAATAGGAAACTGATGCAGAACTTCTGAGAGACTACTCTGATTTTGGTTTAGATTATTTAGATTTGTCTAAACTCAGTTTAGATAGTTTGTGTTAAACCAAGGTAATGAAAGCTACATTTAACAAAAGTAAAAATAGATGCATAAGATTTTGTACGAATTAACTCAGATTTTTTAATTATTTAGAGTTTAACTTCTACAATTTAAAATGTTTATTTCACAGCTTTCACTGAACTGCTGTTTAGGTTTGCTCTGTGCTTCTAAGAGATGCCTCATGTCATGTCATGATCACCAGCAGCTGCTTAAATGCATAACATGGGACAGATCTTTCTTTTATTATCAGCACAAGGGTTGTTGTAGCCTTTAGAAGAGGATTTTTCTGCTCAGTAGTGATGGAGATCTCCAGCTAAGCCAAACCATATGCTGATTCCCGGATTTCTTATCTGTAATCACTCTTTCTTGATGTTGTCAAAGATGTTTCCATTGAAACTGCAGAATGATTCTGGTACTTCCAGTCTTCAGTGTTCAGGTACAACATTATGATGAGATTACACCCTTTACTACACAAACCAATAATATTATTTCTCGCAGTATTGGTATTTGTGACTCCTTGCCCACTTCAAACTAGGAGCTGTATGGAGATGATGGTTGATAACCCCCTAACACAGAAAAGTACTGACAAGGTCTCCTGCAGACACTGTAATTTGAAGTAGGCTTTATGACTACAAATCCTCCATTATTGACTTGCCTGCTCATTCCCTTAATTTGGCATAGCTCACATTTCTTTCATTCTGAGTAGGTAACTTCTGCAGGCACAGAGAATTTGAATAAGTGTTCCTTGTTTTGAGGTCAGTTTAGCTACAGTTTCAAGACACGAGCTGAGGAAGATGTAAAAGGATGTGAGCTGTATTCAGCAAAGCCATCAAGCAGTGTTTGTTTACCCTGTATGTGAGTCCGAAAGCTTATAGTTCTTACCCCCACAGTAGGGTAACTGATGCAGCAGAAATCCTTGCTGGCACCAGGGAGCAGTTTTCACCATGTGCTGTTCACAAGAAAAGAAAAACAAATTTTAGTTTATTTTATTTTTATTTAGTGCATGCTTGTCCAGTATCCATTACAGCTGTGTGTTCAGGAGCTTTTTTCTCCAGGATAAATATATACTCCAAAATACTAGACTTTAGTTCCTCTGCTTTCTTCCTTGCCAGTTCATCTGGATGTCATTTATAATAATCATAGCAGTTATTCTGTCACAAATAAATGTCATATACTGTTACAAAATAGAATAGTCAATGCAATATTTTATTGTATAGGTGTTTAAACTTTTATACAATGTGCAGCTAATAAAAATAACTGTATAATCACTAATTTCTGCTGGCTAAAAGTCTGGCAGATTTTGAAACTGCTTGCTGTCCTGTAACTGACCGACTTAAAGTAAATCAGTGGAAGCAGCTTTTAAAATTTTTAAAGCTATTTTTAAATAGCTGCAGGGCACTCTTGAAGCAAAACAAACAAACAAAAAAACCCCAAACAACCAAAGCAAACCCAAAAAAGAATGCATAACCAAAAACAAAGAAATTATTTAAAGGGTTTGAAAGTTTCCTGTCCCTTTATAATTTTTTGCATATTTGTAGCCTATGATGGTAGACCACAACAATAAGCCTTATTCACATGGGTAACCACAATGAAACTACTAGAAATAATCACATGAGGAACAGCTGCAAGAGTGAATTTGTGGATGTGGTGTAAATAAGCAAATTGTAAAACAGAATGCTGAAATTATCATGAGTAGTACAGAATGAAAGGGCAAAAGCAGACATCTTTCCAAGAAATAAAGATAAATACTTCATAATCAATCCTGGACTATATGACAGGCTTTGGAATTTATAACCTGGTGCAATACTACCTAAAAGCAGTATCTCCTAATGAAAATAATCACTGAAATGTTTATTTGAAACTTTTCAAATGTTACCAGTGACTGATGTGGCTTAGGATAAAACGGATTTCTTAGAAGGGCAGTTGAATTTGCTTAGCTGTTAAGCACAACAGTCTTGGAGGAGGATCCCTGGGCGTGAATCAATACAGACTGGCTCTAGATGCTTACTGTCTCCTATTTTCCTATGAAACACGATGAATGGAAGCTCATGAGCATTTGTCAGCCTTCCTTTGCAAGGACAAAGGAAGAAGGTCATTTTAGACTTGATTTCCTAGGTTTTCCTGATGTACTGTTTCATATGTATTTCTATGGTTTAAAAAAAAAAACAACACCAAAAAACAAAAACCACCAAAAGCCCAACAACAAACACAAAGGGAAAAGAAATGTGTATTCACAACTGGTCTTGCTCCCAAGAGGATTTACATCACTTAGATTTTATTCCTCTGTCTTCCAAAAACTACAAAACAGTCCTTACATTTAATTTTGATTGCATGTGTGAACAAAATAAGTTGTCAACAAAATGAGCGGGTTATTGTCTATTTGCAAGCTACAGCTGCCTTGTTCTGTGTAGTATTGTCTATAGCAGCCATAAAATCTAAGAGCCTTCCAGAAGTTTTTTAAGCAATGTGACTAATGTGGGGGTTTTTCTCATGGAAAAAAAGTATGTCTTCTGGAATGTTTTGAGTGTTTTTTTTAATAATGCATATTCCATCCATTCATCCATCCACTTATTATCTTCTCTTTTCTGTTAGACAAGAAAAATTCACAGAAAGAAGCCTTCAAAGCCTGTGGTGTAGAGTGGGGAAGTAATTGCAGGAGATCCCTGGAAGGCTGTCTCATTCACTGGAAGTCTTTTCTCTGTGGAAAAGTAAAGTCTCACATGTCAGAAGATGGAGTAGCCAAACACAGATTTATTTCAGAGCCATGTCATCCTTAGATTCTCTCCTGAACACTCCACAGCTGTCCTCTAAACTGGTAAGTCCTTCAGAAGCTATCATGGCTTATGCTCCAAATATAAAGGCAGCTGTAAGGAGACACAGGGCCACAGATTTACTGGCATGTTCCAGTGGCTGCAGCAATGACAAATAGTCTGTAAATCTTACATTTCCTATACAAACAACCATATAAACATATATATTATCTTTCTATTTTACATATAAGTAGCAAGCATAAAGCCTTGTGTGTTATTTCTTCTGATGCAAATTTTATTTCCATACCCAGCATGATCGCTCTGGTAACAGTGAGTAAAATCTGACTAAAGACAAATGCTACTGCTTTCAACAAGCTTTGCATTTATTTTCCAAAGAAATCCATAATATGTCAGCCAGTGAAAAACTGGTCTTCAGACCTTATAATCTTTCAGATCTATGTTCAAGTAACAAACAGGATCAAACCAACTGTCCTCTTGTCCCTGTGGCTCACTCAGCCAGCATTCCAGCCCTGTCCTTTCCCACTTTCTCACTTTCTCAGGGTCATCTCCTTGCATCTTAATTTAAAGAAAAGGGGTCATCTGAGTTTGCAGAGCACAGATCTGTTTGGGATACCATCTGTCTTGCAGTATCATCCCTAGATGTTTGCCGAGTCTTATTAAATCATGTTTCTATTTCTTTCTTTAACTTTTCTATTATGCTCTAGTTATTTTCACTCATAATTTCTCACTGTCTAAATTATTATTGTAAGAAAAATCCCAGTGTCTTTCTTCCAACTGAATCCACCCATTACCTTCTTTCCTTTTCTTCCTTTCATTTGTGAAGTCTGCTTTGGTTTTGTTCCTTAGAGCAAAGACTCTTTTTATTGTTCCTATCACAGGCTTTCCTGCTTACGTTCTTCTTTGGATTACTGACTATGTAATTAGGAAGCCTGGAAAGGAATAAAAAAAAAAAAAAAAAAAAAGGCTTTAACTTGTTCTAAGAATTGGACATATCCCTAATAAATTTACGCCTAGTAGGGTTGTTAGAAGATGCTGCTATAAGTAATAATTCAGTATAAGGTAAAAGAACCAGACCAAAGAACCAATAATTAAAGGTGAGGATCAGAAAGAAAGTCAGTCACTAAGATAAAAAACCAAACAATATAGCAGAAAAAGAAAAGAAACAAAGTATTTAAGCTAGCCTGTTAGGACTATGCATGAGGAATGGTGTAAAGGAAATTCTGACTTCCAGTGAACAATTCTGTTGCTGCAGTTTCAACTTCTTGTAATTGTAACCTAAGAGTTTCCTGGAAGCCACTAGCACGGAAACACATTCAGCCTACTGAAAGGCCAGGTTTGCACGCCAAACATTTTACTTGCTGTTAAAATGTACTTGAAATCTGAATTTAGTCCATTTTTTGAAGTGTATCATGCTGGGTATTATAAAGCTGCAGTGAACCAAGCTAAATGGTTATAGCACCTATACCTATGAGCTTAAAAAAACAAATTCATCGAATAGTGAAATAAATAAATAAATAAATAAATAATTTTATATATATAGATAGATTTGCTTGAGACCAGGCCTCTGAAAAAAAACTACTGCCCTGTGTCACCTTCTCCTTAAAAAATTACCTGCTCCTTTGTCCACAATTCTGCATTGGTTTAGACTGAAAAGACCAAATCCCTCTGATTAAAGAGCCAAGGAAGCAGGTGTCCTAGAAAACTGAGACTGTGCCTTTCCACTTGAAAGAGCACTTTGTTCCAGCAGCCAGAGCAGTGAATGAAACCTAACGGTCAGGTCCCTAAGCACGGGTGTGAGCACTGCACCTGGGCTGCCCTGTAACAGCGTCATTCCCACCAGCTCTCCTTGGCCACCAGCTGCCATCCTAGCATGGGGTTTCCAGCCAGATCTCCAGCCCCTGACAGCCCTTCTGTAGGCTGAGCTTCTCCTAAACTGTACCTTGTACCAGCTCCAGGTGTGCCAACAGCAGTGTAAGCTCCAGCGTGGAAAAGCTAATGAGGTGTGCAGCACCCCACGGAAGAGGCACTGGGCTCTGCCAGACATGGTACATTAGTGCAAAATGTTAAGGAAAAGCCTAATGTAATGGCTGGACACTGCAAAACCTGAACTTCTGATACTGGCTTCTACCACAGCCTGTGTGAGCTGTCTTCACATAAATGGGCAACAAAGACCCTTATGCCTGTGATTTTTATTATCGTAAGACTATTTTTCAGGTGCCAAGGAGTTGGCAGAATGGCCCCATTGTGCCCATCAGAATACCCTGAGACAGCAGCCCAGGCAGAGACTATTCTGGCTATGGCAAGAGCCAGGAGGTGTATGCTAGAGGGGGTGTCGGGTTGTTTGGGTTTACACTGAGTCCTGGAGAGGTACCGCTGCAGTCCTGAGGAAGCTACAAGTTTCCAGCAACGTTGGGATCCACCAAAGGCTTTGTGTGCAACTCCCACTTGGTGAAGGCATAAATGGTTTAAATGGCTCAGTTCTGTTTTCAAAACAGCACAGACATTGAAGCTAGAGTGCATCTCACCACCTAAATAGTTGCCTAAAGCCTACTATATAGATAAAGGGCAGCCACAAGCATCTCCAGAGGGCAGTTCCTTTGATCTACTTCAGCCATTTACCTTAGAGTGAGACAAACTTGTCTCCAAAGGTGTCTCTTTTTGACCTTCAGCACAAAAGGATGTACAATGCAACTGGTATAGATACGAATATCCATCTTTTAGATACCTAACTATCCTCCTCACAACTGTACTGTGTGAGATTCTCACTCAAGCTGTAGCCTGAGGAAGGACAAAAGTAAAAAAGTGGAGCTTTGAGAAGGATTCCAATGGGATACATTTGCATCATACAATCAAACTTAATTGCAAAATCAGAGGATAGCTCCTCTAGTCAATACAGTCGTGTCAATGAAGTCAGCACAGTGCACGTAACCTGTGCCCCTTACAAGACAAACACAAGACTGTGACCTGAACTCATCCTGAGTAGTAATTTCCTTTGGCATTTCAAAATGTATTTGACCATACTTTTCATTCAGAGATGCAGAATGAAATAAACTTTCTGTTTTAGACTCAGAAATACACATGAACAAAATGTGTTCCAAAATGTGTCCTTAGATCAGATGTCTGTATTTCATACACTTTTAAACAGAAGGGGGGAGGGGGGGAGGAAGTAAAATTACCCACAATTTCATTCTCCATTAATAGAATTCTGTGGATTGTTAACAGATTTTGTACAGTTAAGTAACATTAGGCTTGGAAATATATTACATGTACCTCGATTATTTGACTGGGAAAATGAAACTTGGGAGTTTATACATAACACACTTTGTTGCCGATAAGCTTTCAATGGAAGTGTCAAGCAATGATTTATCTCTATTCATAACTAGTTTTGGTTCTAACAGATATATAAAAAACTTTGTGGGACTTAAACTTACAGTTTTGGACATAACAGGTACAAATAAAATCCTGTAAGTTACTATGTAACCTAAATAAAACATCATACATTATTCAGAGAAGTCTAGCAAAATCAGTGATTTGGTTACTATTAAAATCTACCCTAAAAGTGTTGCCAGCTCTTCTCACCCCAAGAAGCACCTTGGTCCCTGAAAATCCCCCTTGAAATGAAAATATTTGTTGGAAAGTATCGTAAGAATCCTAAAAAATGTAAAGTGAGGGTATTAGAAGTGCTAGCAGAATCAGACTTTACTTAATGATACTATGCCTGCAAATAGAAAATTAATGAGCCATTCAAGCACTATTTTAGCTACAGATGATGTGCTGTAGGTATCAGTCACCTGTGAATATACAAAGGCAGGCAAAATGTATGTTTTATTCAATTGTTCTAGATATCAAAAGCCCTATGATTTTCTAGAGAGAACTGTTTTCCATAGACTGGTTGGTTTACCTACAATAGGTGCTGACACAAAATTTCAGAGATCTGCTGTGGTAAGAACAACTACTACTTGTACTGCAAAACTATTTAAGTATAAGCTGGTTTAGAAGTCAAATTAAG
Organism: Microhierax caerulescens; assembly: GCA_035590215.1. Lineage (NCBI taxonomy): Eukaryota > Metazoa > Chordata > Aves > Falconiformes > Falconidae > Microhierax > Microhierax caerulescens. The sequence goes on from JAVJGJ010000014.1 coordinate 56,318,695, forward strand.
TATATGCTTAATTGTGTGAAGATAACGTCTTTCAGGCTGACTGAGTCTTTGCATATACCTTTAAATCTAGTTTTAATGATGATTTTCTAACCTTGCCCTTCTCAATAACCTTCATTTCAAAAGTCTGCATTACCCAAAATACATTTTCACCTCTCATTGATTCCGCTGCTTTTAGGGCTGCCATAACTGTGGCAGTTCAATTACCTTATTTCTGCCTACCATTTCCTTTTCTCATTAAAGTTGAACATGCAGCTTTGAGAAGGAGCTTTTGCAACACTCTATGTAAGATGGTACTCAGAGGTATGAATGAAATAGCTGACAATGGTGATAGTCCTTGTGAAAGCTTTGCAGTGATGCTTGAAAGGCTGCAGTGGTTTCCTATTTGTCACTATTTGTATATTGGCGTGTTGCAATTGGATCTGTAAAGTGCTATGTGGTCTGGATCCTATCTATTTACAATGCCACTTCCGTCCCAGTGACAGCTGAGATAATCACATCTGCTTTGGTTTGCAGCTCAGATACTACTATGTGACTAAAATAGCAAAAAGAGAAAAAGAAAAAAAAAAAAAAGCAAGGCAGCCCACCTCCAGCCTGGTGTCGGATCCTTTAACTCTGTCAGCAGTTGATCCAACAGAGTCCAAGGGCATGTCACAGAAACGCAAAAAACTATGTTTTACAATGTTTGCTATCATACTTATGATTAGCATGACTTTAGAAAGGCTTCAAGGGACAAATAGTTTTGTTTTGAGCAAGACTAGGACAGAACCCAGGGATGACCACATCCACATCCACATCCACATCCACATCCACATCCAGATGTGGTCAGGAAAAAAGAGTTATTTTGTTTTTCTTGCAGTAACTGTGGGTCTTTGAAAAACTCTCCACACGAATTCCATCCTTGGGGTGCATGTGAACTCATCAGTAGTGTTAGCTGGGGCTTGCACTCCCATCCTGAACAACATCAGTAGGTAGAGCAGACTGAATCATCGTTTGGCTTCCCCTACAGGAAAGGATCCCCTAGTTGCAGGAATCTGTGGCACTGGGAAAGAAACGGGCTTTATCATCTTGGTGTGGGTGTCACTTCTCAAAAGGCAAAAGGTTGCCACTACTTTTTTCTCCATTAAGAAGAAATGGTAACAGACATGTTCTGTTCCTGGTGGTAACACACAGTTGAATAACATAGCCTACACAATGACTGCAAGATGTTCCCAAAGCAGCACTGGCTTCTGACAAGAGGCTTTGCTAAGGAGTAACATCTGTTAAGTGGGTGTCAAAAGTCCTCCTACCTGCTCTGCAAACACAGGCCGGTGGCAGAGCATGGATGGACTCGGCGATCTGCCCGCGCTCTGGGAGGTTGAGCTGCAGCCCAGCCATAAAATGCCTCAGCTTGGCATCAGGTTATTGTGGATAACCTCTTAACGTTTCCCCTTCTCTCCTTCTGGGAATAGTACTGGCGTATCCTTGAATTATATTTTTTCTGTCTCAGCTGAAAACCCTTGCAGCGAGTATTTGAAGTCTTACTTTTCTGGGATGAGGCAAAGTTTAGGAAAGCAGGTCAAGATGTGGAAGGGTGTTAGGCCCAAAAAGAAAAGTCCAGAACTAGTGAAAGGTGACATGATGCGGGCTGAGTGGTATCTGCTATGTTTTCACAGCCCCTCACAATACTACACCGCCCGAGGCACAAGCCTTGGATTTCACTGGAAAGTGCAAGTTCACTACTGTAAACACAGTGTGAGCTGAGCTTTGTACTCAAGGGTATTGTAAAGTTTTTGGAGGCTCAAGTCAGTGTAGGGAAGGCCTCTACTCTGCCTTGTAGCGTATGTAGATTGTCTACACAGCGTGCATAAAGATCAAGTCTGGTCGACTGAGTGCCGTGGGGCAGAGAGCTGTTCCGTATGGCCACAGTGCACCCGGCTGCAGGGCCGCACGGGTCAGATACGCAGGGCGAATGCACAAGGTCAGCTGAAGGCAGTGTTAGAGATATGGCTTCTGTACTGTTTATCCACTCAAGTGCAGAAGCTGCTTACTGTCAGTCCCCAAGAGCGGCCAGCTGCTACGAAAACACAGAAAAAGCCACATCTTCTGTAAAGCAATGACAGAGGTCCTGTGAAGTCCGCAGCAATCCAAGCCCTGCCTGATTAGTCTCACACTGAGGGCTTGGGCCTGCCACTGTTTCTGTGGCCTCACAAACCTTGACAAAGGCACCTTTCTCATGGCAAGTTTTTATGCACTCCCCTCCTGGCTAGAAGTAATCCTGTAGTTTTGCCATTTTGGGAGTCAGCCCCCGGATGCCAGCCCTCTTGCCCACCCCCAGCTTTGCAGGTGCTGGCAAAGCCACCTGCAGCAGGTATTGTTAAACACATCTCTCCAGGAACCTGTGACCAGTCTTACTAAGTTGACTCTGAACGTTTCCCTTCGGGTAACTCAGCTCCCAATTCACCTAGAGATAGAGCAAACAGCAAAAAACCAAGACACGCCGTTTCTCTCTTGCCTAAAGCCTTTCAGTGTTTGCAGCCCTTGTTGCACAGAGAGGGGCTTCAGATTCCCTACAGCCATCCCACAGCCCTGCCTCAGTCCCTGCCAGATCGCTCTCCTTGAGGCAGTGCACACTGAAGATCAGCTAGCCAGAGCAAGAACAGACTTTCTCCCCTTGCCAGCCTTTTAATGCTGTCGATTTTCCTGAGTACCAGTGGCCTTTGGCATCACGCTAGCTTGCACACCTGAGCGCAAATATCCCATTTGTTCTCCAAACAATGCTTCCTTCTTCCCTTCCTTGCTTCTCTTGGCTCATTCATTCCCCTGGTGTGCTGTAGAGTCGATGCTTGCACAAAGCATTCCTCTGAGCTGGTGGGGCTGCTGTCATCCCTCCAAGCCTGCTGTGAGCAACCTGCTACTGCTGGCAAGCTCTTGCAGAATGATGTAATCCTGTGCAGATCTTACACCACCATCCCGATGCCAGACATTGTGTTGGCTGGTGTTGTTTGTTACAATGTGTATAGGTCCTTAATTTTAGGGGTTTTTTTTCTAAAGGATTTGAAATTTGATCCGCGCTTGCCTTTCTGCTTCTGGGCTTTTCTGTTGGAGAGTTCGGAAATCTCTGTGTTGGCATCTTGTGTAAGGCTCCTTCCTCTTGTATGTTCCAGCTGGGCTAGCTAACTTCCTCCGTTTCACAAATTCTAGTTGTTTTGTTAATGTCTAACCCAAGTCTTCCAGCTTTCCAATCTTATGTTCCTGATCCAAATAGCCTGGCCTCATCCAAGTCAACTATTCAAAACAGCCAGCCCTCGATCAGCCAACCTTCTCCAGCATCTCACCCTCTTTACCTACTTTCTGAAGAAAACATTTTTCTTATGTGCTTAATTCACTTAATTCACATTTTCATGTTCTGTAGTACTCTTTCGTGATTATCTGCCTGGTTTCATGAAACAGCATCAAAGATATTAAGTGCTTCATCTCCTTGCCAGAAACAAAGCTGGGACCTGGCTGCCTTCCATTCTGCTGCAGTTGTAGTATTGTTATAGTGTTATAGTGCAAGCACCCAGGCAAAATAAATTCTGTAACCAAAAGTCAAAATACCTTTCATTAGCCTGACTTTTTACTGGCACCTCTCTGATTTCTCCTCCCAGGTGAAGGTCAAAACCAACCCCTCCACATTTTCAGCACTAGTGGACCAACATGCAGCTCCGCTGCCCAGCTCAGGCATTTTCTTAGTTTCTTTTCTTCACAATAGTGTTTGTTTGCTCAACAATGACTCAGAACAGAGAAGTATGAAAGAGGTCAAACTACGTGTTTCTCAGCCTTGTAAATGTGCAGTTATCCACCCCAACAGGAAATTCAAGACTTTTTGTGAATGGATGTCACGGAGGCATAGAAGCAAGAGAAGCCACCGTGCTGTGGTCTGGCATGTATGTGAGGTGACTTGGCTTTAATTAATTAAATTAATTGAATGGAGGTAGGACTCTTCCTTGAATTAAATACATTGAAAAGAGAAAAGATTTACAGACTGTGCTAAGAGGAACCTGAAAAGGGCCTGCTCCTCTCCCTGTGCCCTAAAATCCTGTGTACTGGTGGAAACAGCCTGGAAGGGACTCACATGGGAATCCTCTCACCAGACCCACGCTAAACCCTAACAGGTTAGAAAGGTAATTTATTCAGAATCAAGGTGGATAAATAACTTCAAATGTACAGCTTACATATTACTACGTCAGACAGTATAATCATGCCAGCATTACAATTTGGCAGCTGCTGTGTAACATGGGAAAACACAGATGTTCCACTTGTGTTTGTAAGACACCTCACACACAAGGGGCTCTGAATTTTGAGGAACACCATGGAGATGACTGGAATCTCCCGTCTGTCTAAACGCATCCGGATCTGGATCAGCAAAGCTTGCTGAAGCAGATGTGTGCATTTCAGGATTTTCCATCTACCCTCTGCAACATCCCAGTATTGACTCAACTTCCAGTTTACTTGCTCTCGGATTTCCCCACCTTCAGATGTTGTTTCCTCTGTCTATTGTAGGAGTGAGATGTTGCAAAACAGGAGCTGAGATCCTTTTGTGAATATTGCTTTTGAGTAAAATTCTGGGTTAACACATAGTTATAACATCAGATTTATTGGTTAATAAATGTCAGTAACTGAGACCTTTTTCTTTTGTTTTGTTGGTTTTTTTTTAATTTTATTTATTTATTTATTTATTTATTTATTTATTTTTGAGGATTGACACTGATTTCTTGTTCCTCGCTGAAGGAGACACAAAATCTTGAATCTGTACTATCAGCAGCCCTCTGGCAGCACTCTCTCCAGAATCATGCACCTTACTGTGATAATTCTCTTGTAGCAGTCTGCTTTGTAATCCATTACTTTAACAAAAATCAGATTTGTTTAACTTTCAAGGAGCAATCACTGAGAAGTGATGAGTCTCTGTTTCCTCACTTCTGAACAGGATGCGGAGAATGGTGCACCAGAATTTTAATTTGGGACAATGACTGTTCCACATAATATTCATAAGTACCTAAATCACACTTTAAGTGTTTCAGATGCTTTATCTAGTCTATTAATAAATCCTTACGTGACTCTCATTGAGTGACTACTGTGTGGGGTAGGAGAGGCAGGGAAACTTGCCTATAGCAGCACAGGTCATGAGTGGAATGAGGATTATGACACAGGATTTCCTGCCTCCCAAATCTCTTCTGGTTCTTCCAGATCAGGCTGCCTCCCAAGCAGGTAATTACATACATATCAGTCACACCTCTCATAATTTTCTTATCTTATTTATGAGCTGTGATTCTCCTACTTAACTCTGTGGTACTTCACTGTATTAATTAGCTGTGCTTTACAAAACGACTCAGAGAAGCTTTTCATTTCCATGTTCATGAAGTCAGCTCCAAGAAAGGTGTTAACTAAGCTTTTAACAAGGCTAGACAAAAAAAAAACCCAAAGCCCAATTACCTTATATTTAAAAGTGCTTACTTCTCTGCCAACCAAATAGGGCAAAGCCATTTAATCACCCACATCTATGACAGCAACTTAATCACAAAGAAAATTATAGCTGCACATATTGTTTGTGTTAAGGCAAAAGAACTGCATGCTTAAACAAAATGAACTTTAACACAGTTAAAAGAAACTCACACATTTTGCAAATGAGATGCTTTTATACAAAGTGGTAAGAGGAAGCTGCATCTGTGCTCAGTTGTGGAGGAGGAAGCAGCCAGATCCTCAGCTCCAACAAACTGATTTTTGTTGAAGGGAATGAATGGATGGAGATAGACTGACTTAATCCATCTAAGGATCTGCATGAAATTTTCTTGTAACGATGAAACTTATGAGACTTTCAACTCTGAAATTCATTCTGACAGGTGGAGAGAAAATGGCTGTGTTGAAAGCAATCTTGCTTATTATGCATTGAGGAAACTCTTGGCCAATTTTGTTAGATTTGTTGTATTGTTTTATTTTCCATGTCATTGAAAAATTCTGCTTTCCATTCGAGTCATGCAGTATTTTATCATCTGGGGTTGGTGGGTTTGTTTAAAAATACCTTATCCTTTTGACATTTTATCCAAGCCAAACTGCTTCATTGCTTCTGAAGGATTCTTGCCTCTGTTGAAGAAGGGGCAAATAGCAATAGGGATGTCAGATCTGCACACTAAGACAATGGCTAGGTGATACTCCCCAGAACACCTAGAGATGAGAGCATAAAGTCTGAGCATGGAGTTTCTGTATACTTTCAACCATTTTGGATGTCTAGAGGCACAAGCCATTTCTTAAAATGAATCACTTTCTGACCTGCTGCCTCTGACCCCTTCTGACCTCACCAAAGAAGAGCTGAGCTGGCTAGCTGTGTTTTAGGATCACCAGTAGGCTTTCCCAAGAAGTTCAAGAAAACACAACAGGACCGTTGCTTTATCCTTTGTATAGCTGGTCTGGACCAAGAAGCAGAGCGTAATACAAAATAAGGGTAGTAATGATTTATAATTTTGGTTTTGGTATAAGTGATTACATAAGTAAAGTAGGGCAGAGGTGACCCTACACAATATTGCAGATTGCATTTCCCAAAACACATGAGAAAACCTCCCCAGAAAATGAAGTGCTTTTATTATTTTTGGTGTTTTCTTTCTGAATCTCTGTGGCAAACTTACATCACATTTTCCAAACCTTTCATTGCAATGTCAAGGCCTCAAAGCTTTTCCTTTGGAAAAATCAAAGCAGGGATTCTCAGGAAATACCTGTATTTCAGTCTCTGGGGTTAAAAGAAGACCACAAAATATAGTAAGTCTCATAATAAAATTACAGGATGCTGTAATACGTCTGGGCTACTTTTTCATCTTGCAGTCTCTCCAGTGCTGAGGCAGAATGGCAAAGGTGGATACTGAAACACACACTGCTACCAGCTTGTTTGTACATGTGCTCCAGACAAATAATTCCATGCTCCGGGGCTGTCGGTCATGATGAGCAAAATCTACATGCTTGTGTGTGTGTGTGTGTGTGTGTATAATTTAATCTGAATTCATATGAATGTGAAAGGAGAAACAAACCTTTACCTTTGCATAATTTTGCGTACTTGTCTACACAAGGAAGGGTCAAAACAGAAAAGGAAAAATTAGAGTCTGCACATAACCCCATCATGGGGTTTACAGACTCCATGTAAATTCCCATATAGCCAACCAAGCTGTTGGCCTGGTACACAGAAATAGCCCCTCCTGAGCACCACATTCACAGGTCAGGGTGCTCGGGGCTGTGTGTGAGTGAAAGAGACGAAATAGCTGAGCACTACAGAGCACCACAGTGTTTCTCTCCCACATAAGGCCATGTTTCTCATGGAGGTAGTATTGATGAAGGTGATGGTGGAGCAGGTGAGTAATTTAGACCCCTGAATCACCTGGACAAATCCCCAGCTAGAGAGAGAGTCATTTGACTCACACTTGAAAACCTGCACTGGAGAAGAAACTTTTAACCATCACTGCCTTGTTCCCAGCATGTTCTTGTGATCAGAGTGCAGGTGTCTGGATGTTCCTCAGTTTCTTTTTATGACCTGTGACTGCAAGATAGCACTGGCCAGCATCCATGTCTTCACACACTTCAACTTTCGTTCTCTCCATAATTCCTCTAAATACTAGCAGCGCTATCTAGGAGCTGATGTGTCAGCAGAATGCCCAGCATATCTCTTTGTTAGGCTTCCATTTCCCCCTTCTTACACATCATTTTTTCCTGGTGTCTGGGCTTGGAGACATAAAAATCCCACTGTCTGCATTTTGTGCACTCTTCCTCTTCTAAGGAAGAGTCCTTTAAAACAGTGAGCATTTTGGATCCCTTTTTTTATCTGGGTGAATGCTAAATCCTTGGTTAATATAACACCCCAAGATCCTTCTTAAAATGGACATCATGATCTTGACTCAGTCACTTTTGAGTTTATTGTTTCTGAATCCCTGTATAAGTCCTCCTCTTTTAATGAGTAATCTAGTGAGGTTATAAATCATGTTTGTCACTGCTCATTCACTGCTTCAGCACACATTCTAGTTAGGACTGATGGCATATGTCTAAGGAACAAACATCACTGGCTGGTGAGCAGAAGTTATGAAAAATTCCACCAAAAGTTTACATGAAGGAAAAGCCTGAAACAGCAAGTGCTAGAAAGATGCTGTGTGCAAAGTGATACTTGGCGTTCTTGTCTGGTCTCTTGCTGGTGTTTTGTGTGGAAGTTATTCTGTGTTGGGTTATGCTAAACCTCAAGACAGCTCTTCTTGCAAAATAGAAAAGTCTATGCAGAGGGCAGGTATTAAATAATTATTAAATTCCAATTGTGTCTCATACGTATTGCACAAGAATTTCTGCGCTGCTTTAGAAACGGTCACTTGACATAGGAAGAGGGTGGCATGAGGCACTTGGCCCCTGGCACTTTTGTCACACAGCATGTAAGGCCACACCTCCATTTTCAGTCTTTTGAGCCCACATAATTTAATTAGGCTCCTCTCTTGCCATAAAGTGACATGGCTGGTTGAAGGACTAGGTACCTGTGCAAAGAAACTGTGGCAGAGGCATAGTAGCAGCCAGCTCGCTTGTGCTTGGGCAGTGGGAATAGGTGGAATCAGTCTATCAAATTATGAGCATTCTCACAGCAAGGAAGAGACAAAATAACCCCTGCTGGGTCGGGAGGCAGTTTGGTTATGAAAGCAGTGCATCTATCAGCAACTATTCGTAGGCGTAGAAGTGATTTATCAGACAGACTACCCTGGCTTTTTATGAATAAAAAAACAGACACTCATTTGTACACTGTGATTTAAGGGGGTAGGGGTATTGGCCAGTAAAGCTGTGTAGGAGACAGGAACATCTGTTGTTTCATCATCTCCTCACATAGACAGGCCAAACTCTAGAGTTCCTTTCAAACATGCTTACATTTTTTTTCCCGACTAAATTGTTTTTTGTAAATATATTTAAATCTGCTTCGTTCCTTGGATCCATGGGAAAGCCAGAGTGCTGACAGAGGGATCGCAATCGCTGCAGTCTAGCCAAGACAACGTTAGCACCTGGGCTTTGACAGTATTGTCTACTGGTTCCCATGAATTCAGCTTTCCTGCTGCATGACAGCCCAAGAAAAGACAGAATACTGCACCTCCACCCTTACCTCTGCCCACTGTGAAAGTCTAGATATTTTTCCACACTCTAATTAAATCCTTGAGGGTCTTCATTCAGCAGTAAGCAATCTACTACCCACTCGGATCTCAGTTCTGTTCTTAAAGGTCTAAAACACTCTTATGTTGAATCCAGGCCAATGTCTGGTTAATTACAGCTAAGTCTGAGAAGATCGTCTTGGTTGTTAGTGTATTGGCAAGACAATATGAAGAAATACAATACGTGATGAAAGACAGACACCCTTTATAATTTTCCATCTCGATAAAATGTTTCTCAGGCCTCACCCTGAATTCTTACCATAGGTGGTTACACAATGTCATTTGAATTAAGTGATCCACTTACCAATGTTCTTCCTCGAGCTTCTTTCAAAAAAGGGAGAAGTTGGGTTGCATGATCCCTGGATTTAGAAAGTATTAGCCTTCTTTTATTCACAAAGAACTTTGAAACTTCCTTAAGAGTGCTTGTAGTAATCACCAAAACACTGGTGAGTCATCAAATTTCAGTTTGAACGCTATATAAGTGAGTTGTAAATTATATTAGGATTTATTCCAACAGCACAGTTAGATCTCTTCCCATTTTCTGCTTGTATCAGACACGGGTTCATTCTTTTCGGCTGAAGGTGCTGATGGGTCTTTTTTGCATATGTCATTACTTCTGATTACTACAAAATAGCCACCTATTTCAGTCCAGGTTTCGATTAAGAACTTTCCATGACAGAAGCACCAATATTAGACAAAATGGCTTTTTAAACTATGGGGTTTTTTTGCTGGAGCAGTACCCTGACCTCTTTTTGCTGGCCTCCCAGCACCTCCTCAGGTTAGCTCACGGAGTACGGATTGTGTGCATTGTGGTTGCATATGTGCACGTACACAGAGTATTTAATGACAGGCACTTCCCACGAGAAGTTACTTACCTGCACATTGTTTGGAGGGTTTTGCCATGTGTTGCCTACACACACAGACTCAGAAGGTCCTATAACATTTAATTTTACAGAGGGAGGACACTATTTTGCACCTCTTTTGCACCTGGTGTGGAACATGAGGGTACACAGGACATAGGACATCCTAGCTAGACAGTGCAGCTCAGAAAACCCTTCTGCTGCACGAACTGACAGAAGAAGTCTCTGTGGACACAACATACAAGGCAGCCAGAATTCTTCAAGATAATTCAGCAACTCTTATTTTACTATTTTTCTTTATCTCGTTTTCTCTTCCATTTTTTCTTTCTCTTTCTTTCCAAGTCGTCATTCCACCATGCACAGACCACCTGGGCTCCATCCCATTGGTGTTACCTTCCTTGTCGGTCCGCCTTGCCACATCTCCTCCTCAGAGCTTTTTATGGATTCCTCCTCCCCCAGCAGCAGCTTTAAGACCTGCCAAGTTGCATAACCCCAAGTGTGCCTCTGTTTTTTCCTCTGTCTCTTGCTCCACCCTGTGCTAATTCCGCACATTCCACCCAGCCTTCCCCTTGGACCACTCCCTCTCTCTTTTTGCCCTCACCTTAATAACTTCTGTCATGCCATTGCCATCCGAGGAGAGCAAAGGCAGCCTCCCACACAACGTTAGCCACGCATCCTCCCACTCCCCTCTCAAAACAAAGCAGGAGTGCGGCAGAGCCCATCTGTTCCCTGAACCATCCCGGCTGTGACGGGCACTTTCCATCTGCTCCAGCTCAGTGCTGTACTGACTGCGGTTTGGAAGTTTAAAGTGCATCCATCTGAGCCAAGCCCTGCTGAAAACACAGCAGACCTCTCGCTGTTGAATTCAGGGCACTTTGAATCAGGACATAAATCCGCTAAGGCTGACATGCTCTTTTTTGTTGACATTTTTTTCTTTCCTCCTTTACAGCGTCATGTACTGACACATCTCAAGTGTTGCATCAAATGCAGGTACTTAAGCACCCAAAATTTGGTGCTCTTCCTGGACGTCACATCTATCTTTTTACACAGTGACCTTCAGATGAAAACAGTTTATCTACAGGTAAGCAAAATTTCTGGTGTTTGTACAACACTGAAATGCAGCCTAGGACAAAATGGCTTAGTTTTTGCCTCCAAATGTATGTGTTGCCAGCAAGATCACTGATGTTGAATTCAGCCTGCCAGCTGCTTCTCCTGTATATACAAACCTAACCATTTTCACTCATAATGACCACATAATATGTTCAAATAATTTGTTATTCAGACCCCAACCATGCTGTTGTGGAAGGACTAACTGCACTGAAATCTGGGATCAAAGCCGTAGGAAAATAGCTCAAAATACTTTCTTCTCAATATATATTCACGTATAATCAACAGCAGTGTCCTGTCCAGTATTCATAAATTAAACCAATATTTGTACTAACACTTTTTTGTCATGTGTGTAGCACAGCTTGTGTTGTAAATATATACTTACTAGTATATATATATATATACTCAGTAACCAAATATGTACTTAAGGAACAAATGTTGCAGCTAGTGCCCATCTCATATGTACAAAAGAGCTTATTGACTTTGTTGGTTTATTTCTCACCTACTTGAAAAGTTTGCTAACTTAGTTTACAGTAGGGGCAAAATAATAAACTTGAGGATTAGCACAAACTCATTTAGTATTCCATCATTATTTCTTAAGTGCCAAAAATGGCCTTAACGCAACCTTTAGCGCAACAGGCAGAGCAGTATAAGAGCAGGTAGAGTAGGATGTTGCTGGACTCAGCTGCCTGGTGCAACCAGTTGCCTGTGCCCCCACAACAGTCTGTGGCCCAAGCGCCAGCATGTGTGTGCAACAATGGAAAAGATTAATGTTGGTTTTACACATCCCTTCAGATAAGGCCTTCTAGTTCCTCCTCACCCAATGAATTCCTGCTTGCTGTCTCGTTTTCCCTGGGCGCAGGTGCATTTGCTGGGAATGAGCCACCAAGCTGCCCAAGAACATGGAGGCATGGAGCCCCCCAGGCTGGTTGGTCCAGGTTGCAGGCAGCATGGAAAGATCCCCTGGAAGCTTCATCATCCAGGCATTTTGGGGTTTACTTTGAAAATGACAGTGGCACAGAATGTCGGTGCTCGTTTCTCTGGTTTAACACCCCAGTTAATGTCTTTCCTGAGAGCTCAGTAGAAAACCGCTCTCGCCGTTCCGTTGTGGCAGCTGACCAGGAAATGGCACCATCCCACCTTCTGGGTGAGGTGAGGGAGAGCCTCAAATGGCAGCAGAGCGCAGGTCCAGGACATCATCTTCAGGCAAGAAAAGATTTCTATGCCACAGGTGGTGATTTCTGCTACAACCTGCCCCACAGAGACTTCTGTAGCATCCCCAACCCCAATTTATAAAGTGCTCTAGGTATATTAAAAAAAAACAAAATTTAAGTGTATTAAATTGTGTTCAGCAAGAAAAGCAAGAAATACTTCCTACGTACAGAGAAGGGAGCTAAAGGAACAGTAAGAATGCCAGCTTTTGCATTTAATTAGTTTTATATTTCAGTTTTAGACTAGATCTAATCTTCAGTTTTAGAAATCTCCCTGGCATAATGGTGCTTGTAGCAGCAAACAGAAAACAGCCTATGCTGGAAAAAATATAGCATAGGATCAAATAATTATAATAAGCCATATTTTTTGTGTTTCTAATAGCTCCACTGGATTTAAATGTGATTTATGGATACACTGATTTTTTTTTACAGTAGTTACTCTCTCTGATAATGAAAAGCAGTTCAGTTTTCTGATAGCAATTTAAAGGCCACAGCTGGGCAAAATTATACACTTTTGTATGATATGGATTTTTGGCACTTAACTTTGCCATTACTAACATTTCTGGAGGAAAAAGGAAACCCTGGGAATGCTTATTTCCTGGAGGCATACACGCTTCCATTGCAAATATCATGCAAGTACACTTCTGAGTTGAACATCCTTCAACTTTTTGCAAGTTCTTCTGAGGGATCATTTTATTTCAGCAAAATTATATGTACACAAACATCCTCTGGTATGGGTAATTATAGGAAAAAAGACAAGAATATTTCTTCATGCTCAAATTGAGAAGAAATACAAATAAGATAATGACATTTGAGGAGAAGAACTGCTTAAAGTTTTATCGATTTTTGGATCTCTTCACAGTGTTATGCTACAGGCCTGGTAACATCATGATACTGATGTGGGTGGCCACATATTGCCTTAAACACAGATTTGCCTCCAAGTATAAATACAGACTTCAATAACCTTTGCGCTATGTGGAGATACACAGATAGGACTACAATACAGATGTGGAGCAAGAGGAGGAGGATATCTGAGAAGTATGGACAGGTATGAGGGAGAAAAAAAATTCCTTTAAATACCCCTATGAATATTTTCTAAAACCTAATTTTCAGGATAGGCAATTTCAGCACAGCCACACCTGTATGGAACAATGCAACTCATTTTCTGCATCTTAAAGGCTTAAGGTTTTTTGCTATTGCAAAATAGCTATCATGGGTAATTTAGTATATCCTCCAGATCACAAAGGTACTCTGTGACATAAATTCAGTCTGAAATAGATGGCTAGTGCTTGATCTCTAGTATGGATAAGAGAGTACAGAAGAGTACAGATATGCAAAGTATGTTGCATTATGCAATGCTATACATAATACTTTGTCCTCCTAATGGATTCCTTAATTGGGCCTCCTGAGCACTAGGCTTGAATCTCGTAATTTTATTGATGCTTACTGATGTTTCACAATTTACCTGGCAGTAAATTAATGCCCTTCAGATAAGCAATCTAAAATCCAGTGACAGCTGCTCAGCCAAGGGCAGCTGAACCAGTGTATTTTTAATTCTCACAAGAATGAGGTCTCACCTAAGTCAAATAGAACACAAACATAAGAACACTAAACAAAAACTGGGATCAAAATCAGCAATTAAGAAACATCAGACTCAATTTGCCTGTCGTAAACTTGTTTTCCTAATGCGTTTGCATTAGGATCTAGCTCCTGGTTATGCTACCATATGTTCTTGTTTTTCACAGGATCTCAACCTTCATTGAAATAAACAGCCTGGCTCCTGTGACAGAGAATTTAAGGATGACAGCTTTAAGGGAGTGTTTTACAAGTATTTAAAGGCAAAGCTGATGGTCAAGTCCTTGGTTATGCCTCTGAATACAGAGATGCCAACATCTGGGTGCATGTGATGTCAGTGCTTAGGAACATATGATCAACTGTTAAAAGAGAAGCAATGGTTAAGAATTTGTGTAAAACTGTTGGTGTGCATGTTCAGTCCACAAAGATGCAATACAAAGAAGAAAGCAAGATTGCCTCCACAGGCCCAGGCAAGCACACTTCTTGTGCTTACTCCGTGCATCTCTGCAGGACACACTGCACCATTGTTCTTCCCCCATCTCCATTTGAGGGGCATGGTGTGAAACCAGAAGGTGGCAGATGCAGCACGTTTCTGGTGACTTGCTGGGACACCATAGAGACACTTGTTGGAAGGTGGTTAAGGCTGAGGGGGACCCAGCAATGAAGTAGGCACGAAAAGGCCCTGGCTGGGGACAGAGGTGAGCAATGCAAAGACCACGAGCTTGTGGCTGCTGGTGGCCAGCAGCTGGTGACTTGGCTCAACTCCAGATAAGCCAATCCCTTAAACACTGTACTGTCATTGCCTACCATTCTGGTGTTCTAGCTGAAAAACAAGACAGTGCTGTTTGAATTACATTTAAGTTATTGAAGCAATAGTTACTCACATATTTGTATTACCAGACATTGATATGGAGCTCAGGTCTAACACAATGTTTAAAGTTTTGCAAAAAAACTCACTGAAATGGCTAGAACTTTAACAAATGGAAAAATTTTGAGTACTCTATAATTTTTATAATAGTGTGATGAAAAATCAATTGCAAAAAAACCCCCCAGATAAACCCCAATACTCTTGCCATTTTTTCCACTAGATTGGCTTCCATTGCACACATTAACTGTATGCCTACCAGCTCTACATGGAAAGATGTTCTGTATCTTCTAAAATCTTCTAAAAAACTCAAAAATGTTCTGTATCTTCTAGCTAGAGTAAAAAAAAAATTAAAAAAATCTGTGTAATAAAATGAACCCACTATGGTTTAAGAGAACAGCAGGTCTGCTGCAGTACAAAGCTTTATTCATTTCTGAGGGAGTAACAGAAATTCTCTGATTTTGGAAAGGCACAGGACCAATCAGTCTGATTTCAGCCCAGTGAATTTCTGCCTTCTGCCCTTTCTCCTGTTCCCATACAAGCTGCTATCAGCAAGCTGCACTGCTACAGAAGTCTCCTCTGTAGAGTATGTATGTAGCACAGCTTTCTTCTTTACAGTCTTTTGTAACTGAAGACAAGGGCTGGAAACTGTAGGAAGAAGTTACTAAAATCATTAAGTTTAACGTTAACCTCTTTTCAGGTTTCTGCTAATATTTCAGGCAACTGTAATAACTGCAGGTGCTGCTATGAATGCCACAGAAACCCTGGACCTCAGAGACACGGACTGCCTGCCATTAACCTGCAGAATCATTAACCTGCACTGAGTTAAGACAGAAAATTAATGAGCGAGGCATTACAATTCCGCCCTGTTTTACTCTGCTGCTATCCTTCATTCTATATGGCAGGGGAGCATCTGACTGTTAGAGATTAATTAGTAATTAAGAGTTCGTTCAAAACCATCACAAGTTCAGAGAAGAAAGCAAACTACTCATGCTAGAAAATTGTTAGAAATATAAATTCCAGTCTCCTGGGATTTTCTTTTGAGCAGGAAATTCAAATAACTTTGTTTTGAATGTACCAAATTGACCCCGCTAACTACATGTAATAAACAAATGGAGATATTTAAGCTGACATTTGAGCAGTGTCAAAGCCTTCTAAGCTTGTTCTGAGTAGATTAGTAGATAAGTGCTAGCCTTCCTATTCTGGGATATGTTCCAAGGCAAGCATGAGGAGTAATGATTTCATTTAACTCCAAAGTGGACAACACTGTGTATTTAAGTGATGCAAATCATTTGCGTAATTCTTATGACAAGATAACACGCCACTGACAGTGTTGGGATGGAAAACCCTCTCTGCTTGCCACTCTATCTGAGGGCAAAGCCTACATTTCCTCCCTGTTCAATCAGTATGTGAAACTATAATTATTAGCATGGGGTATGTTGTTGTCTCAAAAACACATTGTGGATCTCATCTGATATAATCCCAGAAAAAATTACTTAATAAATCTTTTTTGAAACAAGGGATGTTGAAACTGTTAGATATTTCATAGACTCAGTAATAAATGTGTAGACTTAAGTAAGACAGTGGCAAATAAATTCAGAACCAGCTCCCTGTATCCCAGCAGTATCGACAAATCTCTAAGTATTTTGGTATGTTGTTGAGAGAAGCTTGCCAACTATTGCTACGTCATTCAGTTTTGCTGTATCTGTCAGTGAAATCAAGTCCACGGAGCTACTTTCAGAATATTTCTTAAGTATTTGCCCAAATGCATCCTTATTCAGCAGAATACATGCGCAAGTCTCTAGTATATTCATTGATTCTGACTTCAATCCAATTCCAGTGCTCAGCGTTGCAGAGAAGAATCCCTCTAATATGATTTACCTTGTAGGACATCAATCTAGGGAAATCTTCAAAACTGAGTTTGTAAACCAAAAGAACACTAGTTCCTGGCTAACAGGACTGTAAATATCTAAATTTATGATTGTTCTGTCACTCCATTCTGTGTGAGTGTGAAAAGAGATAAAAGCAAGCTTTATCTTCAGCACTAAACCAGAAATCCTAAGCCTATTACATAGGCAATACTGGAAAAGTTTTCAGGTTTTATCCTCACCTATATGAAAGACAGATCCACAAAAAGGCTTAATTACTTTAAGTGGATGTTAGTCAAAAAAGTCCAAAATGGCGATTAATTAATCCATAAGTACCTCATTAGATCCCTAAAGCTCCAGGAGGCACCTAAGCTTTTCCCAATGAGGTTTCACACTGGAATGATTACAACCTTTGCAGGCATTGCAGCTCTTTATTTATCTTCCCTTTCCTTAGAAAATGAGGGTTGCCCATGACTTATGTGTGGTTATGCACATTCAGCAGCATACTGGCAAGACAGGGTTTGCGTGTGTAACATACGGCAGCCAGAACTATCTGCATGTGAAAGAAAGGAGAATTTCCGTAGCAAATTACTTTTTCCAGCTGTGCTTTAATGGCAAAGAGTAAGTCAGTTATCTGTAGCCAAAGACACAATGTACATGATGGGTTTTGTGCTGTGAATCTAATTTAGATTCTTTGATGAGGAAAGAAACTCAGCCTGGGAGAGAGTCAGGATTTCCAATGCACTGTCTCTTTGGTTCTTCCTTCTGGCTAGTTTATATACATACTTCCTGCTCTGTGAGCTGACTGTGAATCCCATTCCTGCCTGCCTGCCTGTGGGCCCTGTACAGACAGAAGTGAGTGACAAAAATCTGAAATTAGTGCTGGAAGCTGGGCATTTATGTGTGGATATGCAGAACTTTGCTTAAGTCTTTGTGGACCTTAGCATAAGGTCTGTTTATGTCCCCTTGGCAGCGTTAAAAGATTTTGTCTACAAAGATTCAGGATCCTGACTATTACAAGTGCTGTTTAATAGTTGCATTTCAATGTAATTATTAAAAGGCATTTGAATGTAAATATTGAAAGACATTTTACTTTTTTGTGGTATATAAAAAATTTTATGGAACATAACAGATTTATGACTTGACTAAACAGTTTTTGCTATCAGTTGCCTGTTTAAAAATTGTTGCTTAGCTGTCAAGTCACATTTTCCACGTCCAGAGTGACATTTGTTCTCAGTCTTGTTCTGTAATAAGTTAAATGTGACTTTCAGGCCCCCAGTTCTGTCAAACACACAAACACACAGCGCGCAAACCTTGTCCTGCTTCTTCCTGGCATTCACACCTGTGATGCAGAGCAGAGTATCATCACCTATTAAATGCCTAGCATGGCTTAGTTCAGTAAGCTGTGATTTCTACAGGGACTTAAAAATGCCATTGAAATTTGGTGCCCAAATAATTTCAGCCTTATTAGACCACATCTGTATGAAATCAGGAACTTGCCTCACTTTGTATTAGATGTCTGCCATGTCGGTGCGTGTCTCACATACCATTACAGCTAGCGGTAATCAGCTCGTTACAGCTGGCAGAGCCTAGGGAACAATTAGTTTCATCCTGAAGCAGATACCTCCACCCGACCACCTGAGAAGCGTTCCAGACTCCACTGTCCGTACTGGTTACGTCTCCGTTAGCTGCAACGAGAGCTCACCCCAGGCAGGCACCTGCCCTGGGAACTCCCAAAATTAGGGTGAGCCTCCAGCGCTGCAGTTTTCCCAAGCGTGAGGAGTCAGGCTTCCCCAAGGCACCCACCAATTTAAAATTCAAATCATATTTATAAAGACAGAAGTAATTATAGGTAATACACATAGACTGACGTGCCGTTTATCCCTGCCTCGCTACACCCCAGCTTTGAAGCGCCTGGCCCTGTGCCTCAGGGCCTGAGAGAGGCCTCTGACAGGAACAGTCACCAGGAGCTGCCGCCAGCCCGACCGCCGGTGGTAGCCGGGCCCATGTATTCCGCCTATACGGGCTCCTATAGGCTTCGCCGCGCACAGCGGGGGCGAGCTGGTGGCGATCCCGCT
>JAVJGJ010000014.1:56338009-56379083 GCA_035590215.1 Microhierax caerulescens
CGGCGGCGGAGCGGGGGGAGCCCTTGCGTTGGTGGCGGCGGTGCCCGCGGGGGCTCCGCTGCCCGGGCCGGCCGGGCCGGGGGGCTGCGCCTGGGCGGAGC
This sequence comes from Microhierax caerulescens, assembly GCA_035590215.1. NCBI lineage: Eukaryota > Metazoa > Chordata > Aves > Falconiformes > Falconidae > Microhierax > Microhierax caerulescens. The sequence goes on from JAVJGJ010000014.1 coordinate 56,338,111, forward strand.
GGGCCTGTCCCGGTGGGGCTGTCCGGGGCCGCCTGCCCCAGCGCTGTGTGTGCGTGTCTGCGTACGTGGGCACGGATCTGCGTGCCTGGCTGTGCACAGGGGAGGAGAAGGAATTCTTGGTGTGGGTTTTTTTTTGTTGTTTTTTTTTAATGTGAAAGTTATTGTTCAAACCGGTTTATTGATAAGACCGACTTAAAGACAAACGCGTTCCCAGCTCTGTTCAACTTTATTTTTACCACCACCCTACGTAAATAATTCCCCATCCCGGCGGTGCCCGGACGGGCGGTGAGGGTCGCTCGGAGCTTGCTCAGAGGACAAAGAACGCAGCGGGGTGAGAAGTCAGAACTTTGCTGACTAACGGCGAGCTCCACGCAAAATCCAAGTCGAAGTCTGAAAGCACCTTCTGACTAGGGGGGAATAATTCTGGCGTTTAAGAAGGGGTATTACTTGCGGCCGTGTTCTGTTTGAGGTGTCCAAGGATGGGGGGAGGTTTTTTGCAGATGGATGTGGTGATGCTGTACTCGATTTGCAGCTCCCGACTTTCCCCCCACCCCCACCAGTAACAGATACTGCAGGAGAGCAGCCTTTTGGTGGCATGTGTCTGTGTGTAATTCTATGAGAAAGATGGTGGGGCAAAAAGTATTCTTATTTGGCTGAATGGGTGGGGAGTCACGGTCAGTATTTAAAAGTTTTTCCGAGGTAGAGCCATCAGAAGGATGAGTGGAAAATTGTAGTCGTAAGAAACACGGTTGTGCTAGGAGAAAAACCTAGACAGGATGCTGTTCTGCAAGAAGTAAATGTTTACATTTTGAGGATTGGTTTTGTTGTGTTTTTTTTTTCTTCTGGAAAACTTACAACCTACACTTTCACTGAACTCACTTGTTGACCTGAAGTGGTTTTTCACAGTAAGACTTGACTGATACAGGTGTACTGACAAACTCTAGTAGAGAGAGGCAAGGATGTAGGTTGCAGCAACATACACTCACCTGGTTCACAACTCTGGCAGTTTAAGATGGCCCTGTGCCTTCAGACTTTTGTTTCTGCAGTGGCAGCAGGTACGTAGGATACAGTCACTGAAGTGCAGAATCTGATGGGCTTAGGCAGTTAATGAATAGGTGCCTGATGCTGCATCAGGTTTGTTGCGCAGGATGTATGTGTGCATCCATGTCCTGTTCTGCCCCAGGGTCTTGGGAGCAGTAACCTCTGGCAGAAAGGCAGTGGCAAACAGTTGTTGGGGCACAGCTGGTGGATAAATGGACCTGTATCAGAGACCCTAGATAAAATAAGAAGACACCTGGTTCAACAGCAATAAGAATGGTTGTGCCAGGTCAGACTGGAGACCTCTGCAGCCTGCTGTGCCACCTCTGACAGATTTAACATCTGTAACATTTGGTTTATTGCCATATCACAATACCACTTGGTAAAACTTCGTAATACTAAGCTTTTTTTAGCCATGTGTACTGTAGGCCATTTAAAAAAGTGACCCAGTTGTTGATTATATTTATAGTAGATTAAGGGCTTTAGCATCTTCAGACATAGACACAGTGGTAAAAATGTCAGAGGTTACTGTATTCTTTTTGCCTTGTCTTCACCAATTGGCTTGGTTTTACCTCTTCTGCAGAATTTCCTTCTTTAGCAATGGGAGGGCAAATGACAAATGACCCCAGAGCTCTATTACATTTGGGTAGTGTGATTCTTACTAGGCTTCTTATGCAAAGTGCTTTAACAAAAGTGCCAGAGACACCCTTGTCCCTGATTTTCTAGAAGCAAGTCTGTGTTTGGCCTACTCACGTTTTTAAAAACTTCATTTTGATTTTGAAACTTCTTGTCAGAACCTAAATTATTAACTCATTTGAAGTATTTTGATTCTTGTAAATTCTTCTGATTCGTTAATTCTTGAAATTGCATTTAATACTTTTCTGAGAGTAGCCAGTGGTTTGTAGTGACAGCAGTTGCAACTGGTTATAAACTTTTTGTTCCATCTGGTACTATTTAATGAATCTTGAACAGAATATTATTGTCCATGTTCTTTGACTTCTTTTTTTTTTATTTCATCTGCTTATTTTAGAATAAACCAAAATAAATAACAATGGACTATATGGTATAATTCCAGGAGATTGCAGAAACAATTTAAAGATTAATATAATAGTCTGTGTTGTTACAGTCTAAATGAGAGAAATAACTCAAGAATCCTTACATTTTGTTTGAAGCAGTACATAGATCAGATTTGTAATCAATGTCCTACAAATCTTACCTCCTTTTGATTGATACTTCATTAATCCCTTTCCCCTTCTTGCATCCTGTCGTCTCAGTGTTTCTAGACTGTCTCTCTCATCTCTTGATGTTTTCATGAAAACAAAACTCTTACTTTACAGGGAGACTGACCTGATTAGGATATTTTCAAGCTGCTTGCTAAAGATGTGTTTTAAACTGGTCTTTGACCCTCATCACATAAAATAATTTCATTGTCATTATATGTTATTCCTCTTGCTGCAAAAATTCATGGAACTTTGATTGATCCATTATGTCCCAGACATGGTAACTGTATGTGCTCAAGACATAAGATTTGAAGCTTAGACTTCAAATAAAAAAAATGTGTGTTTGTTAGAATTGTTATTGTTTAATACTACAAGCACTTAATACGACAAAATGGGTCAGAAGAGATGACTGAACTTTGGTAGACCAGTGCTGCTTAGCAGTATAGTGATATACTGTTTCTGGGACACATGGAAGGAAGACACTGTAGCTTCCTTTTAGCACAACTTATTTATAAATTTCTTTGGGAAAATCTTTGCCTGCATGCATAAACAAAACCTTGAGTGAGTAAATGAAAATCTTGGCTATTTTGATTTCACTAATAAAAGGAGTTCAGCTCTTTATCTGTTTGTGCAGATTAGCAGCATTTCCAAGTTTCTAGACCAAGAATACTTCATGTTTGTTCAGTCTGGATGCATTTTGCTTTTGTATTACAAGATGGCCCTGATACACTGCTACTGACTTAACAGAGCAAGCTTAGCTCAGCTAAGCTTTTCTGAAGTCCACTTATCTACTGTAGCTGTCCTGATTGTTATTGTTCTTTATTCGGGGTAAGGTTGCTGTTGTGTTATTTATAGGCAGTTGATAAAACAGTCCTAAAAACCATCACTTGGATGTAGCCACAGATAGACCCTTTGGTTGTTTTTGTTACATGGACTTTTGCTTGGTTGATGGCCAGATTTTATTTCTGCTGATATACTACTACTATGCTGAACGAACAATATTTTTCAAGCTATTAGCAAGTACAACCTAGTTCTCTTTGCTAACTTAATGGGTCATCTCTGTACCGTGGGTGCCAGCGGGTGCAGCACTATGATATGGGTCTACACAGAAAAGTTTATTTCACATTCTGGCTCCATAGTTGAGTGAGGTGAATGATACCGTCTTTACGCAAGGAATATTCAAAACTTGGTGAGTTCTTTACCACAGATTCAGCTGTTCCTCCTAAGCTTGACCACTTCTATTGAAGTTAAACTTTATTGTAAGTAGTGCTTGAATAGCCGGGCTTGTATAGTGAAGTACTTGACCTTGTCCACGTGCCTTGTGAGGAGATCTCACGTGACTGAGCACTGCAGTTGCGTTCTTATATAAAGTGTTTCTCTCGTATTTCTTATCCTAGTTTGAGTTCCCTGGTATAAATCCTCCGACCTACTTCTCCTGTTCAGTACTCTTTAAAATCACATGCACAAGGAGTGAGGTTCTTAAGGAGTAACATTGTGAGAGACATATATAAAAGCAAACCCTTCCAACAAACAGTCCACCCCTGGGTGCATGTGAGCCAGTTCAGGCGAGTAGGTCCTTTGCTAGGAGCGATGTGCTGAGTTCCAGACAGGCAGTATCGCATGTAGCAGATGATGACTGTGTTGGGGAGCCGATAACCGGCTCAGTCACTATAAAGTGTAAAAAGAAACATACCTTCTAAATGTTACAACTATGAGATACGGAAGTTGGGAAACGAGCACCATTTAGAAGGACAAAGATAGTTTGCCCTTATTAAGGGAAACGGTTTCTGTTATCTGGAATATTGGAGGAGCTGGTATACCTTGGGGAAAAATAAGCCAATTACTCTGGATAGTAGGAAGCACAGGAAAGGGGTACTGGAATGACTCGGCAAAATGCTAACCCAGTTGAGTGGACTTGTAAAAACGACATTGCGGTGTGCTCGAGAAGTATACCTGCAGCACGTGGCGTTAGGGAAGTGGCTTGAGAGGTTGGCTGTGGCGCTGGACCCAGACTGGTTTCTTGCTTTGCAGTCTGCCAGCAACTTGCATCCCGTGAGGAATGCTGGTGAAACACTTCAGTGGCTCTGCAAAGGCTGACATGAGTGCATGCAGACTGATGCTGGGCTGACTGGCTGATTTGCTGTAGTGCTGCCTAGCTGTATTTGCCACTTGTTCGCCGACATGCTGAGTCCAAGGAGCAGAGTGTGATGCGCAGAAGGCTTTCCATTCTAAGACACCAAAGCCTTCCCAACAACTTAAACCTGTAAGACTTAACGCCAAACTTTCCTGCAGACATTGTAATACTGGCTCCCAATATTCTTCATGTTGTGTGCAATAGTGCACGTGAGTATAGTAGGGAAGCCTGTTAGAGCTAGTCTTTATTAAGGTAAAATCTGAGTCCGTGTTTTAAAGCCTGTCCACTTGCTACATCTAGAAAATATTTGTCTATTTTGCCTATTACACACAAGCTATTTCTTATAGTAGTAAGGAGTAGAGTCCTTTGAACTTGCGTGCAAGCATTTCTGCTAATGCACCTTATGCTTTCATCTCTCTGTGAACCTTGTAGTGCAGTGCTAGCAATTAGTTAAAAATCCCCAGGGCAAGAAAGGAATGCTGCGCTCCTGCTTTCTTAACCTGCAAGACTGAACTGTGTTGTGCATGGGCAGCAGGAAAAATAAAGTTAAGTTGATGCTTTGTGGTATGACTGAGGAAAAATGAATTATGTATTGAATATATCAGACTTCTGTGCATAACAATATTATGCAGTACAGTACTATATGGGAAATTAGCTTGTACATCCACATGCCACAGTGCAACCTTGTTCACAGTACTAGCTTGAGTCCTGGGAGCAGTGTAGCCACATCAGTTCAATTAGCCATGCTTTGAACACCACAAAAACGTAGCTATTCTGCTGCTGCAGAGCTAGCTCATTTCAAGCTAGAGTGGGGATCTCCACCCGGTGTTGTGGTGTAGCCATACCTGAGAATTCTCACAGTGTGTACTAATAGCAGTATGGTAATATGTTCTGTGGTTGGGAGGAAGAAGGGCTCAACGAGGTGAGCATTTTTATTTTCAACCTCTTTCACTTTCTATTTCTTTTCAAATGTTCCTTTTAGAAGCAAAGATTTTCTTCCTTCCCCCCCCCCCTTTTTTTTTTTATTTTTGTAGCTCCTCATTCTTTTATAAGTTGTGACCTAGGCTAAAACCAGCAGTTTTCTAAACAGTAAATATGTAGGTTACTAATTTGATTACAGTCTTACCAGTGACTTTTAAAAACAGATATAAAGCATGATGCTTTAAAAAAAGTCACTGGTAAGACTGTAATCAAACTAGTTGGTTTCTTTATTGACTTTCTTAATATATATTCACGTCTCAGCTTCTGCATTTAAGTTTATAAGCATTTGATGAAAAACTGTTCCTGCAGTGATACTCTTACTGTGTTCACTTGCAGGCATCACAATGATTAACCACCAGAGTATGCTGCGAAGTGACAGTCTGAACATAGGATCCCCTTCCTGTGTCAGTGCAGGGGCAAGAGCTGCTTTCCTGACCCAGAATACTTCATTCAGTCATGTGATACTCTCAGGAAGCAATAACTTCACTGCTTTTGCAGGGTCATCTGGTATTGCGTGGTTTTTTTTCAAAGAATGAAATATTAGAAAGATACTGCATTGAACAAACTCTAAAAAAATCATCATACACTTAAATGCCATCCTACCAGTCAGCAGTCAGAAACCTGGTGTCTTCCAGATTTCTCAAGCAGTATTTCTTAAAGGTGTCCTGATCTCTTGTCATCCTCCCTCCATGGCATGCTCTCATTTGTTCTCAGCTACTGTTTAGGACTCGGTATGTGGTTATAATAAAGATAAGCTTTTACTCCTCAGATCTAGTAAGATTGCTGTAGCCTCCCAAAAGCACACACTGGTATCTGGGAAGCAGTTGAAAATTACTATTCAGATTTGCATATCTGACAGTGGGTTTCATCAACCGTTACAACAAAGGGCAAGCAAGGTTTCCAGGCATTCAGGAGGTGTTCATGCCGCTCTTTGGTGTGTAGCAAGCTTGCATCTGAAGGGAACAAAGCAGGCAACCGTCTTTGAAAAGTCTTGACCATTTTGAAATGTTGCTGTCAGTTGGTGAACCTGCTGCAGGTTCTTGAAGAATCTTGGAATAGGTGAATATTTCCATGATGGCTTAATGCAGGAAAAACAACCCCCCTAAAATACAGATTCCATAAGTGCATTTGGGAAGTATTGTGTGTTCAGATATGCATCAGTTATGGTTTAAAAGACTCACAGGTCTTGTCTATCAGCACTAAAAAAGGGTTCGTGCATGCCATTATAGTAGCCTGCAGCAGTTAATTCTCTACTGTATGAAGGCAGCATGTCTGCCTCATAGCAACTGGGTTTGGGAAGTTTGCAGATGATAGTGGGGGAAAAAAGCTGTTATGCAGCATGTTTTGTCTGCAGGTGTGGTGTAAGCTTAGTGGGGATCCCGACAAAAAATGTCCTGAGCTAATCTGAGTTTCTGCAGCCACTGCTCATCAGCTGGCATCAGCAATGAGATCCTCTCCCAAGTCAGGGCTTGAGTCTCAGGCCTGGAATAGCGATCCAGGAGCTGAAGTTGTTCCCCACTTCTGCAGTTGCTTGGCTGCCTGTTTTGACAATGCTCGTCTGCTAAGTGTCTTCACCTATGAGTGGTGAACAGGCAGGGAACAGGAAATCAAATCAAAAACACTAGCTGTTGCTGCTACCACAACTTTCATATTCTTCTCATTAGTGCAGTGGTGGCTTCTGAAGCTGCAGCTATCTCAGTGGTTGTGCCATAAACCTCCCCCTCTGTTTGTGACATATGGACACATATATTCCTCCACTCTCTCTGTACTCTGAAAGTGATACTGGCAGCCAGAAAAGTAGTAGCTTGTGGAAGAGGAGGATCTGTGGGCTTTGTATTGAGTGCAGGGGTGGTATGTGGTGACTAGGAGGTGATTTTCCTATACATGTTTGCATTTTAAGGTCAGCTTCACATTGCACAGTGGTGGCACAACAGTTAAGACACTTGCCTGTGAGATTGAGGGCAGTTTTGGGGGGAACTTCTCTATTGCACCAGGGGGAAGTAAAGATCTGTAGTGAAAGCTAGTTCTTTGCTCTTCATCATCGCATAGGCATGTTCTGCAGGTTATTACCAAATCGCTCTGTTCACTTAGATTGGAGCTCAGTATGCCTGTTGCAGTGCTAATGCCTGTTGTTTGAAAGAATTGCCACTTAAGGATTATTTTGGGGTTGCAAATTTATTCCAAGATCTTTGAAGATAGTACTTTGATGTATTTTAACTCTTCAGGGTCAAAATGAGAGTTTATCTTTTCATCCTACTTTTTTTTTATGTGGTGCAGAAGTACTGGGGTTTTCTCCTCCTTGTGCACATTTATGTTGGGGCTGCTTGTGGACACTGGTACCCCAGTAGGTTGGTAGTATGTGTTTCCATGACTGTGGTCGGAAATCCATTGGATTAGAATTTTGCTTTCTAAATTGTACCTTTACATTCTAAGTGAGGAATTTGTCTCGGATATCAGAATGCCAGATTGTGCAGAATCTGGGATTGTTGGTCATTTTTGGTCTAACTGGTTGAGACATTCCACAGCAATTGGAGGGTTGCTCCTTCACTGGTGACCTCACAGCATTCCTTGATAAGGATCTATATGCTGTTAAGGGATAAAGCAAACTACTACACTGTACAGTGAAATACTTGGAAAAAAACATTTCAGGAGATGTGTTATTTATCTGGAAGAGTTTATCTTTCTCAAGTTTGCTGGATAGGAATGAATTTTTCGACCATGATGACATTTAGAGAAGCTTGAGAGCAGAAGTTTCCATCACTCATGTGATGATCCCTGTGAGTGAGTGTTACATGAATGGGTTAGTTACTTCTGTGGTTTTTCATTTGATGATATGCTTAAAAATAAGTATTGTTCCTCTAACGAGGTTTAAGGTGTCTAAGCTGAAAGCCGAAAGAGACTCATAATAAAAATGTGTGTTCGCACTTTTGGAGAAAACAGATAAAGTTCTGTTGGTTATTCTGAATGCATTAAAATTAGGAATGAACTTGATAGGATAAAGTATTTCAAGTGTGTATTACCTGTAATGTAAAAATGACCTAATGATATAAAAATTACAGCAAGATCTAAATATAAATATTAAACCTGTACTGAAATATATAGTCATGGTGGGAAATCCAGTGATTTGCTTGTCACATTTTTTGTGGTAATGTGATCCTTCTGTGAAAAGTATTGTAGGGCAAATGAGTTCTTATAAAAATTTATTTAAACTCATGAGTTAACTCAAGTAAATGAATTTGACAGTAAAATAACAAGTTTTATCAAAATTTGATTCAGAAATGTCTGCTGTTGTGACTACTACTATTGTTAGGATTTAAGCTGCACTTTCAAATATCTTTTGTATCCCGGTTATAATACCGACCTTTTCACATTAAGAAATGTTAATTTAACTAAGTTATCTAAGGGAGCATTGCCTGAAGTTTTGAATGAACATGTGTGTGTGCACAGTAACTTCTAGGCAGCTCCAGCTTCTTTTCCCCCTAGCATTCTACAGTACTCTGATGGCTTCAAACCTTTTTGAAGCATCCAACTGAATCAGAGGAATTAGTAATTTAAAAAATAGACATCTAAAGACTATAGACCTTATTTCTGGAGAGAAAAAAATCCAAAGAAATATATTAAATTGAAAAATGGATTGGTTTCTTGCATTAAAATAAATAAAAAAAAGCCACCAGGCTTTTTGCCCTCCTGATGTCTCACGCAAAAAAAAAAAAAAAAAAATCTAATTATAAAAGCAGAGCTTATGGTTGGCAGAGTAACATCAACCTGTCTCAATGCAAGTCACTGCCTAATTTCTATAAAAGAACTCTTCAGGGCATTTATTGCTTAAATGGAGTAAGGAAACTGAGTCTGTAAAGAGTGAACTCAGAGGTGTGTTGTGGACTGAAAGAAGAGTTTTATGTACAAATTTATGTTACAATACTCATAGGAAGAGATGTTTTCTTCAAATGGTGAACATCAGAAGACTGCAGATTTCAAGGTGGTGTGAGCTGGGAACAGCTATCTCAAAATTGTTCTTGATGTCATCAGTTAGTACTTGGATGAGGATCATGCCTAAGTTATGTAATAAGAACTGTATTTTTCGCTGTGGTGCTATCTTGCTTTTCTAGCAGTTCTCTCTTCTAGTGTGCAGCAGATGTTGACAAAATCATTCATGGTAGTCAGTTTATCTGGATATGTACTAAATGTTTCCTGTATTTCACTTCTTAAATGCAATTTTGTTCTTCCTGTGCTCCTGCTCTTTACTTCCCATTAGTACTTTTAAAGTAGTCATATTGCTCCTTTTATTATCTAAGAACAATGACAGCAGAGCTACCTTTTCAAAAAGCAGTTGTCTGAAAATCAGTAGATTCTGTGCTGTAACTCAAATGTTTGGCAAGGAAGTAAATGTGATTCTGGTTGCATGTGTGAAAAGGAGAAAAGTAATAGAAAAAATATTTCAGACTTTCTGTATTGGCTTGAATTGTTGGGCAAGAGTTTGTGTTTTGTTGTATCAACTACACCAACAGCTTAGGGTGAATTGCTGGGTATATTCCTGCTGGATATCCCACTCCGTGGTTTGTAGTAAATGTGTATTGTAGACATCTCTGTTCTCTGCTTGCTTTCTGAATGTCCTTTCTGAAAGTCATACTGATCAGGGAAAAGAAGTTGTGATTGCACAGATGTTCTGATTTTGTTAATTTCTTTGTTAATAATTGTAATGATTGAATGGAAGGAAGAATGTGTAAATTAACTTAGATATGTTTCCTTGAATAGTGGATGCAGGTGCAGTGAGTAGAAAGTCAATTTACTCAGGTGGTTCATAGCCTCTAGAAAAAACCCTAATCTTAATCCCTAACACAAAGGAAATAAAGGTATTTGTTTTAACTTGGTGTGCTTGTATGTTTTGCTAGTGAAAAAGAGTGATTGCTTTATTTCCTAAAATATGATTGAGCTTTAAGAGGGCTGCATAGGACGGCATGACCTCTATAGGTGCAGAGAGCTTAGGTTTAATTATAGCCAAACCATTAATTTCATGAGAGAATGCTGAAAACAAAATGTCTGATTAATATTTAACTGTCATTAATATCTCTAAGGACTTCCTTTGGTTGGTGTGTTTTTCCTATCTATTTGTAAGTTGTTGAGAACTTGGGAAGTTGTTGAGATAAAAAGTCAAGGTGGTGCCACTGCTGTTATGTTTTCTAGTCACCTGTTTAAACGTCACTTGTTAAGTGTGACTTTTCTCTAAAATGGCTTTTTTGTTTGTTTGGTTTTTTGTCTTTAAGATAAAGCACCTTTGTCTAAGAGTCTGTTATTGGTCCCAAGTGCCATCTCGATTCTATTGACCCTGCTGTTCCAACATTATCAGAAGTTCTTTGCATATAACCTACAAGCTATAAAAGAGGATTTTCAGGTAAGAGTCAGTTCATTTTGCGTGGAAAGAGGCTGCAAACTATGCTCTTCTATGCGATTTCTTTTTTTCCCAGTCCATTTGTGCTGGTTTTTTCCCCATTATTCACTGTTGTAGACCAGCTTTTCCTTACCTTTCTTATGTCAGCTGAGTAGGCCACTTTCTGGAAGAAGTGAGAAAAAATGATGTGAAACGATAAACATAGGTTTTCACTTCTTTTTTTTTTTTTTTTTTTTAGCCTGGGAAGTGATTGGGTTTGTATAATTTTTCCTTCCAGCCACTGGCATTTGGAAGCTTGCTGTGAAAGAAGTGTGATTTGACCTGTGTAACAGTGGAAGTATTTTGATATGAATGTCAATATCTTATTGTGCTTAGGTTTTAATGTTGAAGAAGGCTGCTGTAATTGGGTACTCTGATTATATAATTTATTTTAACAGCAGAGGCCATAACTTTCACTCTGTAACTTCTGTTGTAGTCAGTTGTGGGAAACTAAAGTTTGTCTGTTGAATAGAACTGCTGCTTCTAATTTGAAGATACCAAGTGATGGGGGAGTTTGTTATGCTCCTCAGTAATCTGATGAATTGGTTAATTATCTTACTAGACATTTCTTGCTCATTCCCAGTGCAAACTGGGATACCTCATCTTTTAGGTACTGAATCTTGTAAGCTTTTGTTGTCAACTTAATTAAGAATCCTCTAATATCAGTTGTAATTGTTGAAATAATGTACTTGGAAATGATTAAATAAGTTTTGTGAGGATTTGTTGGTGGGTTTGGGGGGGGGAGGTTTTATTCTTTTTTTTTTTTTTTGAAATGGCAAACTACTGCTCAACAGAGAAGGGTCAACAGATGCCTTTGTAATTATCTTACCCCACATTTTACAGTTCCATGAAAAAGAAGTATGTAGTCCATGTCTCTGAGGATGCCAACTGTATAGCCTATAAACCTTAAAAGATTATTGGACCTAGCTAGTGATACTTGGTGCTGTTGCACTGTCTGTGATCTTTCTTGTCAAGAACAAGAACTTTATTTTAGTATTGTAGATTACAGCTCTGCAAGAGCACTGTTCATATTTTCCAACATCTTGCTAATGCAGTGCAGCAAAAATACGTAAATTAATGTCTGCCTTTTAGAAGTGTTATAACCAAGTGCTTAGGGAGGGGGAGGAGAAAGTCTTGAGAAACTATTCAAGTTTTAAGTGGAAATTTTGGGGGTTTGGGGGTTGTTTGCTTATTTGTTTTGCAGTTTTTCTTTAAAAGAGCTCTTTCCTTTGTTTGATTTGCTAAAAAAAGAGTAGTAGTTCTGTTTTATTCAAAGAAACCAACTTTACTGTGTCTTAAGCATAAATATTTGCAAGTATCTGTAGAAGCTATGATACTTCTATTCTGGTGCTTTGGGGAATTTCTGGGTTTGGGTTTTTTCTTTCCTGAATTTTTTGTTTCATTTATTGTCACAACCTTTGGACTAAGATATATACTACATAGCTGTGAACCTCTGAGATCAGGAAGAACAGATCGCTTAACTCCTGTCTGATGCTAGTATTCAAATGAGAACACTTAAAAGAAAATTTGTTTAGAATAAATTCATCTGTGGGGATGAGTTTAATGGAATGGAATTTTTTTCTGAGGCTAAACAAACATGGTGAATATTAACACTTGTTAAAGCTGGTAGAGAGCATGGGAAATAAAGCATGCAGTTGAAGCAGAGCACATTTGATTTGGAAGGCAAAATATATACTATCCAAAACTAAAAGGTCTTTGTCTCTGTAAAGGGGACCCTCAAGAGCAGTGAAGATGCTGCGTGTGACATGAAGACCTTGATTACATTAGATCTGTATATTTTTTTAATCTGGCTAAAGTAAAGAGTAATTAGGCTTAGAAGCCTTCCACAGTCTATGCGAGGGCTGTTCAGTTAATGCCTATCATGAAATGTTCAGCTACAAGGTCACACCCCTGCCAGTTCGGTCCTCAGGAGGGCTGGCATTCATACTGCTGGCTAGATTTTAACATCAGGCGTGTTGACATGGGACAGCTAGAACGGTGAGGTCCCACTTTCTTCTTGTTCAGTCCTTTGGTATGCTGGGGAGGTTAGAGGCAGAAGCATTGGCAGAGGTCTAAAGACCTTGAGAAACATAAGGCTTAGGCAGTATATTGGCACTTGGACTTCCATGGAGGAGAGAATGCCTACCAGGGTGTTGCTTAGGAGAGGGAGCAGTGAGAGCCAAAGCTGAGCTGGAAACTAGCAAGGGAGATGAGAGGCAGCAAGGGAGGTTTCAGTAAGTATGTCTGCAGCAGAAGAAAGGCTTAAGGAGAGTGTGGGCCCAGTCTTCATTGTGGTGAGGATCCTCCTGGTGATAAGGGGTATGCAAAAGGATGAGGTATTCAGGCAGATATTTTTATTAGTTTGTGCTAGTGTGTTTTGCCTTCAAGCCTCCAAGGTCCCTAAGCCTCCTAGCAGAGTCTGTAAGGGTGAAGCAGTATCCACCATTGAGAAAAAGAGACACGTAACCCAGCTATACACACTTAAGTTAATGGAACCAGACAGGTTACCTCTGAGGGTGCCAAAGTAGCTGGAAATGTAATCATGAGACCTTTCTCTAGTATCTTTGAAAGGTGATGGCAATTGGTGGAAGTACACACATAATGGTTGGAGAAAGACAAATATCACACCCATCTTCAGGAAGGGCAGAAAGGAGGACCCAAGTAACATCAGGCCACTCGGCCTTACCTTGGTCCCTAGGAAGGTCATGGAGCAAATCTTCTTAGAAGCCATTTCTTAACACATGGAGGACACAAAGGTGACTGGGAGCAGCCAACCAAGGTGAAGTGGACAGATCCTGTGGATTACAGTTGGTTGCACAGCTGATGTCATCCACAGGGTTTTGTGGCCACGGGACCCTCTCCGAGGATTGAGGACTACTTGGGTGAGATGGAATCTACCTGACCAAGTGGGACAAAAGTATCTTTGCTAAGAGACAGTCCAGCCTGATAAGGAGAACTTCAAGACAGGAACAACATAAGAGGGAGATGACAACCCACAGTCAAGTGGAGAGGCAATGGACTGTGTTAGTCCAACAAAGGGTAGAGGGTGACATGAACAGAAGGGATCTTGTAATTAACAAGATAGGACTGAAGAGGACCTACTTCAAGTGTATGCCCATAAATAAGGAAGTGCCTATGGGACACCATTATGTGGAACAATCCCATGTGTGTTATGGGAAATTAGCGTGACTGGGTGCCTCTCTTAAGTGTCCATACGCTAATGCGTGCTACATAGGGAACAAATAAGAGGAATTAAAGGTCATATGCCGTTACAGGGCTGTGATCTTGTTGGGGTTATGGAGAAGTGGTAGGTTAGCTCATGTGACAGGAGTGCTGCAACAGGGAGATACAAGCTCTTTAGGAAGGACAGGCAAGGAGGGAAATTTCTCTTTATTTGAAAGAACTGCACAGAGCTTTGTCCTGGGACATGAGGAAATAGAGAGTTTATGGGTCAGAATTAGGGGGCAGACCAGCACAGCTAACTTTGGTTGTGGTGTTTGCTACATGCTGTCTGATCGTGAAGAGGTAGATGAGGCCTTCATCAGACACCTGGAAGAGGCCTCATGATTTCAGGCTCTGGCCCTCATGGAGGGTTTTAACCATTCTGATACACGCTGGGAGGTCAGTACAGCAGGGCACAAGCAGCCCAGGAGATTTCTGGAGTGCACTGATAGCAACTTCCTAACACAGATGATCAAGGAGCTCATGAGGGGAGATACTGTGTCTGGACCTCATACTTACAAACAAGGAAGAAGAACCGGTTGGGAATGTGAAAGTCAGGGTCAGCCTTGGTTGCAGTGATCATGACATGGTGAAGTTCAGGGTCCTGAGAGGAGGGGATGGGGCAAATTGCAGGATTACAACCCTGGACTTCAGGAGAGTGGACTTCGGTCTGTTCAGAGATCTGCTTGGTAGTCTCCTATGTGATAAGGTTCCTGAAAAAAAGAGTGTACCAGCAGACCTGGTTGGTTTTCAAGGATATCTCCTTCAGAGAGAGAGAATGAGAGATATCCTCAAGAATGGTTCTTGTGCAGGAAGTCAAGCAAAGGTGTCAGGAGGTCTGCGTGGATGAATGAGGAGCTCCTGAATAAACTCAAAATGAATTACAGAAGAAGTGAAAGCAGATCAGGTGACTTGGGAGGAATATGGAGACACTGCCTAAGCGTGCAGGGATGGATTAGGAAAGCCGGTGCCTGCCTGGAGTTGAATCTGACAGAAGATGTGAAGGGCAACAGGAAGGGCTTCTACAGGAATATCAGCAAAAGAAAGACTAAAGAAAATGTGGGCCTGCTACTGCATGGGTATGGGGACCTGGAGACAGAAGACATGGAAAAGGCCAAGGTATCCAGCAGTGGCATTGCCTCAGTTCTTTACTTGTAAGACTTACTGTACTGTTTTCAGCAGTCCCAGGCTGCTGAGATCATGGTAAAAATCTGGAGCAATGAAGGTGTAAACTCAGTGAAAGGAACTCAGGTGGGGAACATGTGAACTCACTGAATATACACAAGTCCATGGGGCCTGATGGTGTACACCCACAAGTTTCAAGATAGTTGGCTCTTGTCATTGTGAGGCCACTCTGGAATATCTCTGAAAGGTCATTGTGATCAAGGAAGGTTCCTGGTGACTGGGAAGAAAACAGACTTAATTCCTATCTTCAGGAAAGGCAAGAAAGGATATTGGAGAACTACAGGCCAGTCAGCATCATCTGGACCTTTGGCTAGGTCATGAAACAAGTCCTCCCAGAAATCATTTTCAGACACATAAAGAACAATAGAGTGACTGGAGATAGTACAGATTTATGAAGTGGAATTCTTGACTAACCTGATAGCCTTCTGTGATGAAGTAGAGGACCGTCTTGGTGGGTGAGGGGAGAGAAGTAGATGTTGTTTATTTTGACTTTGGTATAGCTTTTTACACTGTCTCCCATAACATCCTCAGACAAACTGATGAAGTACAGATGAAATAAGTGGGCAGTGGACTGAAACCTGGCTGACCTGACAGGCTCACAGGGTTGTGATCAGTGGCACCAAGTCCAGTGGGAGGCCAGTCATTAGTGGTGTACAGCAGGGATGACTATGGGGGCCAGTACTGTTTAGTGTCTTCGTTCATAACCTGGACAGCATGACAGAGTGTGCTTTCAACAAGCCAGTGGATGATGTAAGAGTTGGATGAGTAGTTGATAGGCTAATTAGTTCTGCTGCTGTTCAGAAGGGAAAAATGGTCATGTACCCCATGTACCTGTACAAGCTGGGAGCTGACCAGCTGGAAATCAGCTTTACAGAAAAGGTCCTGGGGGTCCAAGTGGAGACTAAGTTGAACATGAGCCAGCAATGCAGCAATGGCTTAAACAGGTCAGCAGTATCCTGGGCTGCATTAGGAATACCTCACAAGGAGGCCTGGTGGGGCAGTCCTTCCTCTCTCCTCAGCCTTGGTAAGACCACATCTGGAGTGCTGTCCCTTGTGCTGGGCTCCTGAGTACAAGGTAACATGTTGACAGTCCAGCAGAGGGCCACCGGTACGGTCAGGGGCTGGAACATTTGGTGTACGAGGAGAGACTGAGAGCAGGGATTGTTTAGCCTGGAGAAGAGAAGGCTTAGTTAGGGTGGACCTTACCAGGGTGTATAAATACCTGATGGAAGGGAACAAAGAAGAGGGAGACAGGCCCAGTGAAAAGACAAGAGGTAATGTACTCAAACTGAAACACAAGAAATATAATTTAAAGAAAAAGCTTTTTTACTGTAAGACTGATGAACTAGAAAAACAGTTTCCCCAGAGAAGTTGTGTAGTCTCCATCCTTAGAGACAGTCAAAACCAGACTGACATGGTCAGTTAACATACTGCTTTAGTTGATGTTGTTTTGAGTGTAGATGATCTCCACGAGGTCCCTTCCTACCTCAGCCATTCAATGATTCTATGAAAACATGCCTGACCAACTAGTCGCTTTCTTCCCTGAGGCAAGTGGTGCTGCAGACATGGGAAAGTCAGTGGATTTTACATGCCTTAACTTTATGAGGGCCTTTAACCCAGTCTCCCATTGTGTCTCCTGAAGCCAGATCGGTGAGGTATCTACTGAATAACTGGACAAGAAGAAGGGTGGAATGGAGTTATGGTCATTAGTGCAAAGTCCACTTGGCAGGTATTAATTAGGGGAGGACCCCTCAGAGATCAGTACTGGGACCAGTATTATTTAATGTCTTCATTAGCAACCTGGATGGTGGGGTGGAGTGCACTTTGAACAAGTTGGTGGGTGATCCAGAATTGGTGGCAGTGGTCTTATATGTTGGAAGGCAGGGCTGCTATTGAGAGAGACCATGGCAAGCCCAAGAAATGGGCTGACAGGAACATGATGAATTGGTAAGTCCTGCTTCTGGGATGGAACAACCCCAGGCTCCTGCGGTGCAGGCTGGAGGCGGTGCAAGTGCTTGGGAAGTAGCTCTGCAGAGAAGGACCTGTAGATCTTGGTAGAAAACAGGAGTCAACAGTGCGCTCTTGCAGGCAAGAAGGCCAACCATCTCCTGGACTGTATTAGTGAGAATGTGGCCAGTAGATCAAGGCAAGTAACCCTACTCGTCTAGTTGACACAGGACTCTAGATGTGGTTTCACAAGTGCCCAGTTCTGGGATCCTCAGTACAAGAAAGTTATGAACACACTGGAGCAGGTCCACCAAGAGGGTTGGAGCATGTGACATACAAGGAAAGGCTGAGAGAACTAGGTCTTCCCAGCCTCAAGAGAAGGCAAAGAGGAGATGAGGAGACACCTTATTGCTGTCTACAAGTAGTGGATCAGAAGCTATAGAGAAGCTGGAGCTAGACTCTGCTTGAAGGTGCACTGGGGTAGTGCAAGAAGTAGTGGATGCAAGGTGGAATATGGGAAATTCTAGATGTAAGGGTTTGATTTAGTTTTTTAAACCATGGGGGTGGCCAGACACTGGCAGAGGTTGCACAGAAAGACTGTGGAACTTCCATCCTTGGAGGTGTTCAAGACTCAACTTGATAAGGCCCCGAGCAAGCTGATTTAATAAGACCTGCTTAGAGTAGTGCGCTGGACTAGCTGATATCTGGAGGTTGCTTCAAAAACATTTTTTTCCTGAATCCTGCAGTTTACTAGGGTTGTGATTTCCATTTTTATTTGTAAATGTGAAATAGGGACATAAAAGTGTATTTGACTTAATTTCAGTTGTAGATTTTTAACAGATAGACCGTTTCCTTGAAAACATTTTATTTTTAAACAGACTTCTTGAACTCTCCATAACATTTGGATCTTACTACTCTCTACAATTAACTGAACAAAGATTGTAGGCAGGTGGGGGTGGGTCTCTTCTCCAAAGTAACAAGTGACAGGACAAGAGGAAATGGCCTCAAGTTGCACCAGGGGAGGTTTAGATTGGATATTAGGAAAAATTTCTTCACTGAAAGGGTGGTAAAGCATTGGAACAGGCTACCAAGGGAGGTGGTGGAATCACCATCCCTGGAAGTGTTTAAAAAACGTGTAGATGTGGCACTTAGGGACGTGGTTTACTGGTGGACTTGGCAGTTCTGGGTTAACGATTGGACTTGATGATCTCAAAGGTCTTTTCCAACCTAAATGATTCTATGATTCTACTCTCTATTTCCCTCTTTTACTGTACTACATTTCTGTAATACATTTCTGACTTCAGTTTTATATTCACTCTGAGCGCAAATTCTGTGAAGGATTTCCTTGAAGGAAGAGAGTGTTAACGTGATGATCTTTAACCTCTTAGATTTGGAGACTTGTATGTGGGAGAACAATATGTCTTGATTTGAAAGACACATTCTGCAGCTGTCTGCTCCTTTACAACTTTAGAATATTTGAAAGAAGATATGGCAGCAGAAAATTTTCAGTAAGTTCCAGTTACTTTTTTGTTTTAACAAAACCTGGTTTAGAGTCTTGTAGTCTTGGATTAATATTGCAGTTTTGTTATTAACATTTTGTATAGAAATACATATTAAAGGGGTTTAAAGAAAATTTGGTTTCCATAAATATAAATCTATATTGACAATGTCTTGCAGTCAGTGGATTATTGTAATTAAAATTTGCAGCTGTATCAGTTGAAAGTTACCAGACCCATATAGTTTAATTTTGTTAACACCTGTAACTCTTCATTCTTCAGTATCTAGACATGTACATCTGGAATTATGTTGTACTAAAGATTTTGTCTTAACTGAACTAGTATAGTGGTTTTCTTGTTTTTTCGTTTAGTTAGAGATACATTAAAACCTTATTTTTAACTGTTGAATTTGAATTAATTAAATTAAACTTTTTCTTTCCAGTCCTTTTTACTGGGTGCTTGGATGCTCTCAGCTTTGTTTGATCTTCTCCTTGTAGAAATTGCTCAGTATGTATTTGGCATCACCATCAACAGCTTGCCTTCTGGTTTGTAAGTAGCTCCTAATGAATTGGTTATTTTAGATATAGTTTCAAGTGATTATTTGGTGCAGATTTTAGTTGGAAAAAAACTTTCTTCATGTAACTCTTCAATTTAAATTTCATCCTCTTTTGAACTACAGTGTAAAGGTTCTTGCCATAGCTATTATATGTTCAAATGTTCATTTCTTGGTTGTAATTTGTGGTTAGTTTATAATTTATCTATATAATGATTACTTTCCATTATGTTAGTCCCATTTCCACTCTTGGTATGATTGAAACATGGCTTGCAGTACACAAATTATTACTATGTTTGGTTATTATTTTTATTACTATTTACTATTTATTACAATTACTATAATATTTGCAGTGAAAATTATTACTATGTTTGGTTTTGCTCAGTTCGCTAAATCTGAAAACTGAAATCAGATGGGTGCTGATTTCTTTCTTAACACAAAGGCAGCGCAACTGTAATTCATATTTTTATGTTCACTTTTAAATGCGTATGTAGTTACATGCATTTCATACTGGTATTTTGTATTTTTTGTGCTTCAGAATTTGAGAGCTAAAGCACACTATTCCATTTAGTGCTTGCATCTGAAGTTCTTAAAGCTTTAAGGTTATTTAGTGGTTCAGTTTAGCTAATACAATAACATGTATTTGAGTTTTCTGCACTTAATAAGAGATGTACATGATACAGTCGAACCACAGAGCTTGCAGAGCCTTTATGGTTAAGCTTCTAACAGTTGAAATCAGCCTCATACAGACTCGGGTTTCTATGTGCGGCACACTCTGAGGTAATAATAAAAGCTCTTAGAGTAAGATTTTTAATTTTAAACACCATAATAGGCTTTTTTTATTTCTGATTTTTTAGTGTGTCCTTTGAAAGTAGCTAAAGGCTGATGTAATAAGAAAGAAAAAGCATGTGTTTGGTATTTTAAAGATACGGTTTTTGAAGTGTGTGAGTATTCAAAAGGAGCTGAAAGCTCGGGTAGTACTGCAGTTACTCATGTTTGCTATCTGAAGTTTGTTGCTGGGACATAGGCTGCTAGTGTGTCTGGACAAAGTCTTTTCAGCTAATACTTGGTGCAAGAGTAAGGTGTTACAAATGTGCACATCATACCCACAGGGGACTAATGTTTGACTGTTACAGGTTTTAATGATATTTTTATCTATGACTGCAGAATGTTGTCAGTTACAAAGTAATCCGCATCAAAGCAGTTTTTTAGTTGAATGAAATATATATGGTACTTACGTACTCTTTAAGTCATGCTAACGCTGATCTTGAGAGAATGAAGCTAATTTTGGAAGTGTGGGATATACAGTAATTTCAGGAGCTTTTGGTTGTGCAAATATAAAAAAGTAATATATACATTCCATCATAATTTTTAAGTATCTACTTTATTATACTAATAGTCACTTTTTCGTGTCTGACTTAACAGAATCTTTTGAGATGACAAAAAGCATTGGCAAATCTAACACTGATAGTAGGCTTTAGTTAATTTCAGATTTACAAAAGTTGTTGAGCAAATGTAAAGAGGTGCAATTATTATTCTGCTTCTCTCATATTTACAGTGCAACAAATGTATCTGTTACTTCTGGCTATAGAACATTATTCAGTGTAGTCTAAATGGTAGAATTTAAAAAAAGAATCACTTGTTTACATTATAAAAATCCCCTGACATTCTTTCACTTTTTATATCATTTCACTGTTTATGTTACTGAGTGATCTTACACTTGCAGTTCGAAAACTTTTCCTGCGCACACTTCGAAGGTAATTGCGGTAAAGGATTACACTGATGACTCTTGCCTGAAATTGTTTAGAAACAATATAGTACAGTATAACGTCCAAGCATGTACTGAGATTCATGAGAAAAGTGGTAAAGGCTGCCCAGGGATTGTAAGTTGTATCTTCAACTTGCAACATCAGGAAGGCGAAGCAAATGTGGAAGGGTACAAAGCAGATGAGTACTTGAGCAATCAGGGTAACTATAATTCTTATGGATCTCTCCTTGGCCTTAGGCTTCAGTTTGGAAGTCTTGCCACGGATAAAATTGTAAATAATGACTAGGTAACACCCCATCATGATAAACAAAGGAATCAAAAAGAAAAAAATCAAGCGAGAAAAGTTCAATGTATTTACTTCTTTTAAATGGATGATATCAAGCATTTTCATGCAGGTGGTGAAATTTGAGGCTGTGTCTGGATCAGATTGTAAAAACAACAATGGTGACGTTGTTGCAAGGGTCATTACCCAGATTCCAGTGCAAGCCAGCACAGCTTTTTTTGTATTTTTTAGTTCTTTGACATGTTTGGGCTGGACAATAGCCATAAATCTGTCTACGCTTATAAAAGTGAGCAACCACAGAGCAATGGCTGGATAGAATATAGTGAAAGCACCGATAATCCGACAGAATGTATCTCCAAAAGGCCATGTTTCTTTTCCGTGGTAGATTAACCGAAAAGGCAAGGTAAATATAAAAATTATGTCAAGTAATGCCACATTCATCATATATACAGTTATAGTTGTTCTCTTCTTGGTAGTGCAGCTGAAAACCCATAGTGCTGTGGCATTCACCAGCAATCCCACTGCGAACACAAAACTGTAGAAGACTAGCGATGCAATCCTGTATTCTTCAGGGTGGTGATTTCCAGGCATCATATTTTAATTTCATTTAGGGATAGTTGTTGCACTCCATAAATGGCCTAAAACCAGATAAAATATAAAAGTGTTATTCTCAGTCAAATAACAACTTTAAAAACAAGCAAGATTGTTGTAGGATGGTGTTTAGAGATGACATTCTGTTGTTTAGCTGTGAAAATGTGCTAGCTTTGTTGCTTTTTCTGACTACAAATACATTATTGTGCTCTGATGGAAATACATGTACTGTCAGACTTGTGAGAAATAGTATTTATAAGCTAGTTTTAATTAAGTATGTTTAACTACTAAAGAGATTTCTTTTATATTCTTTTTAATGTCTGACAATATTCACAGTCTTTTGAGATCAAAAGCATTGGAAAGGTTTTGGAAATACATTGGAAACACTAGGTTTTAGTTCATTTCAGATTTACAAAAGCTGTTGAGCAAACATAAAGAGGTGCAAATCAAAAAGTCAAGATTGACCAGCTACTTTGAGAGTGCCTCAGTAGCTGATAATTAGATTGAAACAGCTATAATTGAGGTGAGAGCTGTTTTCTAAAGAAAATGTTTCAAATTGTCCCTGTTGAATAATTAATGACTGAAAGTAGTTACCGGAAGAACTGAGTGAGCATGGCATGTAGTGGTATTTGGATATGCAAAGTGGAGTGGACTTTTATCTGTGTCGGAGCTACTTAGCTCCTAAAGGAATAGGTGCGTGCTGTTGCTCATAAAAGACACCACAAAGCTATCTTAAAAGCTGTATAACTTCTAATACAGTATTTAGTCCCAGGGCATCAGAACCAACCACCTGACATATGAATGAGATTAATAGATTGATAGACTTTCTGTTTCAAAAAGTAAAATGATGGGAAGCAGTGCAGTCTCCAGCCAGGCTGTATGTGAACAGGTATTTGGGGGGGAGATAGTTGCTGACTGGTAGCCAGCTCTCCAGAGCATGGTTGTGTTGCTCCTCTCAGCTTCTTGGTCATAGGAGTTGGACACCTGAAAAGTCATTATGCAGTCTGAGGTGATGAGAGCTGAAAGAGATTATCACCAGGTTTACTCTAGAGCTATTTGGGGATGGCAGATCTTACCTGGTGTTGGCATGGGTGCTTTGGTTGACCGGCACACCCTCACTTTCCGGACTCTTGCTTTGGTCACAGTTTCATGACTTTGCATGGGAGGGTTCCTCTCATTTGGCTTTTTACTCAGCCATGTGGCCGCTTTGTGAAGAAGAGCAGGAGGAAAGAGTTAGTTGTTTGTCTGTTCTTCCCACTTGTGACAGCCAGCCAAGCAGAAGTTTTGTGGTATCAGTTAGGCACCAAAACTGTTCTTAAGAGCAGAAAAGTGCATAGTTCCTGTGTGGTTTATCTCCAGAAGTGGAGAATGCATTAAAGAAAGCTTATTATTGCTGCTTGTGTGGTTTATGATTTCACTATAATGTTACCAGGTACTTTTTTCAGTGGTGTAGGAATATGTAGGGGTTTGAACCAGTGGTTATTAATCTAGCATCCTGGTTTGACATGGGCAAATATTAGCTGCTTTTGAGAAGAGTATCCGTGGTCTAACTAACTTAAGTGTGACTTATTAAATCTTTCTTCAGGTTAGTTTCTGCGTTGAAATATGAAGTTTGGACTTCAATTTTCTTACAGTTCTCCAGTTCACAGATTTATTTTTTTTTAAAAAAAAGAAAAAAGCATACAAATATCTAGCCCTGAACTTTTGTCTTAAAGGTATTTTTTTCTAGCTGTACAAAATGAAAAGGTGTGTTTTTTGGTCTGAGGTGGTCATTAGAACATGTAATAGATTCTGTGTTTCGTATGGAAAAAACTATGTATAATACTGACAAAAAACAAGTTTGGAGGTCATCTGCATGAATACATCTACAATACTTCATTGTGCGAAGAACACTACAATTAAAAAAATCAGATAGCACACCTTATGAAAAGATAGATGGCATGTGCTTGAAAGAAAATTTTTGTAGCACATGCACAGTTGAATTATTTGGCATACTGTCCCACTTCCATTACCGTTACATAAAATTGTCCAAATACTGCTTAACACCCCCTCCCTGCCTCTGCCCATTTTAACGTTTTTTTTCTGTTTTGTTCTGGTTTTATTTCTCTTGCTAGTGGTTGTGTATGACGTAGTGCATGACTATCTATCTCAAGATCCTGACTGATTTAGCAGGTGAATTGAGTAGTAATGTATAGCATAGTAGAATTCACTTTTTATAGATTAATGTTAATAAGCAGCCTGGGTTTTGGTTTTAGTTTTGCTCTTCTCTCCTTTGGACTCGCAGTGACTGTAATTGTTTCTGGACAGGTCCTGCTTCCAAAATAACCAGCAGGCTGTTGTTGATGGGTAGAGAGGAAGCTGAATCAGGTGTGAGCTTCTATCAGGAAAACCTGTGGTTCCATCCTTGTGTGCTGGTTATTTCAAGTTTGTGCTGCTTTTGACATATAGCAAAGAATGGACCTACTGTAACAAATAGGGTTCTTTTTTGTTTAGTTGTTGAAGACACTGTTTCCAAACTTTGTGGGTTTAAATGCATGTCAGTGTTACAATTAGGTATTTCTCCTAGAACTGATTTTTAAGAATCTAAAATTTAACATTTATATAGGTAAGAGATAATGAGATTTTGAGGTGTACAGTTACCTGTTTGCATTTATACACAAATGCAGATGTTTTCCTTTTTCATTGGTACTTGTCTGCATGGAGTTCAGGCTGATATCTCTCACATCAGCCCAAGCAGATCTTTGGGTACCTCCGAGTGGATGATTTTGCCCTAGCTGCCATTTTTCATAATGGGAACACTTGCTGCTATTGATTAAAGCACTTGCTGAAGAGCCCCTGGAGTCACTGGTTTCTGGAGTCTGTCTGTGTTAATACTGAATGATTACTCTGATGTTGGTCTGTATGTTTTATCAGTCAGTTTTAATTTTTCAATGATAGCTGAGGTCATGAATGTCTAATATGAATTGTGAAGCCCATCTAGGTGCTGTGTATGAGAAGAAAGACTTTCAGAACAAAACCAGAATTAAATCTTTTCTTCCAGGTTCTTATTATGAGTTAAGCAACAGTGAGTCCATTTAGAGGTGTGTGTGTGTATTTCCCTTAGCAATCCCCTTTTTTTTCTTTGGCTGTCCCTTATGTTTGCTCATATTTCCCTGAGGAAAACATGGCTTTCAGTGAAGTACAGAGAGAGCAAGCAACACGATCTTCTGCTTTTAGTTTAATGAAAATAAACATTTTTTTCCTTTAATTATAACAGTGTTAGTTATTGCATATTTTTAAATTTATTGTTAAAATCCTAAACAACAGTATTTATGGTACTATGGTACGTTTTACAAATGCAGTCATTTTGCTTTCAATGTTATTTATAGAACGCTACAGATACTTTGAAAGTGCATTGAAGAATTAAATCTTTTCACTAGTTCTAGAATTAATGCCTGTGTTCAGCTTCTGAAGAATGAAGTCTTATCTTGGCAACATACATAAACGTCCAAGTTGCTTTGTTAGCATAGCATAATGGATTGTTACTCACCTTTTGTGCACTACAGTATTTCTTCAGAGATGCTCCTTTCATAGCCCCAAATCTGTAGAAGGTTTAGGCTTCCTCTTCTCTGCTCAGCTTCACTTAACTAAAATAGCTCCTCTTCACAGACAGGAAACAAAGACGTAATCTAGCTGGTTCTGAGGTCTTTTATTGGTCATACTTAAAAGTTAATATTTCATGTATGTGTGGTGTCTGTGAAGTGATATTTCTAGTACCTTTCAACAGACGACTGTTTGTAATGTTTCCAGTGTGGTCAAACTAGGCTTTGTACTATGTATCTTTTTAAAATACATTTTTAAATGTTTGTGGTATAATGAAAATGTGTTTTTGGCTAATGTTTACATGCAGTAAGCATAAACATTTTGATTGTGCAGCAATTTCTAATAAGCATAATGTAAATGTATTTTCTGTAGAGCATGGTCTGTTTTTTGTGGAAACCCCCATTTTATTTCTGTTGCCTTGGATAGTACTCAGTGTGAAAGTGACAGAAACTTGTTACATTTGAAATGAGAAGTTTGATTTGCTTGAATACACGGCTTCGTTTATGCCTCTACTTGCCATATTTTACTAATGCAAGAGAAATGTTTCTAGATTTTATTTGCTGTCTGAAATGATAACGTGACTGTTTAAGAGCTTTGCAGAAAAGTGTAGTATGAAGAGAGGTTTTAGTCTTTGTTTAGTTGGAGTAAAATTGCTGAACTGTGTTACTGCAACAGACATCTTTGGTGGGATGGGAGTACTCACAAAGGCTAATGGGTAAAGAAAACTAACTTCCTACCCTTTCTCTTCTTCAACTCAAAATAAGATCTAACCTTTGAAAGAGCCATTCAGAGGGGGAGATCGTTCCAAATTCTCTGTAGAGCACTCACTGGTTCCAGGTCTGTGACTGGCAGTCTTTGGGACACTGAAGCACAATACAGTTTGGTACCTCTTGTGGCCTCCTTCCCCACGACCCCCCCAAAATGAAGCAGAGAGATGTGTGTTGAGGAAGGGAACAGTAATGTTTCAGTCTCCTCCTGGCATGCAGTCAGGAATTTGCCAGGATGTGCACGTGATGCCAGAAACAGCAAAGTCCTGCTGTTCAGATCTAGCCAGAGTCAGATTTTTTTGTGGGGAGACACAAACAGATTCCTCACTGACTGTAAAAGTAATGTAGGCAGATGATCCTCACTTCATGCTAAAGATAACTTCAGTGAAAAATACCCTTTCTGCTGAAGTAATGTAATTTATCTCAGTTGAATGTGTTTATGGTACTGTGTAGGTATTTGCATAGGTCAGTGTGATGGGTGAAGTAATCACGGGGAGGGACCTGGGTATGGTTTTCAGTGTGTAGAATAATAATATATTTAAATTTTTGGTCTTTCCTGTTTAAATGAACTAATAACAAACTTTGTGATCATTCCAAAGACCTCTTAAAAACAATGATCTGCAAATCCTACCCAGACCATCCTATAAAAATATAAATCTATTAAAAAGTGCTTAGTATTTTAGGATTATGGAGTATCTTAAAAGGACTAACCAGTGCTGAAAACTCTTCCATGGCTCTATCATTAGCAAAATAACTCTGGAGCATGCTTCAGCAGGATGAGTCACTCATACTGTTTTCAAGTTTTAGTGAAAGCTCACTGCAATTCAGTGACATGTATATTTTTTTAAAGTTTTTTTAAAAAAACGTGTGGTTCCTGGAAGAGAATAACTACTAGGCTTTTGAACTTTGCCAGGCAAGAGTACTTTATTTCGGTATGAATAACGTACAGAAGTCCAGAGGTCCCTTCCAACCTCAACTGTGCGGTGAGTGTACCGAACCAGCAAGCAGATAAACAGTGCCCCCCTAGCTAAAGGGAGTGCTGGATTTGGGTGGACAGCAGGCAGATGTTGCAGCTGGGATCAGAAAAGCTGTATGCTGTGAACTGCGTCTTGGCTTGCTGTCTTCTTGGGGGAGGGTTGGAAGGGTGACGTTTTATTGCCGTGTCTCATTTTGTCTGATGAGGGTGGCTGACGTCTTGACCCTGCAGGGGAGGTCATGTCTTGTGAGGGCAGCTGGAATCACTTAGCAGTTTACACAGATGGATTAACAGCAGCCCAGTTGAGTTTACTGGCAGGTTAGCCATCCAGCTGGTTTGCCGTAGTGTATACACGGCCTGTTCTGCTCCTACTCAGGCTTTTCACAGTCTGCCTGGTATAGAAGAGGCAGCCAGACTGCTCTGCTGCTGACAGGCCGGGAGGCCTTCCCCCTGAGCGTGGAGGGGCAGCTCTCCCTGGCAGTGGTGTGCTGAAAGGAGGTGTTTGTGCTGCCAAAGTGCATGTTCGTTCTCGCCTAGGTTCTCAGGCTGCAGCTGCAGAGTGATAAACATTTGGACGTGGGCACCCAAGTGAAAAGTTGTACTAATCGTGGTTTGCAAGAGGCAGTGGGCCACTCTGCTGTGCCACAGTCCCCTGTTGCTTCAGTTTTCTGTTGTAGGAAGCACCTGACTTGTTCTGTGCCGTTTTATCAGCTAGAGATGAGTGTCTTGCATTGGTTTCCCTCAGATGGGTGAGTACTTCCAGCACTCCAGCTTTTACTGAAATAAATGCTCACTTCCCTCCAGGGTCTTTTTTTGCTATTCTGAAGTATTTGGGGAGGAAAGAAGATAATTTTAGTTGCGTTATGTTGTGTTAAAGTTGTTTCTGACAGGTTAAAAGCTAAGCCAATGCAATAGTTCTTCATGTTAGGATAAGGCAGAGTGCACATGTGGTCTGTTATGCCTCCACTAACTGTCAGTAAGCCTTACAAGAAATGAGCTTGATCATTTCCAACAGTGTGAAAGTGCAGCACTGAAGGGATTGTCTTCATGCTGTTGGTTTTGCAGGAGTGAACACTGCTGGGTCTTTCTCTTTCATTGCTTTAGTCATGGTAAAGAATAGTATGTTTTGCCTGTCCACCTGGCATGTAATGTAAACTTTGTCCAGCTGATACAGAGAAGTTCTGCATGCAGAGGGGCTGAAGGATCACCCTCCACTTGAGTTTGGTAAGGAGCAGGCTTGAGTTTGTGTTCTCCTCCTTCCAAACTTTCCATCTTTTGGACCTATTGAAAGGAAAGAACTGAGACTTCTTGCACAGTCCAGTGTACCAGTGGTGCAGGAATCAGCTCTCCCATGTGTCTGTTAACTTACTGGCTTGCTGTTGTTGATGAGTTCACATGCAGTTCTGGGTTATTGTTCTCAGCCTTGATGAAATTGTGTTTTGTTTTTTATTCCCATACTATGTTGTACCATAGTGAAAGTTTAAGAATAGACTACTGGTTCAAAGGTGTCATGGTACTGAACACATAAACTTACTGCGATTTTCCCAGTTTTGCCATATGCATGCTACTCACAGGCTGCATTGTGGCATAGCTGTCTCTCCTCTCCCACTCTTCAACCTGCAAGAGAGTAAATGCTGTGTGCTGCAGACCTGAAGGAATGGGAAACGGCAGCTTTGGAGGACTGCAGCCTGGTTAGCTGTACCTAATGTGTCCTAATTGCTGTCACATTTTGCTTTCTCCTCTGTGTTTTGCTAGAATGTGGTTTGGTTTGAGGAAGGAGTTCCTGATTTTTTTCATTTTAAAAACAGTCAGTAACGAAATTAACATTCCATGTTTCTCCTGGTTTGTTCGGGTATTTTTTCCCCCTGCTCCTTCTCTTGTACAGCCAGGATACACACCCTGTGTCACGAAATACCCTAAATATATGCAGTGCATCTGGCCTGCAGTTCCATCTGTTTAGCAGCATCAGCCTTTGAAAGAAACAATACTTCAAAAATTAATTGAAATGGAAGTTGTATCTCTGAATGTCTGAGAGTGTGACAGTGGACTAGAGACAGTGGTTTGTTACACAGCAAGCAATCTCAGAATGTATGTAGTCCAATATTAACTCATGGCAAATACCAACACAGCTCTGTGCTTATTGGTGAATCCGCATTGTGGGTGGCAGAGTTCTTCAAATGGTTTTGTGTTCTGGTTTCCACCTGTGTTCTGTGGTGTTGGGAAGCAGCTTTTTTTTTCCAAAAACTACAGATTCCTTATCACAAATATTTCATAGTTGTTTAAAACCCATATGCATACTTAGCTGTTTTCATTTTTTTAAAAAATCTGTATGCATTGCCAGGAGCTATGCAATGAGTTAGTTGTTCCAGTGTGGAAGTGTCTAGGAGAGCTTTTTCAAATACTTTTTCCTTACCAAGTATATGTTATGTGATATTTTTACTATTAAACTGCTCTCAAAAGTCTCGGGTGTGTAGGAGTACTGTTCTGAAACTTGATATGCCTCCCAGGGATAGAGTTAATGTTTCAGGAGAAATGTCTTTATTGGGATCTGCTTATACTCAGATTCGTTTGATGGAGTGTAATGCAAAAGTAGGAAAAATCGTTTTGACTCCTCCAGAGTTCACGGGCTTGGACAACCTCTGCTCAGTTACTAACCTGAGTATATTAACCAGAAATCAAATAATTTAAAATTGTTTTAGCTGCCAGTCAAGGGTTTAATCAAAAGTACCTGAAGTAAGAGTGAGCTGTGCAAGAATTTGAATTAGAATAAGCGCTGTCCTTTAAATTCAAGGGCACCTTGCTGTGTGTTGCATTCCTGTGCGTGATGCCTAGCCCTGGCAGGTGCTTTGATGAAGTGACAGTCTTCTAATGTTCTCCCTGTGCCACCTGTCTCTGGCACAGATTAACAAACGCAATAGTGTGTTGAGGTTATGAAGCTTGGTGTGCTGCAGAGGGGTTGAACCGACACGAACATGAGAGGGAGCATTCAAGATGGTAAAGGGGCTGCTATAATCTGGGCTGGGACAGAGCAGCTCAGTTTCTGCCACACAGCAGGAGCTCTGCAGGGCAGATTGCTGGTGTGTAGGCTCAGCACTGTCCTCAGAGGGAAATGGAGAAGTTGAGTGTGAATATGCTCAGTGTACCTGAATGCTGGGACGAGGCCAGCTGATGCTGTGAGCTGGCAAAGTATGACAGCAGAGCTGACTGTGAGCAAGTGATTTCAGAGAAGTCACTGTCTTTGCAGGTACAGAGCTGGGTCCTGTCAGAGGACTATACTTTCTGACCAACTATTCAACTTCAAAAAAATATATGTATTGCACACTCACATGCATTTTAAAGGGAAGGAGCTTAAAATGCTGAGCATTATCATGACAAGAAGCCTAGCAGAATAAGGCAGGGCACAGACTGAAGATCAGTAATTTAAGCAGCAGTCTTCCTCATGTAAACATTGTGTTGGTAAAGGTGGCTTTAAGGGACGATGGGACAGTGAAACTGAACT
The DNA here is from genome assembly GCA_035590215.1 of Microhierax caerulescens. NCBI lineage: Eukaryota > Metazoa > Chordata > Aves > Falconiformes > Falconidae > Microhierax > Microhierax caerulescens. The sequence continues at coordinate 56,368,781 of JAVJGJ010000014.1, forward strand.
GGGACTTGTGTACCTTGTATTCTCTGCCACTTTCATCCTTTGCCTCCAAATTGTACTGCCTGTCAATGCATCTTTATTTTTGTCCTGGAACATCTGGGACATTGCTTTTGTTTGCTTGTAACTGAGCTCTGTGCCATGTGGTGATATGGGTCACCAAAATGGATAGCACTTACCCAAACAGCAGAAATGAAAGGGAGTGCAAAGCTTGTTTTGAACAAGGTACAGTACAGGCAGAAAGGTGGTGGGATGTTGAACATCTCTGGTTTCCTTCTTCTTTCTGACTTGACAGCATATGGAGGTAACCATAAGAACTATACCACAGCCCATGGCTCACAGCGTTCGTTACTGTCCAAATAATGTAGTTTATTTCCAGGATGATGGGGCCTAAACTGTCACAGTTATTGGGCAAGTGCTTGGTATAGTATCGTTTATTGTGATCCTGGATCTGGTATCTCTTTACTGCCAAACGGTTCCTGGCCCAGTGCTTATACTGTCTGGTGCTAAGATCTCGTGACATTTGAAAATGGGGCTTAGCCTCCAGTATGAAACAGTTTTGTGAATTTGTCTTGGCCACTGCTGTGTTGAAGATTAATTACTGCATCAATGCTGCCATCTATGGATCTTTAGGTAACCTAGCAGTGGATCTCTGGCACAGCAGAAAACAGCTATTATGATGGGGTTGTTGCTTTGTATACCTGTACTACTTAGTCAGTTGTGCAGGAAAATTATTATGAAGAGTGAAAACCACTGTGACTGCCTCATGGAAAAGACATACTGCATGGTGTGGAAGCTTTGTTCCTGTAGTTGTAGGACTGCAAATTCTGTTGTTTCTTGAAGAGTTATGCTTCATAAAGGTCTTCCCCTTGCATTTATTTTTACATAGAAAGATAACAATTCTGAGAATGAGTTGTAAGCAAAGACTTCCTTACAGTGTATAGTCTGAATTTACCCTGAAAAAGTGGAGAATTAGAAGACACCTAGTGGGGAAGGAGAAGAATGACTGGAGGCAACATTTACCATTCTTCTGGTTTTATAACACGAGGTTAAAAGCTAAAATTAAAAATTAGCAACCCTGTGTTTTTAAAGGTGCCCACCTCCCGATTTTGTTGTGTGTTGTTTTATATGTCTTTATCAAAATAAGACACAATAGAAACAACTTGCCACAGCACTCCATTTTTCTGAAGAGTGTTTGTGTTCTAAAAGTTTTATGATTAAATTATTTCATGAAAATAAACAATACCATGTTTCCTATGTGGGAATAGGGGGGGTCTCCTTTTTAGCTGAATAGTTGACCCTTGAAGTTTATTTTCAGTCTATGTGGGGATATCAGCTCTTAAGAAAATTAGCTTTTCTTTCTGTCTTTACTGGCAGATGGTGGTTTTTTCCCCCTCCTCTGTACCTCTTTCGGGAAGTAGGAACACCTTGTTTGTTCCTCATGTTCAACCGTAGTAAAGGAAGACAGGGATGTGGAAGTCCCTTTGGAATTTGAAAGGAAATCCTGCATCTAATTGTAGATGTCTGTGCCAAACAATTCTGGACAAATGATAATTTCGGCTATTGTTTGCAAATAGGCTTAGTGTCTGTGGTGCCCAGTGTTGCGTGATCTGAAGGAAAACAATCTCACAGCAGGCATTACATGCTAGATACATCAGTTGTCCCCTGTCTGTAGAAGTTCTGCTATGAGCATGGATTGCCACAATGTTTTTGTTTTAAGGATCTGGTATCCTTTCATATAAGGGATAAAATATCCCCCTTCATCATGGAATGAACTGCCTCCGTTCCAATGAATGGTCTGTGTATCTCTCTTCCCTCTCCTTATATTTGTAGGGCAGCTAATTTTTTGATTAGGGTGGAGGGAAAAGGAAGAAAAATGGATTAATAACTCTTCAAAGCACTTGGCAATGTTATTAGTATGAAGAGATATTGTATCTGTTGTCTTTTTGCAAAATAAGGAGTCTATGATTGCTTTCTTAGGACAAGAGGAGGAGGGCAACTGAGTAACTTCACAAAGGAGGTCTTGCAGTGACATGCTCTAAAGAAACTCCTCTTGATTTACCAAAGTAATGGACAGAAATTGATCCAGTAAGTTCAGTGGTTTTCTGAGAAGGCACAGTTGTATGATTGAGACTTCAAAAAACAAAAGCACATGAGATGGTATACAGTGCATATAATTAGTAAAAAAACTAATGTGATTGCTTCACTAAAGATTGAAGAAATTATAATGTCTCTTTTTCAGAGCTGAAGGACTTTGCAGATTTTCGGTATAAATAACAAGATTATTTGGCATTACTTACTTTTAAAATTTCCTCTTTGCTTTTATTTTATGCTTACTGAATACTGTCCTTTTGTTTAGTCACCGCTTTGCTTCAGACACCTTGGTCTGTAGTTGTGAAAAACAGTTATATGGTGGTCTTAATGGGGAAGTATTTTTTTGCAAAGAAATCACTTCTCTGCTACAGCTTTTCTATTTTGCCATGAACAAGCTAAACAATTTCCTGCCAGTGATTTGAGCCTTAGAATACTTACAGAGCTGTCTTTGGAAAAAGAAAATATAAACTACAGCCATGAATCAAAAGGAGGTACGAATGGTGTCGTGACAAAAAAGAACCCAAAATTGTGGGAAGTGTTTTAATTTTCAAGTACTGTGAAATAAGACAAACTGTGTGAATAAGATGAACATTAAACCCTCTCTTTACTAGTCTTTAACCTCTGAAGACATGTTGTGATGTCCGTTAAAATGTAATTATAATGTGGTAAGTTATGAGAAGGGTTTTAATTTTCTTAGGGTTTTTTTAACCAAGAATTCAAAAGTAGTTTAAAAAATGGCTCAGCCAAAATAATAGTGAATAATATTTACTGTAGAAGAGGACTGAGGGGTAGCCAATTACTTAAAATCTTGAACAGTGGATATATGAGTCACATTTCAGTAGTTAATTCCAACTTACTGTCTCTACCATGAAAATAGGTGATGATAAATGAGGCAAAAATAGCTTACATGCTTTGCAACATAGGTCATCAGAAATTGTCATCCTTTGGCTCTGCCCGTGCTTTACATTAAAAACAGATGTTGATAAAAGGCCATCACTTAGTGCTTAAATCAGCGGGGAGCTGGGAGTGAAGACTCTCTTCAGGCCACCACCATGAGGTGTGCCCTTGGGTTGCTTAGGTGTGAACTGCGTGCTGTGCTCCCTATGTGGCATTGGGAGGGTGGAGAGAACTGGGGTTCCTGTGCTGGAACGTGGCAACTCATAGGGTAGTGGGGGATCAGATGCTGGAATGGTGGTAAGAGAGGCTGAAGCTCTCATTCTCCTGGGGTGCCCATCTCTCCCTCCCCAGCACAGGCAGCTGTCACATAGTCAAACTTGTCCATGCAAATGGTTCTGGGAGGCTGATGCTACCCTGTGCTTCTCTGCACTTTCTTTACACCAGAAACACGAGACAGGTGAAGTTATGTGAGTCATAAGTTCAGGTAAGACTTGCAGACTTTGGGGAAAAAAAATAATTTCTCAGCCAAAGTAAGAATGACTATGAAACTAACCACATTCAAAAGCAAATGAAACTGTAACTCAGGGGTCCTCAAACTACAGCCCACGGGCTGGATACAGCCTCCCAGGGTCCTCAATCCAGCCCCCTGGTATTTACAGACACCCCTGCCGGGGGTTGGGGGAGGAAACCAAGCAGCCGCAGATGACTCTGCCACTTCATCCGCGCACCGGCCCCCTGGTCAAAGAGTTTGAGGACCCCTGCTGTAACTCTTTGAATTTGGGCGTGTAACATACCAGGGTCCTGGATCACTGCTGATCAAATGTATGTTCTCTAAGACAAGAAGTTTGCAGAATGAAAACGTAGATATTAAATACAGAGTTAAAAGCCAATCCCCATTACAAGTTGGACCACTCCTAGTACAGGGTTCCACTTTTGGGGTTGTATGTGTCTCAAGGGCCTCTTGAAGTAAATGCCTGTCTTCAATGAAGTTGCCCGCTCCTCTTGCTTCAGTAGAGTGGCTCATGAATGGCAGTTTACCAAAATGCCAATATCCTTAACTGCTAGACAGCTCTCTGCTCTTTAGATTCATAAAAATCATAAAAGGCTCATCTGACCCCCATAGAAACATGATTTTGATTGCTTCCAGGCTACCAGGCTTGGAGGGCACTTTACTCAGTCTGTGATGTATATCCCCACGTCCCTCTGGACATGTGTATGCATAGCTTCAGAGAGCCACTTAGCAGTATTTCCAAAAATTATGCTCTGCTCGTTGCTTGCCTTGCACATAGGCATAGTTTGAGAGAGTGTACAATGGTGGTAGGAAACCCACAAGACTATAGCCTTTTGTCTTCAGCTCTTTATCAGGTGTGTAGTCACAGATTTCTATTACCTGAACCAGAAACTTTCTCTGATATCTTTGGAGGGACAGAGACCTTGTGTCTTGAGTTTTTCTGTCTGTATACCAGACACGCAGCAGCTTCAGACTAGGTGGGCTAGATGATCCTTTTGTTTGTCAGAGTTCAACTTACCCACACAGTGATAGCTGACAGTACCAAGGTGTGTTAAGCAGGGATGAAGGTGACCCAACACACTCTCTCTTGCTTTGGTTTAGGGATGTCAGTCATTTGGTGGAACTTACTTTATGTATTGGCAAATTATTGAGTGGGATTTTGAGTGCTTCAGTCAGGCGTGTCTCAAGCAGGAAACCTGAGATGATTTCTCAGAGCTATTTTTAAAAGTGTTTTCCTCTGTTCTGAGGCCAGTCAGACATGAGGCCACCTTTTCTAGTTTTCTGACGATACAAAGAGGTTGGTCAGGATGCAGAGCAGGCAGTTGTGATGGCACCACAGCTTTCATTCAAGACTATTTCAGCTAGCAATGCAGTCATCCCACACCTGCTTCTTTGCTTTTTGGCATTGCTTTCCAGCCTGGGGATAGCTTTCGGGATTTGTAAAGCACATTCACTAAACCCCGGTAAGAAACAGTCAATCAAGAAGTACTTAGTCTCTTGCAGTTCTTAAATGGACTGATTTGCCCTGTGGTGTGAGACAAAATACCTTTCTGTGGTTTAAAACTTATGTTAATTTTTATTACATTTTTACTTACCTTCCTTGTACATTAAGAAATAGGATGGGCTCCATCCATAAAGGGATACTCAGCAGCAGCCTCTGTGCTTTTCTGTGGAGGGCTTTTTTGTCACATGTCACCAAGAGTTTTATCAAGGGCTTGATGAGAGTTTTGTTTGTTTGCATTCACTAATGATCCTTTTGCGTAATGGAGTGTTAATTTGGTGCTGTATTTTCTCACACAGTTCTTTGAGCCTGTGGTCAGCAGCTTTTCACCTTTTGATGAAGATAATGTTTTTGGCAGCTCTGTGCTCTACCAGAAGTGTGAAAGAAGATTCAGGCCCTTGTGGCTGAAGCAGTGTAACATCCTGTGCTTTCCCTCTCTTCTTTTTAAGATTCTCCTCAGAATTCATCCTAGATTCCTGCATCACTTGTCAAAAAGTAAGCCTGCTGGTGTTTCATCTAAACCCTCATATTTCTGGAATTGGGGCAACAGTACCTCCTGGATGTCAAACACACTTTTTTTTATAAAGGTCATTCCTGAGTGTTTCTTACTTCTTCAGTGCAGTAATTGCCTCTGTACAGACTGTCATAGTGAACAGCAAACTGTGAGATGACCAGGGAGCTAGGGCTAAACACCAGGCATGAGCCCCAGTGTCCACAGTGGAATCATTGAGGAATGTTTCCACTCTAGAAATAAAAAGCGGAGTTTTATTTACATATTAGTGAAAGTGATGCTTTGGCTACAAGCCTGAGACAGCATTTGCGGTAGCTATTGCGCAGTATGATCTCTCTTACCCTGAGCACCATATTCCTTCTTCAAGTAACTTCATTGGGCCACAGTTAAGAGAGCTGAGTGTTTGCAGCAATCCCAGTGAATGCATACAAATATTCATTTAAAGGGGAAGAACTACTAATTGCTTATAACTGGAGATTCGGATGTGTTAACTGTATGCATACCTCCATCTTCTCATCTACTTCTGAACCCCTTCTTTGTGTTGGAAGTACGAGATGGGCAAATGGAAAAGACCAGGTGTGCTTTACTCCTTCCACACTATGTTCAACTAACAAGGGAAGTAGACAGTCAGGAGTCCACCTTACAGGTATTCTTAAACAAAGTCTTTGCCCTTAAGTGCTTAAGTTATGTGCTTCCAGACTGAATGATTTCCCCCATCCCAAAAAAATCTTGCGCAAATATGTGCACAAACTCGAAGTAGTTTCAGCTTGATATAGCACTGATTGTGAAAAGAGATTAAAGAGTAAGGGGACAGGATCAGAAAATGAGACCTAGCATATTTAGACTTTTAAGGGAACTATGAAGATCTTAATACATGGAGCAGAAGAGACAGAATAACATTAGACAAAAAATACTCTTTAACAAATGCAAAGTGATGCTTGATCAGTGTAAGGGAGCTTAAGGCACCTGTACTCAGAACTGAGGGCCCTGGGTTGGGTTGACCTAATGGAAGGATCTGTGCTAGTTCAAAACAGAAACATGGCTTCCTTGGCTGTGTTCTTCGCTGCTGTACTAGAACCTTGCAAAGGAGACAGCAAGAACAAGTCCATGTGGCTTTGTTTCATCTGCTGAAGGTGCAGTTTTGTAGCGGGGCTGAGCTGCTAGACACGTAGGCTGCCACTTACAGAGCAAGCACTTGGCCCCAGCCTGTGCTTTCCTATTTACCACTTGCAGTGCAAGTCGTCTGACTTCCTACAGGCAGTGGTTATAGGGAGATAAAATACTGATTAAAAATAAAGCACATATACATAAATGTTTTCGCAGGGATCATTTCCTACTGGCTTAAGTTTCTAAAGCTGCTCATTTCTGGTGGGTGAGTGCCAGCACCAGAGTGAGGAAAGCAATGGGATTGTGTGGCTGGAAGGCAGAACGGACACTCTGTCCTTCTGTTACTCTGTACCACAAGATTTGCAGTTGATTGCTTCAGCCCAGGTTCATGTGCTTGAGGTTAAGGCATGCATTGCTGCAGAATCAGTAACCTCTGCGGGAGGAGGGGGGCAGAAGACTATAACCTCTGAACCGGGAGTCTCCACAGTTTATCACACCAAGACCTGATTTTAACAGCTGTAAGAGGCCAAAGAGTCATATCGGCCTAAAGCTCTATAAAAAGCTGTGCCATCTGAGATATCAGACTATAATAACAAATGGATAATCAGCCATTTCTTAACCGGTGTCAGGATTTGCTGAGGATTTTGAGGGTGTTTTTGAAATGGGGCAATGCTCCATTTTCACAATAATTAGGTACCTACCTCTGCATTGCAGTTGGGCTATGAAGTCGCTCTGCTATCACACCTCTCAGACAGACACAGTGCACACAGAACACGTGGTTGGGTAACATTATTTAAGGGGGCAAAAGCAGTGGGAGGTAATTTGGCAAGAAGTGTGGTAGTTGAATGTATCTGGAAGCAAGGTGGTACACCTTTGAAAGGGCTACACTGAGATGAGCTGCCCCTTTCAAATTCAGAGCACTAAGTGGCATTTGTAATTGCAGGCTGTCACCACTTTCACACTTACCATTTTTAATTGTTTTAATGAAGTGGAAAGTACCAAGCGTGTCATTATTAGAGATCTGTGAACTAAGTGTAATTATTCAGATTGGAAATGTGTTTTTATTTAAGGGGAAAGAAACTGCTCTGCTCTGGGAAGGATTAATCTCTGCAGTCAGTGTTCTGTAAGCAGCTTATGGAGGTAAACATTACATGTGTCTTGCCAACTTGGCTAAATACTGCCAGCTATCTTAACCCTTTTTAAAGATAAATGACCTGTAATTGGATTTCAGTACTGGATAATTTTAAATAAGGGCTATTAGAAGAAGCAGTAATTGTTACGAAGAAACTCCACAATAAGCATATTATTGTGAGATTTTGTATCTCTCAGAGTGATGTAGTATTATTAGTCTGTGAGAATCAGGTAGCAGGCTAGAGAGAAAAGTGATTTGATTGGACAATTCCCATTATTCTTATTAGGTGTGAGGAAACAGAAATAGTAATGAAGTTTAGGCTGAGTTGGCTTGGGGGGGAGGTAATGCTACCAAGCGTTACTTTGAACCAACATTGTTGGTTCTTCTCAAAATTAAATTGGAAGAAGAGGAAAGATAAATTGATTGCTACTTTTTGTATTGTACAGAACTTGAAAAAATAAAAGCAGATACAATTTTTGTCTGCAGTAGCATACTTTTAAAAAATAATTTAAAATTTCCATCAGAAATTATTTCTTCATACAGCCAGTTTCTCTAGGAGGGAGGCACATATTAAGAGTGGAAAAAATTCTTTTCAATGGAATTTTAACCACTGTGATGGTAATCTTTGCTCAGTGCCTGTTGCAAAATATTAAAGAGTTAAAACTGAAGCTAAATGGGGAGAGCAGATTGTGATGTTGCCCACAGTATTTCATTTGCCTGGTGTTGTTACCAAAGGCCAACAAGTGTTTTTTGGGAAGCACAGATAAGACTACTGAAATAGCAATATTTAAGTCTTCAAATTAAGAGATATTTTTATTTCACCAGTTTGTTTTGAACAAATAAATCACAAGTTTGTTTAGCTTCTGAGGTATTGTTGGTTTTGTTGACACCAGTATGTAAGCTTTTACATATGAAGCACAGAAATCACTAAAAATGTTTAGCCGTTTTTCCCAAGTTCATGTAGCACTAATGGGTGGTTATGCTTCTATGTTTGTTGCCATCCTAAACACCCTAAAATGTGGGAGACTTCAAATCTGTATTTTAATTCCTTGTTTTCTTACAACTACTGCTCGGTTACAGTTTTTCTCAGAGGGAGCACTGTTTGATTCTCTCTCACAGATTTTAGGATAGCTCGCTGTGACGTTCTCCATGACTAATAATTTGCTTGGTGGGGTTTTTTTTGCTTTATTATTCTCTGAAAACTCTTATAATTAGTTTGTTCACTTTCATTCTGCTCATAACAAAAGTTCATTCTGATTTGAAAGAATACTTTTCCTTTTTGGAGAAAAAGAATTATGACTGGTCTTTATCCTGCTGGTGTTGGCAGCTGGAAAAATGATGTGTTTTGCCCCTCCCTGCTTGCAACTCTGTGCTCTCTTTGCTCCTCCTTGCTTTTCTCCTGCACGGCTCCAGACATTCAGCTAGCACCTGCATCCCATGCCCCTGGCCATACCCAGGAGCGCAGGGAGAGCTGTCCACAGCTAGGCAAACCCACAGAGGCCAAGCTCGTGGCTGACAGAACTAGCTGAGGACCACTGCAGATGGAGAGCCTAGGGTCAGGGAATATACAGAGCAAATATACAAAATATACACCAACTTGTCACAGAATAGTCATCCAGTGCTGGCTGCTACAGTAGATAAATTATAGAATTATAGAATCATTTAGGTTGGAAAAGACCTTTAAGATCATCAAGTCACACCATTAACCCAGTACTGCCAAGTCCGCCATGTCCCTAAGCACCACACCTACACATCTTTTAAATACCTCCAGGGATGGCGACTTGACCACTTCCCTGGGCAGCCTGTTCCAATGCTTGACAACACTTTTGGTGAAGAAATTTTTTCTCATACACAATCTAAACCCCTGGTACAACTTGAGGCTGTTTTCTCTTGTCCTATTGCTTGTTACTTGGGAGGAGAGACCGACCCCCACCTGCCTACAGCCTCGTGTCAGGCAGTTGTAGAGAGCCATAAGGTCCCCCCTCAGCCTCCTTTTCTCCAGGCTAAACACCCCCCGGTCCCTCAGCTGCTCCTCACAGGACTTGTGCTCCAGACCCTTCACCAGCCCCGTTGCCCTTCTCTGGACACGCTCCAGCACATAGATGTCGAAGCATCTACTGAGATACATTTCTGCTGCATCTCCTTCCATGGGATCCCAGTAATATATAATGAAAGAAGGATTTTAAGAATTTTAATAGATTGATGCATTGACACAAAATTGATGCAAAACCATGAGCTTCTAACACTATTTGACAAATCCACTCACTGGTGTCACCAAACAACTGATCTGACCTCCTTCTTTGCTGATATAAATTCACACCTGAATTTTGGTTTAGATAGGTGTCCTGGTTTCAGCTGGGATGGAGTTAACCACCTTCTCAGAAGCTATTGCAGTGCTGTGTTTTGGCTTCGGTGTGGGACTTTTCAGCCTTGTTAAAATGCTGGAGGGTCACAATGAGCTGGGAGGGGACACAGCCAGGCCAGCTGACCCAAACTAACCCAAGCGATACTCCATAACATGGGACGGGCTGGGTCTGGTGTATAAACCTGGGGGCT
>JAVJGJ010000014.1:56379183-56390396 GCA_035590215.1 Microhierax caerulescens
CATCCTCCACAGAATGTATCTGGAAGAACAGCAGCAGGCCCATTTTGTGTACTTTCTGTGTCTTTTGCATTCTTGGAGGAAAAATGGAGAATGTTGTCTCCTTACTGCTGCAAACCTCAGACTAGGTGGACTTGATTTTAATGAGCTATGTGGCTGAATGATGAATCTCTCATCATTTACTTACAGTCTCAAAAAAAAGCCATTTACTTACAGTCTCAAATCCAGGTGCACCATTGAAGCTACCCTCTAAAATCACTACCAGAATTTTTGCTCATAGAGGTTGTTGGATTAAATACCCCTGCCCAGTGGCTTTCTGAGTTTATTAATGATATATTTTGAAATATATACCTGAAAGAAAGATAATGTTGATTTACCTTACCAATTCAATAATTTCAGAAAACATTTTTTAGCATATAGGTACATGCAAAATAAGGCATAAAGTAATTAAATTTCTGTCTTTATATCTGTGTTGTAAAGCAGGTTCAGGTTTTTATGTTTTCTGAATCTGCAGACACATAATACTCAGTGACACAGACACTTAATCATTTAATGTGACTTCCTTTATAATCCAGATTATGTTGTTATTTTAGTTATTTGTGTGTGGATTCCACTATTTATTTAAAGTGTATTTTCTAAAATGGAAACTGTAGAGAAATTGTAGAAGCAAATTAGCCATTTGTACTGTAATTTTTGATCAGTCAACCTCCCTGTTAAAAAATGTGGGTGTCTCTTTTTTAAATTTCCCTAAAATTAATTTTCAGTTGCTGTTTTTGTTGAGCCTTTTGGCGATTCAAGGTGAACTTCTCAAATGTCTCACCACAAGGCAGAATAGTCCTGTGACACCTGTTCTAACCCCAGCTTAGTTCCACACTAGAGATGGGGTTCCAGATGCCTCTTGGTATCAGTGTACCTGAAAGCATGCTTGCCACTACGTCCTTGCTTTTTCTGCTCAGTTGATGAGATACCTGAGGCAGAGTTGTGTAGCATTGTACTGGGAGCTTGTGAAGTTAATTCACTGTGATCCCAGCGTACTTCTCACACTCACTTGTGCCCTAGGGTATCTCCAGTCTAGGGACATGGCCATTGCTCTCTGCTTCTGCCTTGGAGGACCTTACACCTGGGAGAGTTTAAAATTAATTTTAATATTATGCCCAGGCTTGCAACCAGTGCACGTTGTTCTTTATTGTTCTCTCACTTGCCATTCTCCAGGTCCTAGCATTGTATTTCCTTTCTGACCACCAATGGAAAATAAGTTTTTCTTTCGCCAATTACTTCATGAGAAATGTTAGCTAGGCAACTTCTGGTCTATTCTGTGTGCTTTCTTGACGTTTGACAGCAATAGTATCCACTTGGGGGGGAGGAGGATATCACAGGACTGTGTCAAGCTGCTTACAAAATCTAGCATGTCTGAAATCTGTGGAGGTGCCTTTCTAAGCCAATTTTGTAATCTCATCAAAGAAGGAAAGCACATTGTTCTAGGAGACTGGTTTTCTGTGAAAACAGTTGACTAGCATTATTCATTCATTTTACCTTTATACTGCAGTACACAAAAGCCCAGCTCAGAGCAGAGTCCCCACTGCAACAGGTATCTGATGGACAGAAGGGTAGCTCCAGTCTGGAACTACTACATAATCCAAAGCCCTGGTTCATGGAGATTTTCGTGTATGATGAGCTCTATATGTAGTACTGTAATGTTACATACATTCAACTATTAACAAGTACAGACTTAAGCTATGAGCCAGCAACTGCAGTGTTGCGACCTTAGATTACACGGGTTTGGGTTAGGTGCCAGCAGTGATACGAAGCTCTCTCCGTATGCCACGTGAGTTCTCTTCTTGTTCTCTCATCTGCTTTTGCTGAACAAGCACCATCTGTTTTTTCAGCAGAAGGGGAACACGCAGAAGGTTTTAACTGTGTATTGTAATCTAATGTTTGATTTGTCTGTCTCAATAATTTTCATTCTTTGGAGATGAATTCCTGGTCCATCCATCCAGTAGCTAATTTAAGAGGGACACTAATTAAATTCTTGGAAAGGCATGGCAGATCACCAGTTAAGATCTCTCCTGACTGTATACATTGTGTGGTTTAGTCACTTTGAGGTGGACAATATTTTGTTAACAAATGGTATTGGGGAATAATGTTTATGTATACATAAAGAATTTAAATTATTTAAAAGGAATGGTCTGGAAAGAGACTTCTTTTTCCCTGCAGTGCCTGACGTGAGGATTTACTGAGCTTACAGTCCTCTATAGGTGTAACTGTGTAAATCTTACAGAGTTTAAAAAGAGCAGAAGATGGGAAATAGGCAGTGCTCTGGCTATGTAGATTTATTTTTTTCCTTAATCTCTGAAATTAATTGTTTTCTGTTGACCAGTCATATTTACTGATTGAATTTCTTAATTTATCATGCAAGTGATCTTCATTGTAGACTGTTTTCTCTGTTTGAGAAAAAGGCTTGATTCAACTAGTCATACATTTATGTATATTAAAAAGCATGCATGCTAAGTTGCATAATAGAACTCTGTTGATACAGAAAGAACGTATACCTAAGGTACGTATATATCTAGGTGTGTGTTGGCTGGCAGCTTAGACATTACACGTGGTTTAATAAAAGCTGAGGCAAGACACAGACATGCCCTCGAGCTTCCTGTTTCTTTCTAATGCTATAACGCTCAGATGCTTCTACTGCATTCTGTTAATTTACCTTTTTTCAAAAGCTGCTGAGCTTCGTGTCCTAAATGACAATGAGTAGGCCTAATGACCTGAAGACCGAATCCTCAGGTCACAACCCACAGCTAGTTTTCGTGAGAGTTTCCAGGCTAGTGCTTCCTTGGTGTAGACCCAAATCTGTTGTAGTTCTAAAGCCAAATTTGTAAGCCACATGCCAGAGAAACCCAAGTATACATTTTATGAATGAAATTGTCATAATGACAGCTATAAAGAATTAAAATATTCTTTTAAGTGCTTAACAGAATTTGCAGATGCACGCAGTGTGGGATCTTTATGGTCCTGCTTTTATCTGTTACTATAGATTTTTCAAAGTTGTATGACAGTTAGATTTGGCGCTCAAAAATAAGAGAAGCTATGGTGAGCAAAATGAAAATAAAGAAGTTAAGTGGAAATGTGGCCTAACTAGTTAAAGAAAAAGTGGAAGTCACTTGAAGTGTATGTGTGGTGCTCTTATCTGTTAGGTATCTCTTTCCAAATGGGATCTATCCTATCAAAAGTGGGAGAACTATCTAATGTAAGTCATCTCTGCCAAAGATGCATGTGAAGAGCCATGCTGATGCTGAGATGATTAACCTCCCTTCAGCCTACTTGCCTAAGGATATTAAATGTAAAAGAGAGAGAGCCTAAAATGTAACGAAAGAAAACAAAAATCTGTGCCACTGACAATTACATTCCTGCAAGCAGAAGAAAAAAGGGGTTAAATAACAATTTGGGGGTTAGTCCTAGAAAACATGCACACCTTTTATATGATTTATTTTATTTTTTTTCCCAGGGTGTTATGGGACCTGTACAGGTACAGTCTTTAATTTTATGGATTACAACTTCAGAATGCTAGCTTAAATTTAATATTCATTATATGTACACATACTCCTCAATCTTTTGAACAGAAAGAAGTAAGATTTGAGCTCTTAAAGGCTAATTGCCAGGTAAATTTTCAGTTCCCTTGTCTCTTCAGGAGGAGCCATGAAAATGTTAGACAGACCTCTTGTATTCTGTGCTGAAAGGCATGCATGCAGTCTCTGTTTTTTAAGATAAATAACTGTTGAACAGTCTTGTTTTGCCAGTATAATAGGAAAAATGAGAAAAATGTTTAATTGGGAAGATGCATTAAAATTATATCACTTGTAATTTTTCTTTAGCTTTGTGGCATGAAGATCAGTAATAAGGAGAAAGATGTTTGGTGATTCCAATTCAGAAAATAATTCTTTCTAAAAACTTTGAAAGACATGCATGTCAGAAGGTAAAAGAGGAATTAGCTCATAAAACTCTGAATTATTAAAATATTGTTGCAATATTTAGATGTGAGAAGAGTGACTGAGGAGTTTTTGAGCTGCTAATAAAAGCTGTTTCATAGCCAAGGAGCACATGTGGTAGAGCAAGCGTGTGCATTCACGACCATAGTACAGGTTTTTTTTAAGGCGCTCTCCTTATCTTAGTATTCTTACACTTATATCTTAGTATTAGTTATATATCTTAGTATTCTGCAGAGTTCAGTGAATTACTTAAGAACTGCAATGTTTCCTTTTCTACTTGTACAGTAGTTACTCCTGTATTAGTATAAATACTGTTGCTAAAAAATTGTCTAAACAAATGCACTATCAAATGTTTCTATGTGATTGTCAAAGGGCTGTATTACAAGAAAGGACTTGAAATAACTTGTTGATGCTGTGGGTCAAGAGATCCTTTTAATAAAAATTAACTGGCAGCAGTTCACATATTAATAGGTGAACATAAAATATCACAGATTTCTTCCCCAAGCCTTGTCTCTCCCATCCAAAAATTATTTATCCTACCTACCCCATGACAATAGTTAGTATAATGCAAAAAAGAGAAATAATATTTCTGGAATTGTTTGCTGCTGTTCAGTGGGAGAAAAAAAGAGTTCATTCTTCTCTGTACTTACATATCTGTAGCTTCTTGGATCCTCTGAGCAGTTAAGGGCATTGGCAGGATGGCTTGACTGCAAAAGTTTACCCGTGCACATTGTTTTCAAGAGTGATTACGTGAGTGTCTTTTGTGGGAGGGGTAAGCTTTTTCAAGTGCTTAAAAAAAAACTTGTTTGTACGCTGGTCTTGATTTGCTGCCTGCTGTTTTATGGGATGTGAAAGCATCTATGTTTAATCCTTTTACAATTAGTCTGTTCAAAGAGAGTAATGAGAAACAACCCACCTTGCCTCCCCCCTGAAGTTACGCGTTACTGACTTTCATAGAAGAAACTTTACCCAGAGGTCTGAGTGAAAAACTTTATATGCCATTTGCATCTAAAAATAACTTAAGTGTAGTTTGTAGCAAAGAGATGTATGATCAGTACGTGCTTTAAAACTGCTGCTTATTGATCAGATCTGACCCAGCACAAGAAAGCCTCAGTACTGAGGCATACTGAGATGTGGTGTATAAGCAGACATCTCAACAGCCAGTGTACATTCCCAGCACTGTTTTGGTATCATAATGATGAGGCTTTACAGAAATGTCTTTTGAAAATATGTGGGGGAGTTGAAGAACTCTGGTGGTTTGAGAGATTAATGAGGATATGTGCCTTTGTAAGCTGTTGAGTGCATTTTGAGCAAGGATAATAGTAGCAATAATACACATGTAAGGTAAATACATGAAAGATAAAAAGCTTTTAAAACACAAATCTGATTTCCCTGAAATGATACTGATAAGAATGGGTGGCTAGGGAATAGAAAGGAATGGGATGTCAAATTCTGAGGTAACCTGTTGTTAACCTGGAATAACCTTCTTTCTGAGTAAAGAGTATTGATGTAAGAGTTAAATTTTGTGTTTGTTAAGAAGGTTTTGGAGAGAGATAGATGGAAAATCCTGTCATTTGCTGTTACAGGCTGTGGTTGAGAGTTACCTGGGATTTCCCCCAAAACCTCATACTGATCATTCATAACTGCAAAGGATATTTATCTTTAAAGTGACCTCATTTAGTGGCCTGATTTGAAAGAACCAGCAAGTAGGCAAGATGATGCTATTTTCGGAGGTATATTCCAACCCATGCAGTGGGTGGAATGCCTCTTTGGAAGCCTTAGGGCTGTGTTCATGGCACACGCATTTGCTGAATGTTGTGGTGTTGGAGGTGTGCAGAGACAAAATCTCAGCTAACATATCCATCTCATCAGAAAGCCTAAAGTAAATGCAGATCTAATGGCAAAGTTAAACTTTACTAAATGTTTTTGCTGTAGCAGAATGAAATAGAGCCTTGTGGGATACTTATGTGCCTATTTGGAGCATTTGGTTGGCACTATATGCTGATTTTTCTGGAGTTGAACTCCCAATGCAGACATGGCTTGATTCTGCTTAGATGCCAGGGAGCTGAAAGACTCAATCAAGGGCTCTCAGCTCCTCGTTTTTATGGGGCATTTATCTTCTAATGCCAGATTAAGATAGTCTTTGGGAGAATTTGCTGGTCTTATTCTGGATATTTTCTGTTCTTGGTTTTGAATCATATTTTAATTATTCAACTTAATCACAGAGTAGAATCTGTTTAAATGAAGTAATGAGAATTAAAGACTGTTTAAAGGGAAATTGCAAAGGGAATTTGCTTGGTTTGTACACAAAGTAATACTTCGGTGTGGTTTCCTGTCCAGCAACAAAAATATGTAGTAGAAATGGGAAATACTGATATACATGCACATGTATGTTCAAGGGCTGACATTAGTACCACAGCTTCACATTAAATGAAATGTTATTTCAAAATAGTCTTACTATCATAAAGTGTTGGGAATATGTGTTTCCTGCTCTGATAAAATGCTGCCTGCCTTTAAGATTCATTACTAGATGGTCATCTTTGAGTCACACTGATGGATTAGCCACCAGTCCAGCCTAGCATGATGTGATATTAATTGCTTGAGCTAAATAATACCAGTTGTATTCATTTACTCACTATTTATCCTTCTAGCTGTTTATTGTCTGTTCTTATACAGCTGCTGTTTCTCCAATATCTGTTTAACTGTCCCGGGGTTTGAACATTTAAACCAAGAAATGGTGTGTATCAAAGAGTGTGATATATGTTTGGTTTTACCATTGTGTGCAAAAGCTTACTGTTTTGGTTTTGGCATGCAAAGAGAGTAACATGCAAATTAATATACTGATTTATTACTTTCAGGGGTGGTGACATCAAAGCAGTGCAGTTAATATTTTGACCAGTATGTTATGATGCCTGTGATGAATTATTTTCTGTCTGCTTGCTTAGTCCTTCTCTATTTGAGCAGCTTACAAATGGTACTGGTTTTAGCTTTACAATGCTGTATCTAGACAGCTACTACCCAGGGTAAGAAATTTCTTCTGAGTTACACAGGGTGTTTATGGATCAACCAGAAAATTAATCCAGCCAGCCTGTATCTTAACTGCAAAACTGCCTTTCCTTGCAGAAATAACTCCTTTTGTTTTCTGGGAGACAGATGAGGTGTCTAGAACTAAGCTGTAGCTGAATCCTGTCTTTTTTTGTGGACAGACATGTTTTCTCAAGTGATTTCAATTAGAGGAACAGTAAATGATGACTCACCAGTGAGTCATGGTAACTCTGAAGAGGCCAGATAAAATGTGTTAGATTTATGTAGATGAAGAAGAAGAAATTAATCACCCAAGCTTAGATGAACTTGGGACACCAAAAATTTCAGTACAGTTCTTGAACTGTACCTCCTCAACAAAATACTCTGCCATCTAAACCCCTTCAGCATTGCCTTTTGCTTTCATTTGTCTTCTGCCTAGCTCCAGTTTCTGTTCCAGATCTAGCCAAGTATGGGGTTCACTGGGAGCCCCTTTCTTTTAGAAAGATGCAAGCTTCTCTTTCCTGCTGAACTCAAACTCTGGTTTGGTTGATGTGATCAGTCATAAAAGCAAAGCTAACTGGTAAGCTGTCACCGTCAATCACTGGCTGCAGCCATCTGATGCAGAGCAGCAACTGTCAGTGGGTAAGCATGAGTAACTAACTTTGTAACACCTAGTTGACATTAGTGAATTACCAGTTAAGGATAAACAGTTGTCCCTGTGATACCGTACTTACTTGTGGCACAGGATTTGGCCAGCCATTCCTGTTCTGCTCCATCGGTTTCATCCGTCTTTGGCCTTCACATGAATGGCAGCATGCTAGTCATATATTAAGTGAAGGACAGGGAAAATAAAAATAAAAAATTATCTTCATAGTGCTGTAAGCTCAATAATCCTTTGATGGTATGTAGCAATTGCTTGCCTGAGTGAAAGCCTAACTGAAGAAATTATATATTGTATATTGCAGCAGGCTGTTAGAATAGAAATGGTTGGGTACCGTAAATCAGCTTTGCATGACAAAGGTTGAGGGGAGATAGGATTAACAGACCTTTTTAGGAAAAGCTAAAGAATAATGATTACATATGTTAGCATTTTATTAATGATGACTAAATTAAAACTGGAATTGGGAGAAAGATTCTAGCCAGCATAAGAGGAAAGGTGTGGATTAGCTCACCAATAAGAAGGGAGAGGAACTTGAAAACTGGTTTACAATAGAGCTGAGCAGTTTACAGAACAGATTGTTAGGTAGTCTTGGCGTTAAAAAAGTAAAGGATTTTTTAGGAGAGGTAGGTGTCCGACTTACGTCTTCATGAGTGGATTGTAAAGTGTTAGGTTGGTTGGTTGGTTGGTTGCATATTTTAATGAACCCAATGTTGCAGTGATCCTGCTGAGATATCTGTGGATAGGAGTAACCTTTTTTGTCCCTTCAAAATGTACAACTTCAGATTTTGTCTTGGGTTTTTTTTTCCCCCGCTTTTTCCTGCATTCCTGTGGAATAATGGCAGTTAGATATATATTTGGTAATATAGCCTAATGATGGTATTTAGAGGCCTCGGGCACTGGGGCATTCCACTGGTGTGTAGAGAAAGGGTTGGGTGCAATAGATGGTTCCTTTGAGTCCTGGGCTCCACCAGGCAGAGGATCCCAACTGTCAGGGGTGGCCATATTCCAGGGAGTTACCTAATTTTAAGGGTTGTTATTGAGAATGTTTAACATTTTCAGAATAAAGGCTGGCACTTTAGGTGTAATATGGCAGTGCCTGCACAACCTGTAGGAACACAGAGCACTGAAGTAACTTAAAAACTTGAATTACAAATACATTGTTTACATGCTCTGTATTATCTGCAGCTGCTTTTCTAACTGGTATTTTTAGTCCCTAAAAAAAAAAATACATGGTTGTGAATTTGTCAGGTTAATGTTTTTTATGAAGAACTTAAATGAAGAAGAATACAGCACCGCAATTAGTAAGTGTAGTGAGTCATTCTGAATAAAATAGCAGATTCTTTCTGCATGCTTAATCCCTCAGAACTTGAATTGACAACAACAGGTATTTTGCCGAAGTAACATTTAGCTTTCTACCAATTTGTTCATACATCTTTAGAACCATTTTTTTCTCTATTTTGTGCGTATATTTACTGATGTTAAAATATATTATTTTGATCTGCATTTAGTGTTCACCCTTTTAAAATCTCAGTGGTGTATTTGTCTTACAAGAAGTGCTTGCCCCTGATTCTTCTCTGCCAGTAGTTCCTACATCTCTGGTTTATTTTTTTTAAGGTTGTTGTTTCTTCAAGTTTGTTTTTTTTTCTCTGTGCAAAACCAATCTCATCACTTCATACAATGTAGAGTGTTACTCTCTGGACTGCTGTGTTTCTTTTTCACTGCAAATGTTGAAAGTTAACATGCTCTCTGAAATGAGGATATAATTGTTATAGAACCTGCTATTACAGTTCACCTTTGGGATGGACATGGTGTCCATATAGAGTGTTCAAACTCTATAATTTAATCTTTCAGGTTTTAGAGTTTTCTGGTTTATTTGAAAATTTTGGTTTGTAACCCACACGACTGAAATTAACTTCCCAAACATTAAGTGGTCATAAACTCAGTTTATAGTCAGCATGTGTTTGTGTCTGTGGCCCTTCTTTGCATACAGACATCTCAAGTTTTTAGTAGAAGTTAATCATGACACTTGAAAGGGTGTTGCTGATATTCTTATAGTGTAATGAACAAAGGGCCAGGATTAAAGCCTCTGGAAAAGGAGGGGAAATAGGGGAGAGTAGAGGAAAAGAAATAAAAAGGGATGAGAGAAAAAGCAAAACCAAGAGGAAGCGAGAGAAGTGAAGGAAAAGAGGGAATTTAAGTAGTCCTTCAATAAGAGTATGTTTTCCACTAGTAGATGTTGAATCTGACTGTAAGTTACCAATTAATTAACATAACTAAAAGAGTTAAGAACCAGTCCTTTTATTGACAGTACATGGATGGATGTTTGTACCTGTCTAGTGAAACACGGAAACAGAAATACCTCCAGTGATTGTGAGCTTCAGGAACAAGGCTTTGATTATCCACCGAAGAACAGAATAGCTTATGTTTGACAGGACCTGTGGCAGTCATCTAGCTCAACCCTGGGTTCAAAGCACATCCAACAAGAACAGGTTACTTGGGGCTGTGTGCTCAGGCTGTATCTCTGAGGATGGAGATCTAGCTGTGGGAAACCTGGTACGATACTGGACCATCATTACACTCAGCTGGACCTGCTGCAGTGTATCAATGCCTCTCAAAGAGAGGAGCCCAAAAGTAGACACAATAATTCATGTTCAGGCTCAGAAGTGCTGAGCAATCACTTCTCTTGGCCTAGTGACTACACACTTGATAATGTGGCCGTGTATGCAATTGACCTTTCCTGCAAGGATGAACTGCTGATTAATATTCAAAGGATTCCCCAGCTCTTTGTCTGCAAATCTGTTTTCTAGCCAGTCTATACTATTGCACAGCATTATTTGAACGCAGGTGGAAGACTCTGCAGTTGCTGTTGTTGAATTCTGTACGGTTCCTGTTGGCCCATTTCTCCAGCCCATCAAGGAATATCTGCATGTGGTCCTGCTCTCCAAAGTGTTGGCTGCTCCCTCCGATTTGATATTATTCACCAACTTGCTGAGAGCGAACTCTGCTCATCATCCAGGTCGTTGATAAAGACAATAAATAGGGTTGGCCCCAGCGTGGATCCCTGAGGGAAGCTGCTAGTAACTGGCTGCCGCTTGGACTTTGTCCTGCTCGCCAGAACCCTTTGAGTCCAGCAGTGCAGCCAGTTTCCCTCAAATCTGCTTATCCAGTCCATCTCTCCCCAGTTTTTCTTTAGGGACTCAAGAGGAGACTGAATCAAAGGCCATCCTAAAGTCAGAATGCGTAGCATTCACTGCCTTCCCCTTCCTTGTCCACAGCATGAGAGTCACCCTTGGTAAATCCATACGGGATGTTAGCAATCGCCTTGTCTGTCATGTGGCTGACAGTGGCTTCTAGGAGGTTTGCTCTGTAACTTTCCTAGGGACAGAGGTGAGGCTTGTAGCTACCTGAATCCTCTTCTTGCCCTCCTTGAAGATGGGTGTGACATTTGCATTTTTCCAGTCATCAGGAACCTGCCCTGATCACCACTATGTTTTAGTGACAGTAATGTCAGCATCTCCCTCAGCACCCTGAGGTACATCCCATCT
>JAVJGJ010000014.1:56400192-56454343 GCA_035590215.1 Microhierax caerulescens
CCTTCTTGGCCACCAGGGCACACTGCTGGCCCAGGGGCAACTTGCTGCCCACCAGAACTCGCAGGTCCTTCTCTGCAAAACTGCTTTCCAGCAGATCAGCCCTGAGCCTGTCCTGGTCTAGATGGCTTTTGAATGTCTCCAAGGATGGAGACTTTACCACCTCCCTGGGTAACCTGTGCCAGTGCACAGTCACCCTCACAGTGACAGAGTGTTTCCTGATTTTCAGAAGGAACCTCCCATGTTTCAGGTTGTGCTCACTGCCGCTGGTCCTGTTACTGGGCACCACTGAGCAGAGCCTGGCTCTGTCCTCTTCATTCTCTCCCTTCAGGCATTTATATATTTTGATAAAATCCCCCTGAGCCTTCTCTTCCCCAGGCTGAACAGTCCCACTTCTCTCAGCCTCTTCTCATGTGAAAGATGCTCCAGTCCCTTCATCATCTTTGTGGCCCTGCCACTTGCTCCAGCAAGGCCGTGTCTTTCCTGTCCCAGGGAGTGCAGGTCTGGATGCCGTACTCCAGCCGCAGCCTCGCTGATGCTGAGACCAGAGGAAGGATCACTTCCCTTAACCTGCTGGCAACGCAGTTCAGGAAGCTCAGCACGTAGGTTGTGAAGTGCATAGTCTGAAATAAGAAATGGAGAATCAATAGAATAATGGAGATTAGGAATGAACAAGAAGGATTGTCCTTGTCTCCTAACTTCAGAACAGGTGCAGATATCCGTATGTATGCCAGCAGATGTGCTGAATCCCACTCAAAACTAATGCAAGGTATTTGCATGTGGGCGATGGTCAATATTGAGTTTAGTGACTGTGGATGACTTAACTTGAGATGAGTGTCTCTGCATTCTACGGACTGTAACGACTTAATCTCCTCTGTGGTGGGAGCTTAGACACCTTGCTTATGTCCAGATAGCTAGATGTAGACACATGGCAGCTGACTAAGCTGACAGCACTCACTCCTGCATCAGTTAAAGCATCTAAGAAGAAAAGTAGTTGATTCCTGGAACTTATTCCAGTTCTGGAAGAAGGAGAAAGTAGTGTGAAAGGAGGAGAGAGGGTAATAATGTGTCATATGGTACTTTCTCTTTTATATCCACGGCTTCTGAGATCCTGTAGGAAAATGGATTTTAGTTTTCGATTTGTATTTCACTTCTGAGTTTCTAGTTTCTTTCTCAAAGTTGAGGAGTTTGTGCACCCAAAATCTTGTATACTTGGTCAACTATGCCAACTAGTTTAGTACGAGGTAGATTGCTTCTCTCAAGTTGTGCTGGCCCGTACATGTACACCGTCGTGGCTGCAGTGTTACCATTGCTTAGAGAGGGAACCCGTGAGAGTAATTTAGCTGCGAGTGTACTTTGGAGATGTCTGCCAGTGGATGAGTCACATCTTAACAGTGTCCATTTCTCTGGTGACTATGCAACCAGCTTTAAACAACCAGCTCATAAGTAGGCTTTTAAATCCCAGATGTCTCCATTGGGGCAGATAAATCCAATCCTGATCTTTTATGTAAAGAGGTTTGGTTAACAGTATGGTGACCGTCACCTACAGAACTCATGTCTCTGGACATGAGGGAAACTATCCTTAGGTCACAAGTACAAGTTAAGAATATATGTACTGTGCTGCAATGGCAGTGCAGTCATGCTTGCACGTACACAAAAAATGATTGGGATATCATAATGATTGCACCTGACCAATGAAGATAGCGTTGATGGACTCTGAAGAAAAAGAATTCGAGGCATCTGGAAAATCTATGAGCCCAGTCCACTGGGAAGCAAATTGAAGAGAATTAGTTTATTATTATCTTATTTTTATGTCAAGCTAACCATTGCAAAAGGCAGTTTATACTCTTAGGAAGAATTTCCTCAAACAAAACCAAAACAAAACAATCTGTTGTCTTAAAATTACATTGCAGGTTATAACTACAGGTTGAAAATACAAGTGCAGTGAGTTTATTTGTTGGGTGGTTTTCACACATCTCTTTTGTTTGCTAAATGTGTTTCTCTAATCAAGATAAGGACAGAATCTCAGCACAAACTTTAACCCCTTGTTTTGATTCTAGTTCTATAGAATTTGAAGCATACTAAGGATAAAGCAGATAAGATAGGGATAACAATGTCACTTCCCCTTGAGAACACTGCTGTTTGCTTTCAATTTTTTGGTATCTGAAAACAGCAAAGTCTCAAAAACAGGTAATTAATATATTTAAATTATTCAGAACAAAATAATTATTTGCTGTCAAGTTCTAACCATTAGGCAAAATAATTTTCAACATAATCTTCTACACCAATCTGCCTCCTGTTTTTTCCATTTGCTTTCCTTTTTTAGTGTTAATCAAGTACAGTGATTTTAAATATCTCAGTAGTGGAGCGTATGTTTCTTTGTCTTGTAAAGTGATGGAGAGCTTCCATATTTGGTTTACCTAATAGAAAAGAGAAACTACAGCTACTTCCTTTTTCTGAAAAGTGTACAATTTTGGAGGGACATGAGGAATGGGGTAGGGGAAGTTGGGCTTTATATAGCGGTGAGAAGAGGTTAGGACACTTCATGTGAAGGACTAGGAGTAAGCCATGATGTTAAGAAGCTGAAAACATGTAAGCACACTTTTTTTCTGCAGCGTGCTAATTTCCAGCATACTCCATTTCCTCTGCCTAGTGTTGTGCCTCTTATGATATGGTGGATGATGCTGCAGGTGTAAACTTAACTGCAGTGTCCTTCTGTGGTGACTTTTTAGAACCTAAAATATTCTGGAGGCTCATCTGTTTAAGAAAAGTAGCCCTTTGATGTACAGTGCTGAAGTTGGGATATGAGATCATCATATCTTCATTGAATAAACAAAGTTGGTTTGCTTCCTTAAGCACTAGAAACTCACTACATGTCTGTAACAAAAATGGAGTAAAAAGTTACTTTATACTTTGTCAAAGTTTGGGGTTTTTTAAATAATATATATCAAGTTCTGCATATGAACCAGCTAAAGAGGAAGTTCTCTGGAAATACTTGACATTAAGATGAGTGTATGACACTAAACCAGACTGAATCACAAGACCTGTTTTAACTACAAATGTCTCCATTCTGGGTTTATTGGAAATATGCAAATAGGCATCTCTTTCTCACTGGATAAAACTTCTTGAAAATTTGTTAAAACTGATCACAGTGTTTAAAGTTTCTTATACTTCCATCTAATAGATTTATAAACGGAGTAGTAAGTCAAGGGAGAGAAGAAGGGGAGTGGCACTGAAATCCTAACAGATGTGGAGGTAACAAGGTAGTCTGCCAGGGTACACCTGGTGCTCTTCACCACGGAGTCTGGCCTTCCAGCTGTTTATACTGGTGAAGAATTGAAGTTTCACGTGATTGCTCTGACCAGTTACTGGTCCACAGTAGGTTTCTTGGCAGCTATATGCAGAAGATATACCTCTCTTCTGCTAGTGCCACACAGTTTTGTCTTGTTCCTTCACCAGGTGTTTGTATTTTAGGTTTTACTGTGAACTTTATAGTCAGACTTTTTGACTTCCTGCACTGTGAGCACAGAAGTCCACACGTTTGGGTTATGCAGTGAGTTTCTGTTTAAGGTAGGACAAGGAGGAACCAAGACACTAGTCTGCTGTTGAGGAGCAGCAAGGAGAGAGAAGACAACCCGCTGCAGCTGGTGCATTGGCTATAGACCAAGCATGCTACTCCAAAGAGCTCAGTAAAGCTAGGAAGGCAGCCATGCTGCCGTTCTCCATTTTAGCAGTGTTCATAAACTTGTAGCCTTATAAAGCCTTTTCTTCTAATTAAATGCTCTGGAATGACTTGCTCTCTACAACCCAAAAGAAGGTTGTAACAAAGTGGATGTGGGTCTCTTACCAAATAGGACAAGAGGAAACAGCCTCAAGTTGCACCAGGGGAGGTTTAGATTGGGTATTACAAAAATTTTCTTCACCGAAAGTGTTGTCAAGCACTGGAACAGGCTGCCCAGGGAAGTGGTTGAGTCACCATCCCTGGAGGTATTTAAAAGATGTGTAGATGTGGCACTTGGGGACATGTTTCAGTGGTGGACTTGGCGGTGTTAGGTTAACAGTTGGGCTCGATTATCTTAGAGGTCTTTTCCAACCTGAATGATTCTATGATTCTATGAGTAGCTGTCTCTACTTAAAAATATATGAGAATGCTTTTCCTGATGCAGCTACTAGCTGGTGCTTGCAGTACACTTTCCCTTCTGAGACAAAAAAGTTCCAAACTACTGACACTAAAGACATGCTGCTGCTATCTCTTTGCTGTATGTTCTATCTTGAGTTGATAAGAGAATGATTCTGTTTGTGGTTAATGTGCTCAGACACGTGTCAAGATTTATCATGTGTTCAGGGAGAAGTAGATTTTCCTATCACCACTTGCTTTGTTTTGTTCTTGTGACTTTTTGAACTTGTTCAAGATTTAGGGTGCCTTGAAAGCATTAGACCTTAACAGAGGACTGTAGGTGATAAGAGGGAACAGAGATCAGTAGCTGGAAGGGACATTTCGAAGAAGTGAGGATATACTGGTATGATGTTGAACAAAGTATTTTGAGCAAGAGTGTTTTCTCTGCCAGGTTACACCTGTGCAACCAGGAATGCAGAATCCCTGGGACCAAAAAGGGGGCCTGGCTCTATAGTCTAATGATGGGAGGTGGGAGGAAGGAAGATAATTTGTAGGTTCTGGTGCTGCTTTTGCATTTTATGTCTTAAGAAATCATCAGATTAAATGTATGCATAATATTTGCAACCTAGTTCAGTAATTCTTGTTCCCAAGAAAGTGAGCTTTCCGGCAGCCCTGCAGTCTAGGTTTTCTCGAGTGAGGAGTCTATCTTGGAACCAGACAGTTGACTTCTGAGGGACCTTCTTGCTGGGTAGATGCTTCAAGTACTACCTGCAGAAGTGATACGAATTTTCCTCCTCATTCTTCAGCAGTTACAGTTCTATCTTAGTTACCAGTTGACGTGCACCAGTTTTGGTTGTGGGCTTGCAGTCATTTGGAACAGTTTCATTAGAGCTGATGAAAGAATTTCTGAAGTGATGAAGAAGCTTCTGTTCCAGTGCCCTGTCATTCCTGGAGTCCAGTCAGGACCCTTCTTTGAATACGAAACATTTTGTTAAAAACAGCCTTCATTATGATGCCAGTGATTATGGCCTTCCTATTATCCCATCCTATTTACGTCCTTCCTCATAGCATGGGAAGATTGAAGGGGTTAAGGGTAGTTTAAAACTGTTCTTTCTCATTTTAGAATGGTAGCCTGTTTTTGGTGTTATGTACAACCCTGTCAGCAGTCCCGAAATGAAAGCAGAATAAAATGAAAATCAGTGTTTCCCAAAGCAGAGTGTTTTCTCATTATCTCACTAGATAATTAACAGTAACTTTGTAAATAATCTGAAAAATATCCCACTCCCAAAGAATGTTGTGTTTTTCTGTACTGTCTTCCTTTGTATATGGAGCAATGCATTTGTTACGTTTATAAAAATGTTGGTGAGATAAATTAAATAGCCCAGAAAATGGAGAACCCAAAATGTTAGTACCCAAAAACTCCAGAAATGGAGTTTCTGCATTGCTTCTAGCATAATTGCATTGTGTGGGTATGTTTACAGGTTTGGGTTCATATCTCTTCCTGTTCATTTCACTCCGTTGTCATAGCGTAATTCTTCTGACATAAGAGACAATGAATAGTCACAAATAGTGGAATGTGGCATGAAGCAGAATGCAGGCTTGGAGTTTGTGTAGGAACTTTGGCCTTCCTGCTGGACCACTTTGGGCTCAAGTGCTAGGCCTTCCTTATGGGATTTAAAAAGATGATGGAGTGATGACTGTAGGTCATTCATGGGGCACATGGATTTCTGTTGCTCCTTTTGAACCTGAAATGAGATCAAGCCCCAAAGCAAGCACAAATGTGAATGCAGAGAATTGTTGTTGGGTTTTTTTTATAGGTGGGAGAAGGGCATCACAAAAGGTGGCTTTTTCAATATGACAGTTTTTAATTGAACTGGGTTTTTTCAACTTCTTTTTTCTCCTAGAAGGTAGATGGGATCCTTTTGGAATAAGGCTGTACATATCCTTAGATTTAACTTAAAATCACCTGGTTTGCTTTTATTTTTACTAGGAGGAGACAATTGGGTGGTCAGGACAGAAGCCTTAAGGGGGTTGTTTTCTTAAGGAGTGTTTAAAATGTTTCAGCATCCTCAAGGGCAGTCTTAATCTTCTCCAGTCAGCACACAGCATACCCTGACCAGTTCCTTTACTAGAAATGAGAATTTTGTTGAATTTTGACCTGTTTGAGAAAGGGTCACTTAGCTTGATCTTAAATTCTGAAATAAACAAAAAACCCCAAGCACCTTTCTGAGTCACAGGCAACGCAGCACACAGATTTTAGAAAGTAATAGTCTGTATTTGTGAGGAAGTTGGAGGTAAAGAAATCCCCTATTCTTTCTCTGATTCTTGACTGAGAACTCTGGGTAAGTACAGTAAAAATTGCTTTTAAAAAACAGAAAGACCAACTGCTGTCTGCAGCTAAACACAAAGTAAATTTGTTTTTTGTTGGTTTTTTTTTTTAACATTTCATTTTTGCTTTTAGGTTTCTGGGATTTGCTACAATAGCAGTATATTAAAAGTTCATCGAATTCTTTGTGTACCCAGCTGGGTAGCAAAGATATTTTCTTGGACTCTTGAACCAATCTTCTCATCTGCGGAACCAACAAACGAAGTTCGTGTGGGAATGGGAGCAACAGTTGACATCCAGAGGCAGCAGAGGATGGAGTTGCTGGATCGTCAGATCATGATGTCTCAGGTTGCCCAAATGAGGCGGCAGAGGCAGCAGCAGGTATTGGTATGCATTCTGTAAGGATTATATTGGTATGGGTTCCTGTTTTTTAAAAATAATTTATTGCTTTATTCTTCTCCATTGCTCTTTTCATACACTTGCACTGCTAATAGCCATTTAAATGTTTTATATAGCTTAATATGTTAAAACTGCTTCACAAAGTGTAAGCAGAATGTCAGACAGTCCTGTAAGGGTATCAGTACTTGTGGCATTCTTTCACCAAAAAGGAAGCTGAAAGTTAAAGTGGTTGCTTCTCAGTAGTCTTTAGCAATAGCCATTGTGGAAAGTTAGGAAGTCAGAATGCTCCTGACTCTTCTGAGTATTTTTATTGTTAGCATCCTTTTCAGAGAGGTTGTAAATTGTCTACATAACTCTGTTTGCAGATAATGTACATTGAATAAAGCTTGTTTCTTTTTAAAAAGTACACAAACTAAATTCTCTAACTTTTTTACAGAGGTCAACCACAGGGGTTTTCGGTTTGCCATGTTTAATTGGTTTTGGTTTATTTCCTTGTTAAATGGAATAGCAGAGCCCTTTTATTTTCTCTGCTTTAGTCAAACAAGCAAATGGAGATACTCACGTACTTTCCATTGCAGGGCAGTAAAACAATGCATGTGGTGTCTCAATTCACTTTTTCCTGTGTCTTAGATATATGTGTTACTACTCTATCAAACCTAGCAGGCAACATAGGCCTTGCCTTGCCTTATGTGAATGCATGTTTCTCATAATTTAGTTACAATTTGAGGTCTTTACTGAGTTCCCTCTGTCTGAAACATAGCTCTGTACTGATACACAGGTTCTCGCTGTGTTTGAGGTGGTGTAGTGCGAGAAGGTATAGCTGTGTTACCGTTAGTATGTTGCCAGAATTAGAGGTGTGATGGCATAAAGCTTTGGCCAACAACTGGGGTATGAATCTTTGTTTCCAGTCCCTGTTTTCCTTGATTTCTTTACATGTCAATCTGACTAAATTGTTCCTCAAGTGGAAAGATCCCAATCTACTTTTCTCTATTCCCATGAGAACATCAGTTTAATCAGTTTTAATGTAAGAACTGAACTAGAAATTACTCATTTCGTGAGCATTGCTGTTGTAATAGTAAATGTGTTGAAAGTGTATGTTGGGCTACAAGCTGCTGGGCAGAGTGCAGCCAAGTCTCTTCAGACAGGAGGAAGAAGCCTGTTCCAGTTTTGAAAAACAATCTTTATAATACATCTTTACTTGCAGAAAGTGGTAAATAAGTTCATAGCAGTAAAAGATAAAACGAGGAGTTGATAACATTCTCTTCTCATCTTGTCCTTTCCTTAGGCTGTGAACAATGAAAATGGAAAAAGTCTTTTCATGTTTGACTTCAAATAGAGTTCTTTAAAAAGGGGAAGGGTTTAAGTAAAATAAATGAACCGTTGTTTAAACATCAGTAAGATGCTTCCCTTTACAAGTTGCTGAAACACTTTCAAGTTACCTTCATGTTTAGCCTTTAATATGAGCGCAGCATTTAGTTAACTGATAGTGCTAATCTGAGAAACCAGCAGTCAGAAGGCGATGGGATCAATGTATAAATGTTTCGCAGAGACTCGTTAGAAAAGATGTGTCATAAAAGCTTTTGACCAGCCTTTTTTTTGACTCACTCACAGAATTTGCTGGCCATCAACTAAATCACGAAAAGCCTCATTCACAAATATTGACACATAGTGGTAAAAATGAAAAGCAGGCTGATTTCAGTCTCAAAATAATATTTAAAAAATTGAAAAACATTTTCTGGATTGCTGTATTTGGGCAATACTTCTGCATTTAGAGGCTTGGAAGGGTATAATTTGAAGACCGTGGAGTTGAAGAGATCATGTTACAGATGGAATTTGGATTATAATTTTTTATCTTTTCTTTTTCTTTTTTCTGCTGTTCACTGAGCTCTTTTATCCAAAGCAGAATTCACTTTGGATGCTTTCTACAAAAAAAAAACCCCAAACAAACAAACAAACAAAAACCACCACAAAACTAAAACCAAACAAAAAACATCCACCAAAAAAAACCCAACAAACAAACACCAACCACCCCAGAATTTCCTTGCTGGGTTTACCTTTCCCAGTCTTTCTCTAGCTGACATGTTCAGGTCTGGAGGAGCCTGAAGCATGGAGCTGTGAGTGTGAGCGCTGTGTTGTCAGACACCCATAACTTCGAGGATCAGGTTGGGTATGTGGGAGAATTTAAACAAAACCCACCAACTTAATTACTTGATATACCTTATTTTGGTGTTTAAATGTTCAGTGGTACTGTGTGTAAATATGTTGTTAGAAACTGAAAAACTTATCTTACATTGCTAGTTTCTCAGGGGAGTGTGGTTACTTGGTGACTGATTTTTGTCTTGGTTTCTAGTTGCTGTGGATACAGCCTTTAAACAGATGGTAGTGTACATATTGAAAACGTCCTGTTCTTTTTTTCTTCCACGAATAATCCTGAGAAATGATGAACTTGTCACAAATGAAGAATTACTGAGCATCACCTTCATGCTTCTTTTGAGGCAGTAGAATAAAATGTGTGCCACTTATTCTTTCCCTAAAAAATACCAGCTTGCTATTTTATTACTGCTTTTAAAACTTTAGTTTCTTAGTTCTTTTCTTTCCCATTCTTTTATCTATCCTCTTCTCTAATTCAAATAATTTATCCTAATTTTCTTTTTTCCCTATTATCTGATCTCTTTTTTATATCACTTTCATGTTTTCATTCCCCACTATGCCATTTTCCTCCCACATTTTCATCATCTCTTCCCCTTCACCTCCATTGCTTCCCATACTTTGTGTTTGCTTTTGTAACAAAATCCTTCTTTGCTTTGGGGAAGTTCTCTCCCGTCACATCTCACCACCAGTAATCATTTGCTGATGCATCATGAAGCTCATAGGATTTTCGGGATGGATGCCTTCTGCATTTTTCTCATTCAGACAAGATGTAGTTGAGGTCTTTGGGCGCTATTTTATTCTTTCGATATTGTAATACCAATGAACAGTTTGGTCTGCTCTCCTGACTTTTCTATTTCTTGATCTCTTTCATTTCCCAGCATTTTTCTAAAGTTTATCTTTCTGTAACCCAAATGAAAGCCCTGGTGGGAAAAGAGAAGCTGCATCTGTCCACCAGTGTGATAGCAGGGAGTCAACTTGACTTTCACTTCCTATTGAGAAACTTGGAAGGAGGCTGGCAGATAACCAAATTGCAAATAACATACAGGAGGAGTCGTGCCCATGCTCAAGTTGTCACTAAAGACGGATATGTGGAAGGTGGAAAGTTGCAGAAAAGGTAGTCAGTGCCTTCTGTTGGCAACTAAATACCGCCTCTCCTTTGAATGCTCATCCCTGTGCCCATTCAGGAGGGACAGTGTATGAACCTCAGTCCTTTCATCTTGAGGAAGTACTCTTTGTATCCACAGAACATTTATTCCTTCGTTCATACTGAGCATGTTAAAGACACCAAATTACCTGCTTTCTGGTTTCTCTTAAGTTTCTTGGCTCAGAAAAGAGCTTCACCAGGTTGCTCCAGACTCTGTGATAAGCCTACAGCTGTATATGAAAATATTCATTTCACTACCTCTTTTCTGCTCTGTCCTCTGCTTTAAGCTTCTTTTGTCCTTTCCCTCCTGTCCTTTTGTTCATCTGTTCCAGCTGCCATTATCTTTCGGTGAGGCCAGACTCCTTTGGTTCATATTCCATGGCATCTCTATATGAGATTCTACTGCTTGCAAGGACCAGACTTCTGTAACAATGTGACTTCCTCTAATTGTTCATTTGTTAGCTGTCTTTCTCCTGGGACACTGAAGAGATGCTCTGTGGGTAGGCACACTGAGAGTCTTAATTGTTATGGGGAGTCTCATATCCTGAGAAATATGCAGGTTTCACATTTTGTCAACTAAGGACTGTGAGACTAGGCTGCTGATTTACCTTCTGGTTGTATCTAAGCAGTAAACTCCTGACCTTTGGAAAAAAAATAGATTAATGGAGCAAAGACTTCCCTGACACGAGAATTCCTCCTCAGGAATGTTTTCCTCATTCATGACGGTAGAAAAAGAAAAAAAAAAATCCCTTAGTGAATATACTCCCAGAGCATCCATTTCTGCTTTCTCCAAGAAGTCTAAGAATTAGACCTGAGCATATTCTTTAGCTTCCCCACTGGCACTGAGGGATAACAATTTGACAAAGTCGTCTTGAATAACTTCACAAGTTTGAGTACCAACAAGTCCTTCAATAGACATTTTGAACTGTGAAGACCTTCTGCAACCTTTATACGTTGCAGTGTCCGTATAAACTTTTCCTCTCATAGCCAGAACTTTGGATGGAAGCAGGTTGTTTGTATTGTTTCACAGATGTATGTATTATTGTCAGGAAGGGATCTACCAGGCTGCTTTACCTCAATGAATGGGTGAGATTTTCAGCCAAGTGTTAGGCAAAGTCTTTTTTTTTTAATTATCCAACTAGTCTGTGTTACCTAAGGCTACTGTGGGATTTTGTGGTGTAATTGAATAGAAACTGCCTTTAGCGGTGTTGCCATAAATTTCAAAGACAACTATACGTAGGGTACCAATGGGATAAAATGATTCTTTGAGCTCAGACTCCTGATGTGTGTGTGCGAGATTTGACATCATATTTTTAAATAATTCTGTTAACTAAGAGATTTGTGAGTTTTTTCAGCCCCTGAATGAAGCATGTATGAAGTGGCTAAATTTACATTCAGTATTCCTTCATTCTTGCCTTCCCCTGCATGCTGATGTACATTTGTGAATACACACCAACCCTTTTTTGAAATTACAGGCAGCTTCCATTTCTGTAGCGAAAACAGTATCTTCTCTTGCAGACTGCAGTGAGTCTTTAATTCATCCTTTGCTTTGTGTCGCTCTTCTGGCATTTTCTCTGTAATTTTTTAATATTGTTTTCTTTGTGCTGAGAATAAGCCTGGTTTTATTTCAAAAAGGGAGTTTTACTCTTGAAGGTTATGAGTATAAAAAATGCATATACTGCTGATCTTGGCATGTGTGAACTCTTTGGTTTTTTACTGTTTCATTTCAATAACATATTTGCAGCAGTTGATAACCCACTGCTATTTAGATATTTGTTTTCTTTTTCTGAATAACTTTTTTCATGGATTCTAGGTGTGAAATTAAAAATGTTGAATTTCCAGGGTGCTGATCCAAGTAGTGAACAGTTTATGACTATTTCTTCTACAGACTACAACTTTATTTTTGTGTCTTTTTCATGGAAATTGGCAATTCCACAAGCTGGCAGACACTAGTAGTACTACTAGAATAAACTGTATGTGTCTCATTAGCAGCCAGATGTCACCATCAGTCACAAGGCTGCCTGCCTCTAACTCCTACTCCTCGGTAGCACCCTGCTCACATGTTCAACTATCTTTTTTTTTTCTTGGACCGGAGTTAGGAAATTCTCTTTCCATCTGACTGGGCTTTTGAGTTACAGCCTTAGAATTTGGTTTAATATTTGTAATCAATCTCCCTAGAGAAGCAGTGGTTGATACAGTGGTTGGACAGCTTCCTAAAGCAACATACCATTTTATTTCAAAGCAAATAATTTTTTGAGAAACAGTGTATGTTTATTCTCCTATGTGATTGTTCCATATCTTTTTCCTCTGATAATTTAACTTGAGACAGTTCCCCTTAAAAAGCGCCTGGTATATAAATCTCCCCAGGCATTTCCAGAGTATTTAATTCTCTGTTGTCTGATCAATTCCTGTTTACAGAAGGCAAGTTTCTTTTTAGCTGTGCCTGTCCCTTCATTTCTAGCTTTGAACAGGGGGCAAATAAGGCATCCAGTTTGGGGATGGTTACTTACTGGATTCCAGGGCTTCTGTTGTCCTTCCTGTCCACACTGAGAGAATCTGGATGGGCCATTTCTTCTTCCTAGTGTCCTCTTCCCTGGTATGTAGTAAACAAGAAGCAGGTAGTTCATCTAGTAAGTGGGCCATCTTAGAATTCAGGTTTTCTGATTAGGACTCTGATACTAGCACATAACAACTGCAGGCTGGTTTCACCGATGGTTCCTTAATGCACTACCTTGAGAGGCAAAATAGATACTAAAGTTTTGCCAAGCAGTGTTGCAAACATGGCACCTTGTATGTTGTCTTTGGGGTGTCAGTAAATGGAAGCCCCTCCTATTTGCCACCTAAGACAGAACTTGATTTTTAACATCCCAAAATGGGATGCTGATCTGTTTTTTTCCCCCTACATCATCACAGACCAACACTTTATATATTCAAGTACGTGTTTATGCTAGTGTGTTGGAGAATTTGGTTTTGAGCTTTTTTGTGCCCAGAGTTTTATCACAGCGTGCCAAATCAAAACAATTTTGGCCTCTACTTATTCCTTATTACTCTTTGAAAGCATTCGTGCACAAGAGGTGAATGAAGGATTATCTGTCTAATCATCATGCTTTAGTAACCGTCCAGTGTTACCAGTCAGCATGCAAAGTGCCATGTAGTAAGGATTAGAATTGTCCGGGTTTTGTGTAAAATGTCTAAAACAGAGCTAACATTATTTCCTTAAGTACAGACTCTGTGTTCAAGCTGGTGGACCTGCCTTCAGTATTTGGCACACTGGATCCCACCCCCACCTGATTATCTCACTCAGCAAGCGCTGAATGCCAAACATAAGAACAGCTCCAAGTCATGTCATTCCTTTAAAGTTCAGCTGGTGATTATGACTGACAGCTTCACCTCTCACAAGGCACTTACTTAAAAAGATTATTTTTTTAATAATGGGAGCTTACTTTTCTATATATACCTGAGAATTCTGTGGGAAAAACCAACAAGCCCCACTGGCAATAGTATGACATAGGTGCATGTTTTCAGCTGATGTAGCCATGACCAAGTCTGTGATGTCACAGCACCAGTAAGAGCTCAGTTTGGATGAAGAACAGCCAACACAAGTAAGGGAAGCCTGCAAGTTTGGAAAAGGGAGTGCTTTGAAAAGGCAGTTGAAGACCTGTCTCTAACTGTCTAGAGAAGATCCAAATCTCCATTTGTTATTGCAAACAAAGTCTGAGGGACCTGCTCAACACCTCCCCGATGTTGGACAAATGAATAACATCAGTTCTGAAAAATGCCATCTTTCAGCTTCTGCTTGATATGAAGTATGTTTCTTTCTTCTTGGCGTAGTGATCCATCACTTTGTGGCTGAATTATTGCGTCACAGCAGTAATGAAAAGTGAATGTTACAATGATGAACAGCTTGGTACAGAATGGGTATTCACCCTTACTGTAACTTACTGTAGTTTAAATGCAGAGTAGCCTGACTCTGTCAGTGTGCTGAGCTGCTCACCAGTTTTGGGGAGTACTTACACAGCTCTTCACTTACTGCCAGCCAGTCGTGCGTCTGAGTCAGATTGTGGCACCCTTTCCTGTCGTGTGTGACAAGCAGTGGTCTACAAGGCCAAGTGCTAGGGCATGCATGAGTGTGCGAGGAAGCACTCGCAACTCTCTGCACCTCCTTTGAATGCAGTCGAAGAAGCAGCCATTCCCACCTTGCCTCCAAGGGGCAGATGTGCCTGCCCATTGGCATTTCTGGCTTCTGCTGCTATGAAGGCATCATGCCTGTGTTGAAATCCCTTCCATTGTTTCTCAGGCAGCTTCAGAGGCCAGATTAAGGTGCTCGTCCTAGATTTCAAAGGAAATAGCTGATCAGGCTTCAGAAAAGACCACATGCAGATTTCTGAACTTGTGACACATGAGCTCCTCTGGGACAATGCAGACGTCAAAGTTCAGGATGCAGCAACTAAGAGTCAGAGACAGAGCCTCTTCGTTAAAGACACTTGTCTGTAGAATAAATTTCCAGAGGAAACTGGAGTATCATTAGAAATTCCTGGAGTGCTTTCCTTGGTGAAAAATTCTTTCCATCATTAAGAATGATACTCAGAACACTAATACTGTTATATTTCTATATATACCCCCTTTCAAAAGAAGAAAGTTATTAAAGAAAAAAAAGGCCAAAAAAACAGAAGGTCATTGATTTTTCTTACACAGTGTTCAGGGTAGCAAGTATCATTGTGTTATTCATGGCTGTGCTTTTTCTTAATTTCTGTCATCAGTATGTGTACTTTGGAGTCAACAATTTGTAGAAAAATTTATGACTGAAAAGCAAGTAAGTGTTTCTTGCTTTTCAGTATGTGTTTAAAAATTCTTATATGAAAGAAGACAATATTGATGTCTGTACCAAGTAATAGCTCCTATACAGAGTAGCAAATTTTTTAAATGTTACTTTAAAAGATGAAATGCAAAGCAATTTCCTTTTTTTTTTTTCTTTTTTTCCTCTGCGGTTGTTATGTTAAGTAAAGGTGAACAGGACAGATATCAGGAGGTGCTTCCTGTTTGTGCAAACAGATGGCAAGCTGGCATTAGCCATATATATGAGATAACATTATCAGAATATCTTAACCACATGTGTCACGTTCAAGAGGACTTTTTACAAAGCATTTTCTTTAATTTTTTTTTTAATTTCATTAAAATATGTGCAGATGTGACAGCTACGTAACTGGTTATTGGTTAATTGTCCGTAATACAGCATTTTTAATTGTCAAGCTTTGGATAAGAAGTGTTTTCACAAAACATGCCATAGCAGGTATGTATATGGGAAACAGGTAGAGCTGCTTTTCAAAAAGAGAGGAAGGAGATTACCTGAAAAGAAGTGGCATAACTGGGGTTTTAGCAGACTGTACAATCAGAGGCATTTGCTAGCTCTAGGTATCTCTTCCTTATTCCGTAGGAAGGGAGGCTGCTCCTTTCCTTGTAAATAGCATTGTCGCAGACACCATAAAAAATAACCAAACCAAACCAAAATGAAAAAAGATATCAAGGATGTGACCTCATAAGGCACAACTTCAGTACGTAAAGCCCTGGCAGCTATCCAAGAATAAGTCATCAATATGGCATTTCCTTACAACCTTTGCTGCGATGAAGACCTGCTATTTTCCCATTTGCTAAATCCAGTCTGTTCTCTTCTTGTAACAGAAATTCCAACATCAGCAGCATTCTCCTAATCCACTTCTAGTAGTAGTTTATCAGAGACCAATAAAATGGTCTTCTTGGTATGTTTCTCTCCTATCAGGCAGTAACAAATGTTTGCAATCAACTGATTAACTCAGTCTTTGCCTGCTAAACTAAAGGAAACTGGATGTGGAAAGCAAAGTATGAGGTCTACAAAATCATTTCTGTGAGGCAAGGCAGAGTATTGGTCTGGAAATCTGCACATTTTTTAACTGGAATTTGCCATATTCACTTTATTTAAGACATTTTTGCTGTTTGCTCTGGGTCAAACTAAAATGCATAGATCTTCATGTTATTCTGCTGTGACAGTTAAAGTTATCTTAAAGTCTTCACACAGTCACCATCCACACTGGAAATCCATAGCCTTGACCTCCATCTTCTGTGGATCTAAGACATTAGCAGCACTTTCAAATTTTTCCATATCTTTACTCGGGGCTTGGCAACATTACCAGTCCTATAGTTCCAGCTGCAGTTCCCCGAGTCTCTGCTCTTTGGAGCCTGACTTTGTGCACATCCATCATGTAATTAGAGGCAAGTCAGTGAGGGGAAACAATTTTTTTGCAGGTAAGATAAAGA
This sequence comes from Microhierax caerulescens, assembly GCA_035590215.1. Taxonomy (NCBI): domain Eukaryota; kingdom Metazoa; phylum Chordata; class Aves; order Falconiformes; family Falconidae; genus Microhierax; species Microhierax caerulescens. The sequence continues at coordinate 56,416,618 of JAVJGJ010000014.1, forward strand.
AGCCTAATGTGCCTGGGTTTGGTGCAGTTTGTAAAGTAATACACAGATGAGAAGTGGACCATGATGTTGGGATTAATCCTAAACACTACTGTTCACATACCATTAAGAGTTTAAGCCTTTAATACTGATTGTTGTTGTATGGTGGATAGTCTTATCTCATTAATATAGTTAAGAACTGATGGGTTATGATTGTCACGATTTCCAAAGGTAACTGAAATATTCTGAGGGCAATTGCAAAAGATCTTTTCACAGCTATTTTGGTCTAATTTGTTATTATCTAGTCTGTTAGTTCTGGGAAAGGGTTAGCAGTTTTCACATGGAACTTCTCTGAATGCATCAGTCCACATCTGTAGTTCTCAAAATATTTGCTGTAAACCTTCAAAACTAAATAGTTACCTTTGTAAGGAATCTGCATTTTTTTCTTGAAAGTAATGAATTTTGTGTACGTTAATTTTAAATGTATTGTAAATTTAGAGTGAGGAAGCGGACAAGTCTCTTTGTAGCGTGAGGTGACAGCACACAGAACAGGGAAGATTTAAAACCAAGCTGGAATAGGTGCAGCTCAGTATTGAAGCTGAGGGCACAGCTGGAAAGGTATGTTTATTTCAGTCTTCAGATCTACTGGAATACTGCTAAATACATTTATTGTAGATTTTATGTTTCATATACATGATTCTGTATGACTTCTGGTGCTTCAAAAGAATGTGTCATAGTCTTGTTGGCAATTTTCAATTCACCAATTTAATGTGAATGACCCATGGAATTGTTATTTTCTACTCCTCAGGTTTTTTCAAAAGAACAAAAACAGGCAAAGCAGCATTAGTGCAGTATTCTTGCTGAACTATAGAGCTTAGTAGGCTTTCAGAAACTGGAAGTTAATGAATTAAAATTCAACATAGTTCTGAGTTAGGGGATATTGTAGAAGGGGAAGTACAAGATGTGATTTTCCAAGACCCTGGCGTAGTGCAGTGGTGTCAGTAGGTCTGAAATCCCTCTCTGGGTTTAAACTACAAACCAGTTCTTCTTTTTACTACACTGCACCACACTGGCTAATGCGAGGTTTATACTGAATCCTTTGGTTGAAACCTCATGGTTTTAATAAGTGTTTTTACATAGTATGCAAGACAGAAATGTAGAGAGGCAATAATTTTTTAAATTCAGAATCGCTGACAGTGGAAACGGCCTCGAAAATGGGTGATGACTCCTAGCTAGTGCACATTTTCACAAGGAAAAATGCACTCCAGTGTGTAAGGGACTGGAACACTTCACAAGATAGCCTTTCAGATCTCCGAATGCTTTTTTAAGTGTGCTGTTGCACTACCCCCTGTGGTGTCTGGGCTGGTTGGGTCTCCTCTGGAGAGAAAGGAAGAAAGCAAAGGAAAGGACAGGAAAACTAAATAAACAAATTTTATTTTTTTTTTTTTTGGGGGGGGGGAGGGCAGCAGGTCTGGGAGCAGGTTTAGCTGATGGTGATCTGATTGAGCAGAGAACATTTTAATGCTCTAGGGGTACATAAAGGCAGGAAGAGCCCTTGCTGAGAGAAGAAAGGAAAAAACTCTTTAAGAGGAAGGTCTTCTGAGAAACAACATTATAGAACTAAAATAGAGCAACTAGAGGAAGGAAGTCCTGTCCTATATATACAGAAAGGGAGGGGGATCTTCTCCATAGTAACAAAGGGAGCAGGGGAGGAAGAAAAGGACAACACAAACTGCTAAAGATGTTTTAACAAATTGTATAGAAGAGTGGGGTTTGCTCTTTATCTCTGCTTGCAGGGCCTGTGGTTTTAGTGTGGTACAAAATCCCTTAAGAAAAAAAAAAGTTTGTTTAAGCTAATAAAATGAGGATTAATTATTTCTGGACAATTATAAAGCTTATACTTTAGTATTTGTACTTTATATTCTAGCTGTCTTATTACTAGAGTTGAAGCTTGGTTGTTAAAAGAAAGTTTCAGTTCTGTGATTTACACCATCTGTACATTAGCGCTGTGTATTTGTGTTACTACTACGCAGTTACAAAATGTTTTGGTGCTGGAATACAGCCAGATTTTGCAATGGTATTTAATATGTGGAAGTTAGGTGAGCTGATCTGTCTGTTGCTAACAGTCACGTTGGTGTCACAGAAGTAATGACTTGAGTGGAAATCACAGGTGTCCTGAAGGTTGGACTTGTTCTGAGTTCCCTCGTGGTTTTGCTGATGCACTGAGAATCCATTTTCACTCTCCCCCCACCCCTTATTTCTTGCACTCTCTTTCTCTGGGTAACTCCAGCAGCAGTCTTGCAAGGCACTTGCAGGACCCACTACTGCATCTCTTGCCAGGCAAATCCTTATCAGTAAAGACTGGTCTTTCAGCCTCAGAAATCTAGCACTGTAGTAAACCAAATCTTTCACAATGGATGTGAAACATCCTTTCCTCCTCATGTTAGCACTTTTCCAAACTTCAGTTTGCAGTGATTACTTCTAATAAATAACTAGTAAAGCAGTTACCTATTTTTACTTCATAAGAGACTGCAGCAGTGTTTTGTAGTTTAAATTATAAATACATTACTCAAAACATTTGCCTTCTGTATTACACAGGATGAATGATCCTTTTGTTTAAGAATATCTATAGTTCTTTTTGCAAACACTGACAGTGGTGTCTGGTTTCAGGGTGGGATGATTAACTGGAATAGACTGTTTCCTCCTTTACGTCATAGACATAATGTGAATTATCAAGATCATCACCCGTCTGAACAAGACACACCTCCACCTACCGAGGTTTCTGAAGAGCAGGTAAACATTTTTCTGTTTCAAAGTGGCATTAAAAAACTGGTTAGGAATTAAGTCTACCAATTTTTTATCATCTGTTGACACAGTTTCTTAAACATGTAAAAAAAAATTATTTCTACAAATCAGAATATCAGATAACGGCCGCAATACAGAGATAGCAAATTGTCATTACCATCCAAACCAGAGTTACAGATCAACTCGGTAGTTTCTGCTTTTGTGTGTAGCTGCTTGTCTTTTGTATTTAAAAGACAGTTGAGACCGTTTGAGATGGTTTCACAAATGTTTCAGAGAAGGAAGAATGATAAATTGATTTCATTATTTGTTTCCTATTCAGTCACGTAGTTTTTTGGAAATGAGAATGTTATGCCAGCTGTGGTCTAAAACTTGGATGTTTCCCTCAATAATGTGGTTGACTGATTTCACATACTGATGCCACAGAGAGGTTTGTCTTTTCTGTCAAGTATAGATTTAGACTTACTGTATAGATATAGAGATTTAGACTTTTGTTAGTTTTATTCTGAAAAGACAGGATGATTTATTAGGAAATTTTAAGAATTTTAAGATTAGTCCTATTTCTGTGTTTAGGATTTATTGCATGCAGTGAAGTTCTCCAGGTTGTAGCCTATCTGAAGTTAGCTGCATTAGCCATTTTATATTCTGAGGTCTCAGCTACCCTTGAACAAGAGTAGGTTTCGAGGGTGAATCTTTCTTTTCCTTTTTCCTTTTTTTAGGGACTTGCTAGCACCATGCTGTCATTTCTAGTTAGTTTCAAATGAGCTTGTCCCAAACAGAAATCTTTGCTAAGATCTCATTTCTAGTTTTGATTCTATGTTAAGATTATGTTCATAATGTTCAAAACTTTAATTGTGCTGGTGGTTTTGCCTGCAAACCGGCTGGTCTAAATCCAAAAAGGGAGGGGAGTAAAAAAAAAAAAAAAAGAAAAAAAAAAAAAGGAAAAAGAAAAACTCTTAAGAACCAATGAACACCTGAGACCAGAAACTTAGTTTTGGTCAGCCTGGAAGCCTACTTGGTGCCAAGTATGGAGTGCACCAAAAGGTTTCCCTGCTGCGTTGGTTTACTTACTTGTTTTATTGAAAAATTCTCCTTATGCGAACTTTAATTGTTGGGCTGGAGCTAAAGAAATAGTTACTAGTCTGACTTATGCTGGATTCTTACCCAGAGCCTTTAGGCCAAGATTTAGGAAGGCAATATACACTTGTGTTTTCTCATGCGTTGAAGTTGTAGCGCTCACCTGATTGTTGTCATCTGCAATGTTGTCTAGTTACCCTGCAAAGAAAGAAGTAATATAAGCACCTTGAATTTCTCAGAACTGTACTAATAACTGCATGAGCTGTCTTAGAATGGCAGAAATGCAAAGTTTTCCTCTGTTCTTCAGATAAGATTTGCAAGCCTTTGCAACACTTTTGGTACAAAAATCTCTGCATTTCTTGTGGGTTTTTTAGCACCTTAAATTACCGTTACTAGTATACTTCTTTGTTTCCTGGAGCTGGATTCAGTTCCTGTGGTTAATATATACTCAGATGAAAAGAGCTTTTCCTTGTTACAATCTATTGCTTGTGATAATCACTGGATATTTCTGTAAACGAGAAAATTAGAATTCCATCCACAACTTCTTAAGGTTAGAATTCATGGCAACTGGAGTAAAAACCTTTCTTCTGAAATGTATTTCTGTGGTTAGCTTTTATTCCACTGCTTGCCCTTTTTCTGATAAAAACCACAATCTTAGATGAAAAATCAGAGGAAACTTTATAAGGTTACAGGTTACGAAATGCAGTTTGAAGTTACAATATGGTTGCAGAGGTGTTGAAAGTAAAAATTCATTTCTCTTCCTACAAGAAGGTGAGAAACTGACATTGGCTGGTAAGGGAGGAAAAAGGAGGAAAGGCACAAAAAATGATCAGTACTGTATTTGATATTCTGACAACCAAGGCAGCCGTTTTCAAACGTTTTGTAATGGTGTATTTAGATTAAGAAAAGGAGGACCCCCCACCTCCGGGCATACTTGGCAGCAATGTGTTTCTCAGCAAACTGCCAAAGCAGAGAAGATTAAAAATACTGAAAGTTGTGGAGGTGTCTTAGAGGAAGGGGAGGTTGGCTTAAATGGCACCTTTCTTTTAAAAGGCCTTTAAAGTACTTTCAGTGTTAATGCACATTGCTCTTGCACCCTGGGAAGATTCCTCCTGAGATGTAAACAGCCTCTGCTACGTTCCTGCTCAGCTTCGTTCTGCTGCTGCAGGCTCCAGTACAAGCAGACAGCTCCCGTAGCCCTGGGCTTCCAGCTTCAGGAGCTGTGGTGTCTGGTCACAGGGCCCTTCAAAACAGCATAAGGAATGCTTTATGCTGCCAGCGGCCACAGGTAATTTTACACGCTGCTCCCCCCACGCCGCCATTTTGCCACCCACTCTCTGGAAGATCAACTATAAAAGTGAATGAGTGATCTTGTGACTTTCAGTCATACCTAATTGAGAATTGTAGATTGGAATTTAACCATAATTTAGATTTGATTATACATACATTGCTTTTTACATGTGGTAGTTTGAATATCTGTTAGCACAGAGCAAAAAGGTTAGGTGTCAAGTACATGATATTATAGAGAGGGATGGCCAAGTGGCTATTGATTACAAAATCACTTTTCTTAATGTGCCCTTTTCCAGGTAATTCCTCCATCAAATTTCATTGAGTTATGCTGTTTTGAGATTAGGTAGAATCCTTCCAAAATTTTTACTTTAAGTTTATTGTACTGCCACTGTTTTAGGGCTAACTTTCAGGTTTATTTTAAAAACCACCTAGTATGAATAGTTTTCAGTGTTTTCATGCCCTCTGGAGAAATAGGTCTGTTAGGGAAAGTAGAGCTAAGGATGTCTGGAACAGGTTTTCACATCTGCTGTAAAATTCCGTATTTTGGTCAGCACTGGGTTCTTGAGGTCCTGTTCCTGTCAAGAGCAGCAAGCCCCAAGGTCAGATTGTAGTTGTCATGTGTGGTTCCATACTTTCTATTTTACTGTTCTTTCAAAACTGGACCAGCTAGGACAGGGGTCCTCAAACTCTTTAACCAGGGGACTGGCACGCGGATGAAGTGGCAGGGTCATCTGCGGCTGCTTGGTTTCTCCCCCCAGCCCCCGGCAGGGGGAGTGGGGGTGTCTGTAAATACTGGGGAGCTGGATTGAGGACCCTGGGGGGCTGTATCTGGCCCACAGGCCATAGTTTGAGGACCCCTGGGCTAGGAAAACGCAGGTGTGGCATTTTCAGCAAATGGTTGATTTTGAATAAAGTATTAGAAAGCAGTCTACTCTGTGTCAATGTTTTCGAGCATGCTATCCCAGATACATCTTTGTGATGGTGCATAGCTGTGCGTGCTTACGCTCAGGAAAGGTGCACTTTTGAACAGTGTGATCCAGGGAAAAGCGATGTCTGGTACTGCTAACATGACTAATGCGCACACAGCGTGAGTAGAACTCTGGTTATAAAATGGTGTTGTATTCTTTCTTTTCCAGGTTGCACGACTTATGGAAATGGGCTTTTCCAGGGGTGATGCTCTAGAAGCTCTGAGGGCTTCAAATAATGACTTAAATGTAGCCACTAATTTTCTACTGCAGCACTGATGGTTTTTCACTCAATGGGTCGTGCACATCTGAAAGAGGATCAAAGCCACCTGCTGGACAGACTCACAGAGGTCGTCCCTGCAAGAGCATCAGAAAAGAGAAACTGGCTCCGTGTGACTGGTGATTCAAAGTGATGTTAACGAATGACGTGAACTTTTCCCCAGCCTTCAGATCACTTGGTGGTTTCTAGTCTGGTTATCCTTTTCAAAGTAACTTTAGTTTCTGCTTATTACTGGATATCACCTATATTTATTTTTAAAATAAAGTAGGTGGTTTTTTTCTTGTAAGTCCTTGTTAGACATGTTATCAGACTTAATGACTAGGAAAATAAGCTACAACAACGACAACAACTTGATTTACCTGTCAAGAAAAATTATATTTTCTTCATTTACCAGTCTTAATTTCTCTAGCTTACATGTTATTTTACAGTACTTGATTTTCGGTTACAGTAATATGAGGTTTAAAGATCACTTCGTTTTCAACTCAGTAGAGGGTTGTGGGACTATTGTGTCATTCTTGGAAAGTTTTATTAATGCCTGTAATACTTTATTTCTTTAGTTCCTTTTTAAATAAAAGTTGTCATTCAGCACATAATACACAGATAGGGTGAGAGAAAATTAATGTGCATATTGCAAGCTATGGTAAGTGACCACTGTACATTTAAATTTTTACAAACTGAGTGAATTGCTGTTCAGAGACAGGGCATGAAGATACTCACTGGAAGCAATAAAGATGAATCAAATGATACAGTAAGGTCAGAACTGAAATGATTTGAAGGGACTTCCACGTCTAATTCAGACACTCCTGTAACAAGGGATGTATGCTCAGTGTACTATGTGCTGGTTTCATTTTTTGAGCTGGCTACATACCGTCTTAAAAGAAAATGATAAAAAGCTAACTTTTATATATAATAGTTCTAGTTTTCTACTGTCAAAGATGTGGATGACCCTGCATTTGCTGAATCCTCACTGTCTGAAGCAACTTATTGTTGATCACAGACTGGAATAATTAACCTTAAGGGCAATTCAGGCTTAACACAGGAGTTAACAGGACGGTAATGTCGAGGTCATACAGTATTGGTTTTGAAGTTTAGATTGCTAAGTAAGTTTGCTCAGCTGGACTCTCAGAAGCCTGTAGTATTAGCACCTTCAGAGTTCCAGGAGGTAGGGTGGAGAGAGGTGAACATCCCTATAAAACCAAGCTGAAGTAATACAAGATTCCAAACTGCAACTCCATGAAAACAATCTACACATGTATCTCAAAGCATTTAATGTATGTTTCTGTATGTACTTGTGTTGTATATTGTGTGTATATGTGTCTATTTATATACACACAGGCATATTTAATACATACATACATTTAGAGTAAGATATAAGTCATTGGAAGCATAACAAAGGCACTAGCAGGCGCAGAGGGGAGGAGATGAAAGAATACAGAAGAGAGGAGGATCTTTAGGAAATCCAAATGAACGTGTGTGTTCCAAAGTACAGATCTGCGCAGTCTCACTTTGCCTGGAAAATATGCCAGGCAATTACAGCACAGATTTATCTACTGGGAGATAACTTTATTTTTATTTTTCTTTTTTAATTGACTGAAAACTGAAAAAAGCCCTTCAGGCATACAGGTCCTTATCCAGAAGTAACAGTGGATTTGTGCAGCTCTCGGCACATGACGTAATTTTTAATAAAGTCAATGTCTGGATGTATTTTTTTAGTATTTTTCAGTGGGTGAAATAAGGAGGGTTTGGAATGACTGTATGTTTTTCCTGGGCTTTGATCAGCCTTCTTCAGGGTTTGGCTTGCTGCTATGATCTCAATATTTAAGCAAGGTCTGCTTTTTAATTGAAAGGGTTGGTTTGTGTGAAGCCGAGTGGCTCTCTGTGTGTGTACACTGAGGACATTTCTGTACCCAGAGAACTCTGGAAACCTGCTGTGTTACAAAGCAAAGGGCAAACATAAGGAAAAAAGCACTACAATAATTAGTACATGCAAACTAGTTAAATGTTTTGAAACATACACAGGTTTTAATTTTGAAATGTACAGATTCTTCCTCCACAAATATTTTATCAAAAGTAACAATAAAGACAAGTGAATTACTTCAGAAGTCAAATTTTGTCTGTAGGTAATAAAGGTCCACCTAGCCCAGGGCAAATTAAACATGTCATGTTCTAGGGACAAGCACAAAGAGCTTTGATTCCTTGGAATTTTAAAGCATGTTGAGTGGCATCTAGAACATATAAGTGGATATTCTCCATGTCTAATTCCTTTCTTACTATTATCTGTACAAGGGGTATCCAAATGTCACAGTTGTGTGGAAAACCCCATTTAGCTGGGCATTTCACAAAACGTGGTCAATTGTAAGGGCTAAAATTCAGGTCTTGGTGACATCAGTTGAAAACTCCCCTTGATATCTGTGAGAATAGTTTCCAGGGTTGTTATTTCCAATTAAAAAAAAAAGAAGTGGTAAAAGGAAGGGTCTCAGATGCCGTTGAGTGCAGTTCCTGTTTCATGCAAGAAGTATAGAAGAAAAATTCACACACTAGAGCTGGAAAACAACTTGGTTTCCACTTGATGGTAAAACTTTCATGGACCATTTCTGGGAATGTGAGGAACGTGTTCTTCACAGCCTATGCAGTGTTTGTCCAATACGGTTTTGAGTATCTTGTCACACAGTTGCTATTTTGTGTGTGACACAATGAGATTTTTTTTTTTAGGCAAGAAGAGAATGTAGAATACTTTTCTATGGAGAGGATTTTAAGTCCCTGGGAAATTCACATTGGTTTTAGTAAAGCTGAGATTTGGTCTTTGAAAGAAAAGTAGCTAACATTTCTCTACTGAACTGGGAATGTTGCCTTTTGACACAACATCGGAGTAATTTATTGGGGACTTTCCTAGACGGTTATGTGGTACTTTGAAATACACCCACAGTGAGGTTCATATTTGTGGAAATCTGCCTGATAAGCCACCAGGTTCTCAAGCCTTAACTTTTTGCCAAGATGCAGGAGGATTGGGCTTCATACCTATCAAAACTATTTTCCTCTCTCAAAACAAGCGCTGGCAGTTGCCTGCTACTTGGTGAGCGCATGGACTGTTGCAGCTGGTTTGTGTACCAGCCTGTGCTGTCCAGCGCGTGTTGGTGCCTTTGTGAACATGTGACAGAGAAAAGGTTTCGTTATTTTTGACTGAAACAGAAGAACAAGCAAGCAAAATGTAATTGCAAGGTACTAGGGAAAGGGCAACATTTGTGGCTTTCCTGTTTGTGTGTGTATGTATATATATGCATCTATATGCCTGTATGCATATGTATATATACAGGGAGTGAACGAGAATATTTATGTATCGGTTTGCTGAATTTAACTGGAGCTAAGAGTTTGTTGAAGAAAATTAAAAGTCTGTATTCAAAGTCTCCCACCTCTCAAACACGTGTGTATTTGGAGTATCCATGCAGTTGCCAAAGCACCTGAATTTGTAAACACTCAGAATGACAACTTTCGTGTTGTAGGGAAACTGCATCCAAGGATAAATAAGTGCACAGTATTCGTTTGAACTAATAGTGGGGTTTGATAAGTGCAATTAATCTCCTGCATGTGTTTTTCCACAAGAAGAACCTAAATGAGATTAGCCTTCTTTAACTGGGTAGCCACAGTAATAAGTATTTTGTATAAATGCTATTTTATTAGCAGAGTCACATGAACACACAAGCACTACATGTGTTTATATATGCATATGTGTGTATTTTATATATATATATGTGTGTGTGTGTGTATCTATATGTATGTGCTTACTTAAAATATACCGGGTTTGGTTTAATTTTTAGTAAGATTGCATTCCCCCTGTTTCCATATATAAAGGGATGCTGTGACCATAGAAAGTCCACTTGTAATTGAAATTCAAAGAGGGTATGTGCTACCGATAGTTTTTGGTCCACATAGAAGAAAAGAAACGGATGATGGGAGCAGAGAAACAGTATGACCTGATAAATGGGTGCGACTGTTGAGAATCTCAACAAATCAATAGTTCAGCTGGTGACATTTGATTTTTTTGAAAGGAGAGTTGTAAGACAAAACAAAAAGTTAGCTGGGCTTACACATGTTTATAGGGGATTTTTTCTAAACCTGAATGGTAGCATGGGAGAAAGCAGGAATACACAGACTTTAAAAATGAATGGGTGGAAGAATTCCAGGACCATGGCCTTTTGACCAAAGGTAAGTAGGGATCATAAATGTCCTTTAAGATTAGCAAAGGAGAGGGCTTGAGGGAAATGAAGGAGGTGGAACTGAGCAAAACGAGAGAGTTTGGAGAAAAGGAACAAAGCAGAAGATAGGCTGCAGAGGACAAAAAGAAAAGGCCTGCCGAAAGAAGGGGGGTGGGATGTCACATTGTGCTTAGTTCAGTTTTGAAAGGATTGACAGAAGTTCAGTGTGGAAAATGCAGGTACACAGTATTGTAGTTAATCTTGTACTGAAAATCCATTGTTTTCAGAGGTGTCCAACAGGGGAATCCTTCCATTTTATTTGATCGGTTTTGCATGAGATGATACGTGTAGCAAGGGAGAAAGCAGTGTCATCCCAGCAGCTCTGCACTGAAGCAAACCCTGGCGTCAGCCACAGCGTGTGAGAAAGCAGGCGTGTTTCTGGTTTTCAGCACACAGCTAGTCCTGCCAACCTGATTCTTCTCCTGGCACCCCATCCCAGCTGCGGAGAGGCCTGCTCCAGAAGGGACACAGCTCCTCACAGATCCCTCTGCTCTTCCCACCAAAGGTTATTTATAACTTGCTGTGCCATGAGAGCACACCAGTTTCCAGGGGAAACAAGGGTCCTGTACAAAGGAGGTGGATGGAGGGCTTGTGCTTGCCCCTTGCCGCTTCTGAGTGTTAGCTTTGCTTGCAGGAGGGAGAGGCACGCATCCACCTCCGAGAAAAAAACCGTTGCCCACATCACCTAGCCCAAACAACCACACCAGGGCTTGTTACTTGGCCATGAGAAGCTTTTATTTTGAATAGATGAGTGCCTTTTTACATGACGGTATTTTACTGGCTTACAAAGATGGATGTCACGACATGCAATAGCTTCATGTCAGGACAACTTAAAGCACAGGCTGAAGAGGCGTGTTGTACGGCACAGGGACTTTACTGTGTAACTGCAACCAGGAGCTGTTGTCCCCCAGTGCTCTCCTGGAAATGTATGCTTTTAGCTGAAAGCATAAAGTTGGGAACTGCTGCTAAGCGAGACAACAGTGCTGTTCGAGCTCCGTGTGCTGCTTTGCCATCAAGATAACGGCTCGACAGGCAGGCAGGTCGTCTGCAGAGATCCTGTCAACCGTCCATACTCCGTTCGGTTGCATGAGATTACCACCCTTTTGCAGAAGTTCAGGAGAAGCCTGAAAGGCACGGTGTTGGGGGGGTCTGGCTCACGAGGGGCTTCAAGCTACAAGGGTCACAGCAGGAGCTGGCTATGAGAATCTCAGTTTGCGTCATGTGCGTATATAATCTGTACGACTGCGTGCAGGTGCGGTAGTGTGCGACCCCAGAAAGTGTCCTCACTGCCCTTAGGTAAAAATGCAAAAGTCACAATGAGTCACACCCTCTTAGACCTCCACAGGAGGAGGACTCAATTCATGGAAATGAGTCAGGCACAGCACATTTTCTTTCTCTGATAACCCATGGCAGAAGCAACAGCTGGGAGCAATGATCCTTATCCATCATAGCTTGATGTGCCAGAGCTCTCATCTGTTACTGTCCATAGGCAACAGTTAATGTCATGATCTTTACTTCAAAATCCACTCCATTCTCCCCACTCTCCAGCATTCTTGACATGCCGTTGCCCTGAGGCTTATAAGCTAGATAGCACCATCTGCTTCTCCTTGGCTTTGTCCCATGCACCCGGTTCTCCCATCATGTTGCTCAGCTCAAGGGTCAGGGCTGCTTACGCAGCCCATGTCTTTACCCTTGGAATTCCTTGCTTTCCCAGTTGCAACACAGCTATGTTAGACTTTCTGACCTCCCAGACAAAGTCTGTCCCTTCCCAGGCTTCCCCCATTTCTCTGTTCTGCCAGTGAGGTCCTCTCAAACCCTTTGTTCTCATACTTTGCCACACAGCACCTTGTGCCTGATTCCTTTGAGATGATTTTTCCTGCAGTATATTAGTGCAGGTTGGACCTTCTTGCCCTTCCTGGCTCTCTTCAAGGTCCATCTCTGCTGTGACACCCATTGGAAGCTAGTCAGTTGGTGCTGGTTACCTATTTATGTATAAAAAGGAGGAGCACCTCTCTGCAAAGGTGTGTACATGTGCAAGCATGTGACTGTATTCTGTATCTTCACACCCTTTGTCATTTACCTTGATAAAATTACCAACTCTTCAGATCAGGGGCATGAATTGTAACACATGCCTGTCCTGTGCAGCCATGATCACAACTTTGCTCATCACAGCAGCACATACTCATCTTGAAAGCCTTAGGTTGTGTAAGTCACCACCCCTGAATGGTTCTGCAACAGCATCCCAGCCAACAGGAGTCATGGGAAAAAAGGCAATCTTGGGATGTTTGCACCTCTAGCAGTTGTGGATCTGTTTGCCAAAGAATCCAGAATTGCCTGACAAGCTCCTATCACGACATCTCAGTCCTATTCACTCAGATACGCCATGAACAAGGCATGAACTGCAACTCTGTACGTGTTTGTAGGTGCAGAGAATAACCACCCTTACATTGCTGCCTAAGCCCTTCAGGATGCAGGACACTGTTGGTTGTAAGGCTACAGCGTTTTTCCTTCTCCAGCACATCCCTGTTTGGCAGGCCAAGTCTGCCCTACTAAAGCGAGTACTTTTCTAGCCACTGCTCAGTATTCCCTTTCTTTCTTCAGTAGGCACACTGCCCATTGCATTTGCTTGCTGCCAGTTTAGGGGGCTGTCACGTAGATTGTTCTGCATCAATGGCAACAGCAACTCCTTTCGTATCAGAGTGGCAGGCAGCAAAACTCTGCTAATCTGGTCGTTGATCTAGTTGCCTAGGAGCTGCTGGAAAGGAGCAGCTGGGTCAGCTACCAGAGCCGCAAAACCAGTGTTCCTCAAATTTTGATTCCAGAGCTCCTGTGATGCCCCGATTGCAACTGTCAGTTTTCACACCTTGGGTGTTACTCTAACATGGACACGTCAGAGACATGTAAACAGCTCATTACCTACTTGAGGAAACTCAAGTGAGTTATCTATCTTGCTATAAGTCTCCTTTTTCTGTAAAGCAAGAGGGTTTAGGGCCCTCAGTAGAAATTCGCTACCCATCTGATGCATCTGTAAGGCTTAGCCTAACATGCAAAGACTGATTTCAAATCAGCCCAGCGGGATGCTGCTTATCTGAGGTCTTTTCCAACTTGAAAGACTTAAGTCTTGACTCCAGCCAGCAGAGCTGTTTACTACTACCTGAAGCAGATGGAGAGGAGAATACAAAACAAGCAATGGGGTATCCTTGCCCTGCACATTCCCCAGTGTAGCCTATGGGAGAGGAAATTTACTCCTGGAAGCAAATAAAAAGCAGAGGAAGAGTCTGGGACTTAAAAATTTATGTCAGACCTTTAGTGCTTCCTTTGGCTATTCCTGGGCTGATGTGACTAACAAATGTCTGCTCCAGTGCACTGTGCTGTTCCTACAGTCACCATCTAATGCACAAATTCACCCTGATATGAAAAGCATCTTTATGATACAAAGAACAATCTTTCAACCAAGTGCAGGAAAGAGGCTGTGAGAATTCACATTGCTCTGCCCTATGCCCGCTTCCAGAGAGGGAGAGGGCAGAAAGATTGTGCTTCATCCACACTTTCAAGGAATAAGTCTGTGGAATGACCACAGCCTCTCCCAAACAGGAGCTGTCCAGGGAGGTCATCACCCCACCCAGAAGCAGAATGATGAGGGAAGGAGTCTGTTATGATGCTCTGGAAAATGATTGTAAGTCGGCCCTAGCTATTTTTCTGTAAAGGCACCTTTTTTTCTTGTCTAGCGCTTCAAAATAAATCAGATCAGAATATCTGCCCCATGCTGTAGCAATGATTTGCTCATCAAACAGCATGGTGCAAAGTTAAGCCTCAACTCCTTTAGTCACCATATTCTTTTTAATACTAGCATAATTAAAATCCTAGATTACTATGCTCTTAAATGCTTTGCAGTGATTAATTGCTTAAGACATGTTAGTGCATTCATGTTGCAAGGAAACCAGAGCAGCGTAAGATCCTCACCTATACTGGAAGTACAAAGAAAATGTATTAATTTTCCTTTTTACATTCTCTTAACTACTGTGATGGAGTTCAAACTGAGGCAGCTCAGGAGCTTTGCTCATGGGGTGGGGGTGGGGTAAATTAAATTAATAGTTTAATACAAAATAATTTTTAAAACCCAGGGCTGATTAAATTGGACTAAAGTGCCAGAAGGTATCATGGAGTTAAAGAACCTAATAAGGTTAGAAAAGAAGGCTTAGACACATAACTAATCAGAACATTCACTGCCGTATTAGGATAAAAACTGTAACGCAAGTATTCCATTTTCATGCTTTAGAACCACTGCTAACTGGTTTGGATTTATGAATAAATTTCTCCGAGATTTCCATTTCCCTGTCCACAGCCATGTCACATAAATGACTCAGTCATCCTGTGATCATCTAGCATATTCACATCCTTTTCCTCTTTTATCGTTTCCAGCTTATGAGCTCAAATTCTAGCAAAACTTCTTTGTAGTCCCAAAGAGCACGGTCTTACATTTTGTATTACCAACTTCCACCCCAAATAAATTTACTGCTGTGTTCTTTTTATGTCACATTGTCATCCTCGTGCCTTTTGACAGTACCTTCCAACTTCACAGTCAGTAGGGCGCTCCTACTTTTACATAGGGGCATTAACAAAACACTAAACAAGCTCAACTCTGAAATTAATTCCTGAGGTATTCTGCTGGTGATTTCTACTTAGAGACCAATACTCTTGTCAACAGAACCCATTTCAGCTTCTTTAGCCACCACATAATTATCCCACTACAACTTCACCTTCCCTAGCTTAACCAAAAAGACACAGTCAAGACAGAGAATTGTATTATTGGCCTGATTCAGTACAATGATTCGTGTTTCTCGTGCCTGAAAACAACCTTTCTACTTGGGGTGGAAGTTACCCTCCACGTGCTCCAGATCAGACAGACAGACTCCTACCTCCTTCTTCCACTGCCAGCAATGCGTTACACACACATGGCTTGTGAAGGGGGTGGGAATGATCTGAGACACTTTGCCACAACTTATATTAAAGAGAAGACATCTTATTAGAGGACTGGCTTATGCTCCTGCACAGTTCAAACCCTGACTTTTTCAAGCAAATAATAGACCGAATTGTCCCTCTGGTCCTTTGTTTTCAGCCCGATTTCCAAAGGAAATGAGTCATAAGCATGTATGTTTTCCATCAGTCCCCTCTCAATAACTGTCAGACCTGTTGGCCAACTAGATTTGATGGAGAAACAGATGTCTCGGTGGTGCTAAGTTTATACGGTATAAATGGAGGGCAGGCAAGAGGCAAAGACACAAGAGGCCCAGCTGCACGAAAGGGTGACATTGAAGCTCACTTTACATCGCCTGCCAAAGCTCAGCCAGCTGCCACAGCCAGGGTTAGTTGGCTGTGTCACAGACAAACCACTCTTCTGTGTAAGTTTTAGACCATTTTTAAGGAAAACAAGGTTGAGAGCTTTGTTTTATACCTGTCTGTCTTCAGTTAGTTAGAAAACAGTTGACTTGGGCATCCTCTGCCTATTTGATTCTGTCAGTTGTTCTCTCCATCGCTCCCACAGAGGCGATGTATTTTTCTGTATTTCAAAGCATTATTAAAATGGAAAGGCTTTGGGCTACACTGGACCTAGATAAAACATGTGAAAGGGTTATTATTTTAATGAAAGAAATGTTCTTCCCTATTTGACCTCTCCATCTTGCCAAATGAGTCTTTTCAGCCAGGGAGAGTTCAAGGAAAAAACAAAAGCATTTCAGTCCCTATCAATTATAGATGGTATGAATACACAAGGAGGTGGCCCCAGAGACAGGCTGCTTTCCACCCCTTAGCAGACTCTGCAGCTGTCAGCTCTTTCAGGTGTCCTGGAAGTGAACTGCGAGCCACCACAGGGCACAGCACACAGATGTTGCGGAGCCACATCATTGTGCCTTGTTTGTGGTACAGGATAAAGTGCTAGCTTTCATCCCAAATTGAACATGCTGCAGTAAGCCAGGCTTGAGGCAATGCACAACTGTCAGTGACTTCATTTGAGAGCCTTCAAGCTGTTCCAGCTGCATTTCACAGTACTGCTGTCAGTTATTTGAACCACTATGAGCAAAGGATACTTCACCCTTCAGTAGAGAAGGCAGCTTGAAATCCATCGCTTCCTCCAAAGTGTCTCCGTACTTGAACAAATCTCCTTGTCTCAGGTTTAAGATGGGTTTAAGAAAAAAACCAACATTCCATTAAGACCTTAATTTCACTGTGTAATATATTCTGGTAAGAATCATAAAATATTTGATAGCACTTGTTAGAGTTGGACTGCTGCTGAACTCTAGGCACTTACCAGGTGGTTGTCACCATCTGATGTTTCTGATCTCTGATAAAATTCTATGTACTTTTGCCTTGTGAAAATAGCTCAAGAGATGAGATTTCCCCAGTGAGTGGCAATAGCAACAGGGAGACAGAGGAAAGGGTACGATGCAGAGAAGGTGCCACAGTGAGAGAGTAAAGCAACACAAGGCGAACAAAAGCAATCCATGAGGAAGAGGCGGTGGACCAAACAATAGGTGGAAGGGTAGATCTGAAGGCCAAACTCATCCCAAGTCATATTGAACTGACTAGACTGAACTAGATGGATGAGTACTGATTTTAAAAGATAATGACAGATCAAAGATTACTAGATAAATATAAAGAGGAGGAAGAAACCTCCAGGGGATTTAACCTGGCAGATTAACAATAACAGCCTTGGCAAAAACGAACAGAAGGGATGTCCACCTCTTCTAATGTGGCTGCAGGAAGAGCTAGTATTTATGGCTATTACAAAATCAAAATGGTCTAGTAGTTAGAAGTTGACTAAATCTTTTGCTCTACCAGTGCTTTGCTCAGACTTTGCTCCTACTTCTCCTGGCTGGGAAAATCAAAAGGCATGGAGATTAGAAGATGCAATATGAAGATCTTTTTCACCTTAAGTGCTTTATTTTGGTGGAATAAAGATTTGCTGTTACTCAACTGAGGGCAGATTTTGGCTTGAACAAAAAAAATCCAGAAAACCAAGAACAAAATTCTTGTTTGCTTGACGTCTAGGTTTTAGCTACTTTTTTAATATTATCATGGCTAGGACTTTTCAGTAGAGCCTTTGGTTTTGATTTGAAGGACCAGTAACTACTGGAACTGGTAGGTCACAATACTTTTTCAAAACAGAAGCTATGAGGATCATATGAAAAATTTGCTAAAATTCCTTGTTTCTCAAAGCTTTGGTCCTTTGAAGGAAAACTGCAGTGTTGTATCACTGGATTTGTGACAAAAAAAGAAGCATAAATCACTACAAACTTGCCTTAAAGTAGCTTAAGAATCATTTAGAGATAACACTTCTAAAGAACTTTGATTTTGAAAATTAGAAAGGTCTGGAATAGGGGAACATAAACACACAGCAAAGGCAGAAATCATTCATGCCTGCTGTTACTTACATATTCACATCTGGCTAGGGTGTTGCTCTGACAGGACCTTCCGACAGGAATTGGCACTAAATGGCAGCCATCGAGGAGAACTTAAGACCATTCATGCTCTGCGTGTTACAGAACAATTAATAACAGGACTGCAGATCTGCACAGCAATTCCAGAGTCTTCTGCCCAAACCCATGCATGGTACAAGGGTACAGATAAGACATATCCCAGGTAACGTTTGCTTAAGCTGCTCTTAAACACTTGCAGAGCTAGGATCCTTCCCAAGTGTGTCTTTCAGTGCGTCACTCTCCGCTGCTAGAAGTTTTTTCTAGCTGAGATGTAAGCCCTCTTCTTAGTTCCCAAGTACAAGTTGTATCCTGGTTATACCCTTCTTTGCATTACAGGTGGGTTTTTTCTTTTTACATGTATGAATGCTGTTAACTTACCTTCCCTCACTGTCATCTTGAAGACTTATATTCCAACTTCTCTGACCCACTTGTTGTTGTCAGGGTCCTCCCATGGATTACAGCCACAATTTATTTCAAGATTGGCTTCCGGAGTGAGACACAGTACTCTCACATATCTGCCAACAGCTTTTCGTACATGCCAGTGTGCATTTTTTTCTCATTAACAGTATAGCCTTGGTGACTTGAGCTGGTGATCCCCATCACTCTCCAGATCCTTTTCAGCAGAATTCTCCACCCAGTTGTTCCCCTGCTGTACTTACACAGTGGGGGGGGTTTTCCTGCCTATCTGTAGGACCTTTAACTTGCCCCTGTCAAATCGCATCCTATTTTTATTAGGACACCACTGGTTTTTGGGGATCGTTTGCAATTCTGCCCATGTTTTCCAGCCAAGGCCAGCTCCTCACTTCTTGGTGTTTTCTGTGGATTGATGAGGCAGTCTGCAGTCTGTCATTTAGGCTTTTATTGACAATACCAAATACCAGGGGCCTAGGACAGATCAGTGCAGAACTCTACTTAATATTGTCTTTCACTTTGTTAACAGAGTTAAGTCTATTCATTTGGACTATGCTCCTTCAATCTGCTAAAGAAAATGTCACTAAAATTTGTCATTTGACTAGCGTAAAAGCCAACATATGTAACATCTACTGTTTCTCCTTTAACTTCAAGATTGATCACTCTATTGCAGACTGAAGTGACACTGATTTGTTCTGACAGCTCACATTAGCTGTTACTCACCTCCTTGTTATCAGCCCTGTGCACTCCAAGGGATGGCGATAGGCAGAGTCCTAGGGTGGGCTGCCAGCCGCAAAAAGCCTGACACGCAGGTTCAGCAGATCCTTTGAGAACTGCTAGATACATCTTAACATGCACGATGGTGGAAGCATCAGCATACTGCAGTCACTACTACTGCCCCTCTTCTAGAAGAGCTAATTGGAACTGTGAAGTCAGGGTCTTTCTTCTGGAAGAGGTACGAAGGCTCAGGAGCAGCAGAGAACTGAGGGAGACCGTGCTATGTGTTGGAAGGAAAGCATGGCCAAGAAGGCACGATGGGGAGGAACAGTTGGTATCTGTCTACAAATGGGGAGGCAGGCTGAGAAGAAGGGGAAGGCAGCTTGGAAGACGTGATTTCTCTTTGTGCTCTCCAAACATTTGTGGATCCACACCTCATTTAGCATTAATCCCTCCCTACAGAGAGAGAAAACCTGTCATACAGTTTGGGGTTTAATTTTCCACACATTTCTCCTCAAGCAGAAACATACAGGCATGTTTAGGCCTTTTTGGTACCTGGAGAGGAATAAATGAGAGCCACTGGCTGGAAAGTTGTGTTGTCATTCTGATATTCCCTTTTCATCCCATTAAGGTTGTCCAGAAACTCGGAGTCAGCTGATCAGATTATTGCCAGACATTATCAAGCTGTCTATAATTAGCTTTTTATTGGTGAGAAGCCAGAAAATCCTCTTTGTTTGCAAGCTTGGACTATAGAGAAAGAAAAGAAATATTTCATGGAAGAGATTGTTTGGAAACTGCAGATCCTAATTAGTGTCTCAGCCTAGCAGTGAAACTGCATGCAGCTTTTCTCTGGAAAAAAAAAGGTGCTTTAAACATCCTCTTTTGAGGAATGCTGGATTGCATTCTTGAAAGGCACCACGCATGGAGCTTTACCACCTCAGCTCTGTTCCTTGGTGTAGGCTTCTTACATTCCTGCATGTTATATTGGCTCCTTCTAGTGCCAATCTGGATTGAAATTTTAAGACAGGTTAAAACATAGTTTCAGAATTGAGCTGTGCCATCCACACATAGCCTGTGCAGCCTGCACACTCAGGAACAATAATTTCAATTTAAGAGAAATTTGGATAAGTGTTTCAGTAGTCCAGATATTTTTGTGCTGTACATGAAGATTACACAAGTTTCAGTCCAAGCTGACACTTAATCCAAGATATCCCTTTACATTTTCAGCATCATTGTATGAGACACATTTTACTTGATTTATTTTAGAAGTTAATTATAATTTAAATTACTAACAGTGGACACCGTAAGCTCCATGTGCTTTTTTTAAACACCATTTACACAGACTGCAGCATGGAAAGATTAATGATACATCTATTAGTAGCATGGTTAGAAGATTGCTGTCTATTCCAAGACAAACATTACTTTTTCTCCCCTCCTGGTTTTCTTTTTTCTGTTTCTTTTTTTCCTTTTTTTTTTTTTGTTTCCTTTTGTTATACTCCAATAATTTTTCTTCCCAAACACTTCAGTCAGACCAGAACTTACTACTATCATGTTTTATCTTTTCTGAGGAAGAGCACCTCTATGAAGGATGCCAAGCTTCATACAAGAAGTATGAGACTCTCCTAGCCTGTCCTACTATTTTGAGTCTTAAAGAGATATGAGAACAAAGCCTGTTCAATGATATATAAAGGTCTTAATCAAATGTCTGAATAAAACCCTGAAGCAGTAATATCAAAGCATCAATCATATGTTTTCCAAAGCAGAACCAGAGCAAGAACACACACCATCTTCCTGCAATTTAAATAGATTGTAAGTGAGCTGCCGGCTGCTACACCTAGGGCAAGATCATATCAGAAAGTGAAATACCTTGCAGTTTAGTTGTGGTTATTTCTGGGAATGTCGCTGTCAGTTTGTGAAATACACATTGAATTTGTAGTGGTTGCAGTACCTAGCACTTGCTTAGGAGTAATAATCCACATAGGCTGTTAAACTCCAGTGGTGGAGTCAAGAACAAATACAGTAAAGAGGGAATATCTACTTCAGGTTTAAGCAGTAATAGGTTTAGCTACTTCTCTCTGCTTTGCAACCAAACAAATCAATACAAGCTGGTTTTTACAGTCTAAAGGGCGGGAAACAAAGGTCATTTGGATTCAGAGCCTTTTGCATGGGTTCAGCCACATGACTCGCTATTAGCTCTTGCACAGGACACATGCTCCAGCCTCCAGGGGGTATTTGCAAGGAGTAGCTTTCAGCACTGCAGCCCAGTATGCCTTGGTGAGTATATCCAGCAGAGAAAAAGATGATTCAGAGCAGGAATACGATTGTGATTAAGTGACCTGCTAGAGAGGCTGCTGCCATACACACCTAGGGAGGTTAGGTTCTGCTTGGATTTCACTGCTATATAAATGCTCCTCTCGGTCCCCAGGCTGGCTGTGCTGCATCTCTATGTCCTGAGCACCTTGTCCCAGACTCTAAACTCCTCTTCTACCCCCAAATTTTAACAGACATCATCTCCCCACCCCAGTGGGTCTGTGCCTCTGTCCCCCATGTGGCCCTCAGCTCCAGTCTCTTCCTTGCAAGCATCAGTCTGCCCTTCTGTCATAACTGAGACAACCCCTCTCAGCTTGGTTTCTACTTCCCGCTCTTCTTTCTTCCTGTGACCAGTGACCCAATAAGAGAATATTTTTGCTCTCTTAAGTTCCCAAATCCCCGCTTTTTCCTAGATCAGATTGTGCCTGGGGAGGACTGAATATTCAGAGGATTTGGGTACCAAATTCTAAAGCACCTCTATGGAGTACTACATGCCAGTACTATACCGGTTTTATTTTCAGAAGGTTATCAGTTGGCCAGCTATACATTACCCTGGGGATAACAGAAGGCACCTGCTTGACACAAATGATATCTGCCAGATTACAGTTTGCAAAGCGAAATGATGAGAGGGCATGAGACAAATCCAAAGAGACAGTCACCAGAGATCTTTAACAAGGGAAATATATGTTTCCCTAGTCTGTTTCTCAAAAATACCCAAACAGTCTTGGCTGACATTTTCCAAAAGCAGACATCAAAGGTAGACATTGCACATGGATACTTTAGTCCAAAAACTTAAAACCCAACAAAGTTATGAGCAGCTGACTCCTCCAGTGGAAGGCACAAGGCAGTCTTAAAAGTAGGCAGCACTACGGGCTTACCTGGGTGGCAGAGAACTGCGAACAAGGCAGGAGTTGTGAAATAGGAACTTGCAACCCAAGATACTCCTGTAGGGCAAGAACATTTGCAACTCCCAGAACAACAGCAAATGAATTCCTGTTATGACTAACAGAGTGTGCTGAGCCCGAGGAACATGCCATGGGGAAGGGATATGCTAACATTGCTTGTGCAGCAATTTGGCTCACTCTTAAGTGTTCTGTAACATGGAGAGGTCTTGAGCCTTGCCTACAGCGGGAGTTTAGCCACCGATATAAACTGTGTCTGGAGGATTGTTCTGGCTCACAGATTTACCCTTTGGTGAAAATTGCCAGGTGGGCAAGGCTTTAGATATTGTTGTTCCAAATCTCCATGTTAAAACCTGTACATCCTACTTCCAGGCCTAGTTCTTATCTCAGCCAAAATTAGCAGCCAAAAGTTTGGGCCAAATGGAGCTATTTGCATAACCTGCAGAGGTATTCACACAGAAGAGGCTTCTCTAGTAAGAAGCTAACAGACAGCTTCAGTTGAACTTCATTTTGAGGCCTCGAAGAACAGCTATAAAAGTGAGGAAAGCTGAAAACCAGGTGGTTTTTTTTTTAGTAAGAGACTCCAGGCACTTCTTTATGCAGCCTGTTAAAAGGGAAGATGAAGGAGCGACGTGATCAAAGTCTCAGAGTACCAATGCGACAAGGAGACACAAGCTTTTCAGGGTAGCAAAGGTGTGGCTACTAATTGCGCCAGTGGCTGGTAATTGCAGCTAAACAAAAAAATCAGTATAGAATCATAGCGATGTTTCTTAAACAATGAAAGCGATTAACCTTTGGGAGAAAAGGGCTGTCATGCATCCTTTCTCACACCTATCAAGCCTAGATATCTTTTTGAAAGACACTCTGGAATTCAAAATTAAGTCAGGGTAGAATCCAAACCCCTGAACTGCCAGGATTTTAGTTACAACTTCCCCCCACTGCTTACCACCACTACTGGTAACGATTAAAGGTGCAGATGTGTTTTATCTCTACAGGTGCTTTAATCTTTGTTTTGCCTAACCTTGTGCTGAACAGTGTCACACAAATTAGTTCTATTGGTACAGTTATCTACTGGTACCAAATCTGTACTGCACCTCTCCGATTGTTGCAGCTGATGGAACTGGCTGGCATAGATCGAGTCCACAAATTAAAACTTGGAAATTGTCACCAGATAGTTTAAAATGGCTTATTTTACAGCAGACAGGGACTCTTCATGACCATGTGACATATATGGTTTCAAAAATTAGGAGTTACTTATTGCTTAAGCTGACACAGTAAATCAGCTGCCAAATTGAGAAAGATAAGCAAGTATCATGGATAACCGTCACAAGCTGCGGGAAAGCAGGACACCCTGCATTCTAGGCTGGAGAGATGTAGCCACCAGATGCTGTATTAAAATGACAAGACCTGCAGGGCATGGTTCACTATAGGTTTGCATCTGCGTGTAAAGGGTGCCCTTCTAATCGCCAACGAGCTACTAGAGATGGTGCTGTGTGGGATCAAGCCCGCTCAGTTTCAAGAAAGCAGAAGCTTCATAAACGTCTCGATGCAGTCTCTGAGTGAGGTCTGTTCCCCAGAAGGATTAGAACTGAACTGAGAAGGAGGGCGATAAGGTGTTCGATGCGGTAAACACACCCAGCCAGAGATGCACATGTCTGTTTAGGAAAACATTTTCAAAACAATTCTCCCCTGACTGCATTAGGTAGGAAGTACAGGGATTCCATGTCTCTCCCATTTCTGAAAGCTGAATTACTAACAGCCTCAATATTTGCACAGAATCACAGTCCATTAAAATCATTTCAGTCCACCAAGAACTGAAAGCATGCACCTCTAAATATTTATAAGGAGATACTCCTTCCAGGTTCATTTCCAGCAGCCGTTTCCCAACACTGGCTCTCCAAATGGCCAGCTCTTTCAGCAGAACCGTTTCCTGCACATCCATCTGCTCGCTTTGTTCAGATAAACACGTGTCTCTCCTGCTAGCCATGTGGTACCGACTTCTCTCTGCTGCATGCACAGTTAGTGGGGATGCCCTGCAGAATCTTTACTGTGAGCGTGAGTCACAGAAAGAACCCAGCTGGATATCTGGAAGCCCATTCAGATTTATGAATTAGCCGGCTGTGGGAGACTTTTTCTTTTCTTTTAAACCAACCCATGAAGCAAGTCCAATATGGAATTACTGAGTTAATATACATGAATAGACTGCCTGTCATTTTTCACAGTAATTTCTCTGACTCTAACTGGAAATACCAAGTAGTAAATGAACAGAGAGACTGAAATCCAAATCCACACCCCCTCCCCCCATTTGCACTGAAAGGCAGTTTCTCAGGACGCAAAAGGCTGGATCAGATTGGCAGCATGCAGAAAGCTACTGCCACTGCTGTACATGCCACTGGTCAGCAGATAAACAGAGCAATCCCATTTCCAGGGCTGTGAAGCCAGTAAATTTACACAGCCATCTTTTTAATAGCTTTGAAAAATAAAGGAAAACAAGGCACAGTAATTTCAAGCTCCATTAGAAACAGAGTGAGAAAAATCGATGTTTGACAAATAGGAAGGGACAAATTCTGGGTAAGGAAATTCTACTAAGCTTTTAGAAATGTATGTGTTTTTTAACTGGCAATCAAATAGCAAGCGACAAGATGCCTTTGAAATACCTACGCACTTTAATAGCAGGAGCAGTTAAAATATATTGAGAGTCCATCATCAAGGCAAATGGAACGAAGCTCTCAGCAATTACTGCATCGCTCAATCAAATGTGGCAGCAGTGGGGCTAGTTCCGCAGTCCTTGCTCAACACATCAGTACCATCAGCTCTCTACTGGTAAAAAAAGCCTGTTCATGATTGTTCCCAGCTAGCTATTTAAGCTTTAAACACGTACTTGGGTTAGGAATGTATTCCATCCACCTTAACTGATGGTTAACATGATGGACATGATGATAACTTGGACCAGTTTAGGTTGGAAGGAATATGTGGAGGTTACCTAGCCAAACTGTTGCTCATGAAATGTGAAGTGAGCTACAGAAAGGGTGCAGGGCTTGCTTTAGGGGTGCAGGGGAAGGGGATCAAAACCTGTATCTTATGCCTGACCCAGCACTGTATCCTCTCAGGTGCAGGCTGCAGTTACCATGCAAAAAAATGAAGTCTGGCTGTTCACTGGTGACACCTGAACCGCAACAACTTTGATTTCCAGGAGCAGTGAGCCTCCTCCTTGCCAGAGCCACACTGAGTAACACCACCTGCCATGGGAAATTTCTCTCCATGCCCTGGCACTTACCACTGCCAGCCTCTGAACTGATCCTAGTAGCAGCATCCTGCCTTACTTCCCCCTTCCCCAAATGGTGTCATTCCCAAGGTTGCCTTGGGTTGCAGCATCAGGTGGGCTTGCTGACAGCACAGCTTTATGCATTTCCCCAAAGACTGTGGCTGCACCGTGTCCTATGTATGTCAGTGTTCCCAAAACTATTTTTAGTGCCCTGTACACCTAGTCAGGTTTAGCCCACCAGAGTGAGCATTACAGTAAGCCACAAACAGGGCTGTAGACCATGCCTCAAGGATCTCCCCCTTTCCTCTTTATTTCTTTCCTAGTTGTGGGAAACTCACTATGGGAATTTTCTTCAGCAAGTTGACATTCATGCAACAATTGCCTTTCAGCGTACAGCCCTCAGCGTGCTGCTGCTTCACTGTGCTTACCTTTTCCTTCAGGAGGTCCGCAGAACTGACCTCTTGCGAGGAGCTTGTGTTGCAACACCTCGCAGGAAGCATGCAGCCTGGCACATTTGCTCTCTCCACTACAGCTCCAGGTGTCTCTGGATTGCTAGCAGCGCGTTCTCTAGCAGAGCGGAGCCCCTTCTTGTTTCCTATAGCAGAACTCCATACAGAACCTCTTGAATAAAAGACAATGACATATGATTTGCAAATGCAACAGCCTTAGATTAAGCCAAATACAAAATCTGATCCAATGTAGTCCCTCTTTTCCTTGTCAGGTAAGCGTGACTGCCTTTTTGTACTTTTCTGAGCTCTAGCCCTCAGTTGGAGAAGTGATTTTACTACAGATTAAGCTAGTAGCTGCCACAAGACCATTCAGCGTTCCCACTCTGCGGAGGGATGTTTATGTTCTCACACTTTCCCCCTCCCTGGAGCAAACACATCCCTTCATTTTGCAATGCCAAAAATAGAAGCATTGGTATTTAAATTGCGAACAATCGGGTCTGGCAAGCAATCCCTATGACCAGACCCTTTCTGAATCGCAGGTCTGAGGAATTTCCCTCACCTAAGCTGCTCTCTTCCCCCATGCAGATTTCAGGAGCAGGGAGATCTGCAGCACTAACATTCTCCTGTGTCTGTCTGTCTCCCCATCATGCCCATCCTTGCAGCCTGCCTGCTCCAGGCGGAGTTGGTGAATTACGAGCGAGTCAAGGAGTACTGCCTCAAAGTGCTTCAGAAAGAAGGTGAGAACTTCAAGGCACTCTATCGATCAGGAGTGGCATTTTACCACCTGGGTGACTTCAACAAGGCCCTCTACTACCTAAAAGAGGCAAGATCCCGCCAGCCAACAGGTACGGGGAGGGGGGGGTGGGGATGTGGCTTTGCATTGAGCACTTTTCATGAGCCTCAGCGTGTCCCTGGACTTGATTGCGTTGATTTCCACAGGGATGAGCGTGACCCACTGTATCCTTAGCTGTACCCCTCTTCTACTGCTGAGGCTGCAGCACAACCTGGCAGATGACAGTATGGCTGGAATGCCGTCTGTGTGGAGGGGATCCTGCTTCTCTTTCCCTCCCTAGTTTATTTTTGAAGGCGGTGGCAGGATGGGGAAGAGTGTTATCCCAACCATTACATTTCCTGACTGAGAAAAAGCTTTTTCCCCTTAGCAAAGCCGGGGGACTATTTGTAGACCTCAACAGCCATGCCTTCCACCATCTCAGTAAAGGGTTAGTATTCTAGTTAGATCAGAGACAGACATTTACTCACAAAGCATTCATTGGGATGCTTCAACTTTCACTGTGAAATCAGCCACTTGCCAGTTCAAATACCTGTCATCCATGTGTCAAACCCCAAGATTTCATTTTGGGACGGCAAAGAAATGATGTATCCAAACAACTTATCCTTGCCAGAGCAACCAGCTTTACGCTAACCTCCTCGGCCTCAGAAGGGGGGTGGAAGGCCACAATGCAGAGATGGTCTTTTATTTTTCAAGTAGTAATGGGGACATAAAACCACACTGTGGCTTAAACCATTTCTGCTAAAAGCGAGGATTTTTCTAATACTCAAAGAAAAATTAAAGGAGCACAAGAAAGCAAAACAAGCCATGTGCAAAGAAAACCCCACAGAGCAGCTCTTCCACCTGAACGTGAGAACTGGTCATGAAGCAGGAGCGAGCCTGGGTCCTGGCAGAGCACAGGAGCTGATGTTCATTGAACTAGAGGACGCAAGGGAGGCTGTCAGAGCTGGCTGTGCTTGATGTCCCACAGGCATTGGCTCTGCAAGGCTCCTGAGGTGGCTGTGCCCTGGAGGAGCACCAGGGAGGGTGTGCTTGGGGGTGTGCTGGGATCTCCTTCCTCTTCCACCTCCCGTAAGAGTGCCTGGTCCCAGATGTTACGCTTGGCCATGGGCTCCAGGCAGTCTGACAGCACAGCTGTGCACCCCACACTCCCTGAGCAAATGTGCTTAAAAGCTCAGTTTAGCCTATTTTAGTTTACAGTGTGCCCTTCTGCTTTCAGCCCTTGCCAGAACCAGGAAATGGAGAAGCCTGTGCAAGAGAAAAATAGTCAGTGGAAAATAAAAAGTTATCCCAACCTTGAGGCTCTGACTAGGCTTAAATGTGAAAAAGTCCTTTTAGCTGAACCACTTTGCTTCCATTTTTTAAATATGTATTTCTGTGCTCCCCTCCTGCCCTGATACTACTTATTTGGTATCCCTCATTGCTTCTCGAAATAAATACTAATTTATTCACCAGCAACAGCTTCAAATACCACAGCTTGCTGCAAAAACATAACAGAAAGTGTCTCCGAAGGCCCTTAATGTATACAAAAAACAGTTCTGGCTTCAGCTCTGCATCAGAGACTCTTCCCTGTTATTGTTAGGCCATTCAAGGCCATTATTCCACTGTTTTATTTATGATTATGGAAAACCTGAAGGGTATTCAGGGGGAAAGAAGTGAATACATACAGTACGAAAGGATGTGGCTGTTAAAACACAGTAGCAGGAATCAGGTAACACTATCAAGAATTATTATGTGACCTGGAATAAGTCAGTCTCTCCACTTTCAGTGTTTCCATCTGCAAAATCTGATTGTTTTTCTTTATCTGAGTTTTCACGAGACTCACTGGTAAAAGCACTTGGACATTATTACAGTCATGTTCTGTGTGTTCTTTTTTTTCTAATAAGGAATGTTTTTGGCACAAAGCACTGGCAGTTATTCTCTTTGGTGGGGGAGATTTTAAATGGTAAAGAGGAATTAGCTAGCAAAGGGTTCTAAAGGGCTGTCAGCACAGTAAATCCCTTATGGCTATTTACTGTCTGTTAAGGGTGAAAGTTGGGTTTGGCCTGATTTCTTATGCTACCACCAAACAAAAATCACAAAAGCAGATGGAAATAACACAAGATAATTGTATAACTCTCCTCACCAAGGGAGAGGGAAGCCACTGTTAAGTTGTGCAGAGCATACATGCAGCCCACCCTGAACCCCATGTCCAGAGGCTGGTGCAGCACGGGCAGCCAGATGGATGCCTTACCTTCCAGCCTTGCTCAGCTTTTTCCCACTGGTGGGGCCACATCGCCGAGGTAGGTGCTGACTGGGATGGAGGCTGGACCAGCATCTGGCCTGGTAATATCAAACACCCAGAGTTGTCTCTGCTGGCCCTGCACTGAAAGCTCGCGGTCAGACATCACGCGGGCTGGATTTCCCACGCTGCATGGAGCGGGCTCGTGGCTGAGCTCCGCAGCTGCCTTCCTGCATCCCTGTCTCTCAGAAGCCCTGGGCACAAAACCCAGGCCACAGTGTGCACAGCAGATGTGCAACTGGGCTGTGAAGCTGCAGGGAAGAGCAGAAATTACCTTTAAAATGGCAGAAGGCCACTCTGCACAAGGACACAGGCCCGGTCCTAACAGCCAGAGGACATGTTCCTATTGTGGCTCTGCTGGCATCTCTTTGTACAGGTCTGACCCCCTCATCTGAGTTGTCCTTGCCTGTAATTTCCACATCAGCAGAAGGGGATCGCTTCTTCCTCACTGAGAGATGGAAGTCTTCTCTTCATTAACATTTACACATAGCTTTGAAATACTGCTGCAGGCAGAACTAGTGAGGTGCAATAGTATTCGATGAAAAAGGCTTGACAAAGACAGGGGCTCCACTTCTGTAAACGGAGTGCTGCTCTCATTATTTCTCCTCGGTAAGATGGGAATGAAGGAAGCAAAACACACCAAAACCTGCCCAGATTTATAACTAGCTCTCAATGGGAGCATCTCCCACCCTCGATCAGGCTACACCTTGCTTTGCCCCCAGCTTCCTGGGTGTGTGGCAATCTCCCAGGCAGGTGAGGCTGTGCTGCCAGCAGCTCGCTGCCTTACCCACAAGCTAGGGGCAGCTGGCAGCCTTTAACAGCCCAGTTATGCACCAAACCCACCACCACCCCCTCAGCCAGACACCGAGTCCCTGCAAGCCTGGGCAGGTGGGATTCCCTGATGTGCCCTCCCAGCTACCACTTGCCCGACCCACACCAGGCAAACAGCCACAGTGCAGACTGCAGCAGCAGAGACGGGTACCCAGACCACAGCCTGGCAAAGCCTGGAAAGGCACAGAACAGAGAGATCACAGGGATGTGCAGGCAGCACAGCAGGGCTCTGGCCTGGCTGCATGCCCTGCCCTGGCACCACTAGGAGCTGTTAGCCACCTGCCTGCCACGTGCACTGGTTTTATTGCAGGGCTAAAACTGAGGGCTGCTCCCTCAACTGAATGTCTTTACTCCCCGAGGCTGCACAACTGAAACCAATTCTGGTTTTAAGAAAGCTGCTTTTAAAATGTGCTGGGCTGGTATGAAATGCTGGTGCACAAACAGCCCAGGATGCTGGTGCACCTTGTCTTGACAAGCAACAGCAGAAGTCCTTGGCTCATTAAGAATGCCCCAGATGGGGCAAATAACTTAATCATTGAATCCCACCCTCCAGACCGACTAGGATGATGCGGTTGTACCTGCAGAAGGCTTAGCAGGGAGACCACCCCACCAGACAGCTTGAGAAGTCACAAACACATTGCCACAGCCCATTACTACCCCATGGCATGTTTGTGGGGCGTTCTGTGTGAAGGGAAACTAGTCTGTCTCCCACTGTTTCAGTTGTGGCTGAGAGCACAACAGAGATGTCCCCTTCTCATGTTTAAAGGAAACTTTGCATCCATAGCTGCTTTGGTGGGTGCAATACCTACACTTGCTAGTGCTGGACATGTTACTAGTAATTTGTTCATCTCTTTGAAAGCCCAGGTGCTTCTCATTTCCCTAGCCAGACTGGAGCACATTGCTGTTTCGATGAGAAGACAGGATTGCCCTCTGACTGTGGACTGCAGTGTGCT
This sequence comes from Microhierax caerulescens, assembly GCA_035590215.1. Taxonomy (NCBI): domain Eukaryota; kingdom Metazoa; phylum Chordata; class Aves; order Falconiformes; family Falconidae; genus Microhierax; species Microhierax caerulescens. The sequence continues at coordinate 56,447,645 of JAVJGJ010000014.1, forward strand.
TCAGATTGGTTTCTGAGGATCTAATGGCTTAAATGGACTAAGATGGCCCTGGTTGGCTGAGTAAGGCTGTGAGAAAAACAATGATTTTTCAATCAATGCATAAGTGAAAGTGGCTATTTATTTTTCTTGCTTACTTCTGATGCCACATGTGGGTGACGTGTGTGGGAAGTCACCCTCATGACAGTAAACCAACATGATTTGAGAAAGGATTGGCCACGAGTGCAGAATCATGGGGTCTGTCTGGAGACATACTCATTTAGATCAGCCTGTGCTTCAGGGTGAGCAGGGTCACTCACTGTGAGGCCAGGTGGTAAAGCAAAACGCACATGTGAGTCTCTGTTAAACCATGACACTGTGTCGATGCACTGAAGTTCTGGAAGGAAAAAGAGCGCTCAGCTTACCACCTGTGCAGTGCTGGGACCTCTCAGCTTTCTGCAGGGATGAACTGGTGGTTCTCTGCCCCTAGGAGCTTCATTAGACAGGATAGACCAAGGCAGTATGCAGCATGACAAAAATGCAGATGGACTGTCATGTGGAAGGACTTCCAAATAGGAAATTTAAGGAAAGCAAGGGTACAAAGAGAACATGAAGGATGCTTTTCCCAATTCAACTCATCATGAGAAAATATGAGGAGAGTGAAATAGGCTGTAAAAGAAATGGGAGGGCAAAAAGGCAGAGCATAACCGCGCATAAAATGCCTTTAGGGCTTGTATGCAGGCACGGAGGGAAGGGAAGCCAGTGAAGGTGCTGTTCCACAAGAACAGGCAGGGGTGACCTGGATAGTTTCAACTGTGCAAATTCAACCGTGCTGACCCAGAGTAATCAAAGAGGAGAGAAAAACTAGCTGAGGCAAGAATGTGCACAACAAGGATGGCAAGCACAAATCGGGTCAGGGTCTCCAAAGCAAAGCTGCAGGGTTTGGTTCAGAGCACCTTCCAAATCATGCTGTTCCTGCAGGCAGCGCGGGAGCCGTCTTGCTCCCCAGGTGATGCACCAGGGATGAAGGTGCAGTGTGTCTGTCTTCCACAGGGAGCTGTAACTTCTGTGTGTGTACATGTGTGCTCTTTCCCTGCAGATACCAATGTCATACGATATATCCAGCTGACAGAGATGAAGCTCAGCAGATGCTCCCAGAGAGAGAAAGAAGCCTTGTGAAAATGAAGCTGCTTCAGCTGAAGTGCCCAAGGGGGAACATTTCCTTCCTAGAAGCTCATTTGGTGGATTTTCCTGTTTGCTCTGCCTCATCCTCATCTCCTCATCCATCCACTCCCCCTTGCTCTTCATCGAATCCCAGTTTTGAAAAAAAAGAGACTTAGACACTGGATGTGGCTGCTTGCCAACAGTGGTAATACCCCTTCCCCATGGCAGGAGAGCACAATGGCTACAGCCAGCCTTGTTCCAAGACAGTGTCACACACCTGGAGTAGGCAATGCTGGGGGACCTTTCTGGTCCTGAGCTGACTGCCTTTTACCTGTTAGGGAAGCAACCCCAGAACAACGACTTCCTGACCAGGCAAGCTGGAGACAGTTTCTGCTCTGAGTGGTCAATGGAGCTTGGAAGAGCTAAGAAACTAAGAGAGCTGCTGGTCATTTCACAGGGGATGGCAAATGCCCTTTTACCGTCAGTTCCCTCTGCCTGCTTCTCCAGTGCGTGTTATCAGTCTCCAGTGAGAGCTCACATGCTCCCAGTCTAATGCCAGTGAAAACTGTTTCTAAACATCCTCTTAATGAAAGCACAGAGCACCCTACAAACCCCCTGCAGAGCTGTCCCAGCGCTGGAGGAGAAGGCTGTGGGCTACCACAGAACACTGAATGGACTGTGAAAGCGTGGTGTACAGTATGAGGGAAAAACTGTGAAATAATTCATTAAAGGCAAATAAAAATTATTAATAGGCAACAAGTCTAGGCATTGCTTTTCAAAGGGACCTCTTGGGTTCCTCGTGTCCAGACAGACCACATTGTCTAGTTGGGGGCAGCATGGGGTTGGGAACAAGAGACATCTCCATTCTTATCTTGTCTCTGCTAATGCCTTGCTGTGTGATCTTGGGCAAGTCACTTAGCCTCTCTGTGCCTCAGTTTCCCTATCTGTACACTAGGGATAATACTTCCCTACCTCGCAGGGGTGTTGTGAGGATGTATTAGTTAATGTTTGTAAGTAATAGTACAGTGATGTACAGTGCTAAGTATTATTAGTACACTGGATTGAGGTCTTGATTCTCCCACCTTGTGTTGGTGCTTCGTGTGTCCTGTTTTTTCTTTTGTAGGAGAACACGGTGCTGGCAAACAGAGCAGAGCTTTGGAGCCTATTTCAGCAGCCCATAGGGCCTGTTGAGACCTCCACCAGCAGTCTGATCACTCCTAAGGGCTCAGGCTCCTTGGCTCAAGGGTCCTTTTCTGAAACTGCCAGTAATGGGATCAGTAAGTGCCACAAACACATTTCCAGTGGGACTGCCCCATCAGTGGCCCACAGGGGCCTGCTCCCAGTTGCAGGATGTACACGAGTGGTCATCCCACAGTGGTCAGTGTGAAGCGAGTGTACCCAGAGATACTTCATTTGGCCCTCAGCTGAAACATGGAAGCAGAAGCACAGAGAATTGAACAAAGTTCAGCCAAGCGTTGTGTGCTTTGGTCCCAGCAGATGCGGTGCCTGCAGACAGTTGGCTGTGGCATCCCACATTCCAGCTGTGGTATCTTGCTGTTTTTCTCTAGCCAAAATTTGAAGGAGTTGATAGAGAAACACAAAATAAAAAGGCAAATCTCTATCATTGTCTCTGAAAAACCTGAAGTCATATTCTTTAGTTCAGGGACACATCCAGCCCACATTGGGGGTGGGGAAGAGACCATTTTGAAGTGGCATATAAGTCTCTGAGATGGCATGGACCTACATCACTTGGTTGAAACACATTACCTGGGATGGCACCAGAAGTTTGTGTTCCTCAGGTGGGTGGCGGAAAGCATCTGCTTCCCAAAATTTGGAACACTGTGTGCAGCTACTGTGAAGGAAAGGACTGCATTCTGGAGGCAGCACAGTCACCTTCCTCAGATGGCCTGTGGTTCATACATCTGTGCCTGAAATAGCAAGTGCCTCTGCCCACCACTACGTATGTCTAGGCAATAAATGAGGCTACAGCTATTGCTAGGACAACAACTGAGTTAAAGACAAAGAGGACAAGTGAGGGAAGTTCTGTAGGTGATTGTTAACTAGACCAGAAAAAATGTTTAGGCAGAGGTGTGCTTGTAAGGTGCACCTGGCACTGTATAAAATACAGAGCTATAAGGTTCTGGTTCTCAGGAGCATGCGGTCCTCCATATCCTAAATATAGCACAGCATGCAGCAAATTCAAATAGAGGTGACTCCCTGCTACTTCATATTGCTCATGACAGTTCATCCCCACGGCTGCATGTGTTGCTTCACTAGGAGTAAAGTGGGGATTCATCCTGCAGGCCACATAGGAGGAGAGGACACCACCTACTCTAACCGTCTCTGCCCCAGGAAAGCTCAGGCAAGCAGAGACGGGCTTGTTACTCATGACCTTGATGCAAGAGGAGAGCATTTTCCACTCACGGGAGATGTATGTAGGTCCACAGACTGTCACTTTGTCTGGAAACAATTTTAGCCCTTGCAGTGGCCTCACTGACATACTGTCACTGCATCAGCCCCGTGTATACATTAGCATAAAAACGGCACAGCAGACTCCAAAGTACAGTCTCCTCAGTTCTCAACCACTTTCCGCCCAGGAGCACTGCAAAGTTTGGGGGAGAGAGGGAAGTTTGTGAATGTGTGTATGCAAAAGATCTCAGAGAGCCATCAGGTGCTATGCAACATCCTACTTTCTGCTGAAAGTGGGTGTCCTTAAGTACCTTGACACTCAGAGTACCTGCAAGCAGTGCACACTCCCGCCAGGAGCTAGAAGAAGGAAGTGGCCAAAGAGGAAACAGTCCTGGGACTGTTCAGCCAGCTATATAGCATCTATATGTTTCCACAGTGACACAGAGCTTGACAGAATCATGGACAAAACTCCAGGTGGGGGCCCTCCCTCCACATGTCAAGGAGAGAGACAGCAGCAATGCCACCAAAGCCAACAGAGCTCCTGTGGACTGCACTCTCCCCATAGTAACAAACATCCCAGTAGAGTTTGCAGTCTGATTGGAAAGATGTGCAGACACATCGCCACTTCTGCTGCATGGGCCAGGGGTGTAAGGAAGAGCCTTGGCAACTTGCTAAAAGGCTTTGTCTTCTGCAGAAAGAGAAGGCATATTTGTCATCCAGCACATCAAAGGGCTCTTCAGCTCTAACAGAGCAAGACCCTAAAAGACCACAGGCAAGTTTCTCTTCTGGCCACTGCTGAACTTAGGAACACCCAAAGGGAGAAACTTGTGGTGTTGTCCAAGAACTGCCTTAACAGGAAACAGGAGAGAGAAATAAGTATTGGCCATAAAGGGGAGAACCTAGTATCAAGCCCCCAAGAAAGAGGTCTTTGTATACAACAAGACCCTTCAAAGTCCATAGTTTATAAATAGTTACATAACTTTTCAAGTGAGATGGTCCTTAACAGCCAGGTGGGGAGCTGTGGGCAGAGGCCACCCAATCCCACCCAAGTTACCCACTCATTGCTGTAGGGAGTTGAAGAGACAGAGAAGGACACCCTGTTGGAGGTGTTCATGTCCACTACAAGTTGGTGGTATTTTTCTGTGAAGCAGTCAAATGGCAATGTGCGAATACACATCCTGGAAGCCAAAACAAGCAAACAAGGCTTTAGCTCAACCAGGTGGTATATGCATATGTCCTCAACATGCGGCACGTAGGGGAATAAACACATGCCCCTCCACATACCCAGCAGGGCTAAAATGTCTCCAGTGCAGTGGGAAGTGAGCCCATTCACCCATCCCGTGTGAAAACAGCAGGAAGAAAACGGCAGTTGCCAGGCAGAACAGTAGGACAACAAGCAGGAACTGAGGCTGAAATGCGAAAGGGATGAGCTGATCATGGGATGCAAAATACAAGCCAAACCCAGGTTCATGGGCAGAATGAGAATTGAAATAGAAAAAACACGATGAAAGGCTTAGCCATATTATTTGCAGTTCATAACAAGACCCAGTTTTAATTGGCAGGATACACAGCAGGAAAAAGGGCAGTAAGATTAGAGGTGATTTTCCAGCTAGAGGGGGCAGAAGAGGGGGAGGCTTCCTTCCTCCAGCACAATCATTTTTGAAAGTGTGAAAAGAAGACAAACATGTTGGCTGCAGAATTTTTCCGAATATGTGTTAACCATTACAGTTATCAAAAGTGGCCTGGACAGGGTGGAGAAGTCTTTGGTTAAATTAAGAAGAGGGTATGACTGGCTTCCAGAGCTGGCAGGAAGGCAAAGGTCTGGCTGGTCTTGCTTGCTAGTGAACCCAGGAGTCTGTAAAACCAAGAGTGTAGAGCAACTTCTTTAGCCAGGCATCTCCTTCTGCTTTCCTAGAATTTCCCTGCAAGTTTCATCTGTGTAAATGTTCTCCCCAGACTACAGCCCGGCATGCCCAGGAGTGGCTGTGATGCTTCACATGAGATCTCCAGAGGTTTTGTCTGCATTGTTTTCTTTATGCTCAGTCCCTTGATGATACCCTTTCTCTTTTCTTTTTCCAAGGGGCAGAAGAAGGGAAAGGGGAGGATATGCACTGGGCAAAGGGAAAATCAAACCAAATCCACACAGGACCTGCTGACTACCCCTCTTCTCTGCTTGTTTATTCACCTTTCCTCCTGCACCCTGAAGCACACTGATGTTCCTCCCAAGTTTCTACTGCAAAACTCCTTGCTCTGTGCAGTAGTTTAGAGGCTTGGGCAGGGGTTACTTAAATAAGGAGGAAGAGTGGTGGGCCAGTGTGCCACCCAGATGGGATGTTTGGGAGGGTACAGTAAATTATCAGGTTCCTTAATACTATCCATGAGTTCACATAAGCAATTAATAGGACTTTGTATCGCTGCAGCTGGTATGAGATGGTTCCCAGAGATTGTTCTGAGTTGATCTTCTTAGGAGTTCTTCAGTTACTAAGCGCTGCAGGCTATGCTACTACCAACAGCCTTGGTGCTGCATCAGTGAAGGTGATGAAAAGACAAGACACCCTCCTGGCTCCTTTCACACCTACTATTAAAGAAAGGTAAATTCATGGATACTTCATAAGAACACAAGAGGAAACCTGGGGCAATATGTGACTTTGAGGCAGTCAGCAGCCTGTGAAGTGGATGAGGGTGTAAGTGGTCCTACAGATCACAGAATCATAGATTCATAGAACCACTTGGGTTGGAAAAGACCTTTAATATCATCAAGTCCAACCGTTAACCCAGAACTGCCAAGTCCACCACTAAATCCTGTCCCTAAGCACCACACCTATGCGGTTTTTAAACACCTCCAGAGGTGGTGATTCCACCACTTCCCTGGGCAGCCTGTTCCAATGCTTGATCACCCCTTCAGTGAAGAAATGTTTCCTAACACTCAATCTAAACCTCCCCTGGTGCAACTTCAGGTCATTTCCTCTTGTCCTGTCACTTGTTACCTGGGAGAAGAGACCAACACACACCTGTCTGTGGCCTCCTTTCAGGCAGCTGTAGAGAGCAATAAGGTCCCCCCTGAGCCTCCTCCTCTCCAGGCTAAACACCCCAGTTCCCTCAGCTGCTCCTCACAAGACTTGTGCTCCAGACCCTTCACCAGCTCCGTTG
>JAVJGJ010000014.1:56464619-56478727 GCA_035590215.1 Microhierax caerulescens
GCCACGATCCTATACAACAGTTCCTTTTGGCAGGACACCTGCTTATTTTGTGACTTATCTTTTTTTTTCTTAATTATTCTTTGTATTCAGTGTTTAGGCCATGTTATGACCAGGTTTTGCCCATATTTAACACATACCGTGTAAATCCTGTGACGAGTGGAAAAATTAGCATCCTCATGAACATTTCTGTGGGGCACTCAGCGCAGTGCACCGATGCCTCACAGATACATAGGACGGTTGAGGTTGGAAGGGACCTCTGGAGGTCATCTGATCCAACCCCCCTGCTCAAGCAGGGCCACCTACAGCTGGTTGCCCAGAACCATGTCCAGATGGCTTGTGAAGATCTTCAAGGATGGAGACTCTACCACCTCCCTGGGCAACCTGTGCCAGTGCTCCGTCACCCTCACAGTGACCGAGTGTTTCCTGACATCCAGAGGGAACCTCCTGTATTTCAGGTTGTGCTCACGGTCACTGGTCCTGTCATGGGCACCACTGGGCAGAGCCTGGCTCCATCCTCTTTGCACCCTCCCTGCAGGTATTTATGTATGTTGATGAGATTCCCCTGAGCCTGCTTTTCTCCAGGCTGAACAGTCCCAGCATTTTCAGCCTTTCCTCATAGGAGGGATGCTACAGCCCCTTCATCATCTTTGTGTCCCTTTGCTGGACTCTCCAGTATGTCTGTGCCTTGGTTGTACCGGAGAGCCCAGAACTGGACTCCAGGTGCAGCCTTGCCAGTGCTGAGCAGGCAGTATGGATTGCCTCCCTCGACATGCTGGCAACACTCGTCCTAACGCAGCCCAGGATACCATTACTCCTCTTTCCTGCAGGGACACATTGCTGGCTCATGTTCAACTTGGTGTCCACCAGGACCCTCGGGTGCTTTTCTGCCAAGCTGGATAGCTTCCAGCATGGACTGTGCCTGAGGCTGTTCCTCTCCAGGTGCAGGATTTTGCACTTCCTCCTGCTGACCTTGATGAGGTTCCTACCAGCCCATTTCTCCTGCCTGTCAAGGTCCCTCAGATGCCAACACCACCGTTTGGCATATCAGTCACTCCTCCAGTTTGGAGTGGTGTCGTCCAGGTCATTGATGCAGTTGGTGAACAGGAATGGACCCAGTATCGACCCCTGGGGTACACTGGTAGTTACTGGTCTCCAGCTGGGCTTTGTGTTGCTGATCACCACCCCCTGCACCCAGCCATTCATCCAGTTTTCAACCCACCTCAACACCTCAGCATCCTCTGCTGATTTATCTACCCAGCACTTGCACGCAAGCCAGTGGGGTGCTCTCTGCTTTATTGTGGGAAAGGAAACCTCAGAGAAGTCAGGGTGAACAGCGAAGAGCTGGGGACCTTGGCGCCTGGGGTTTTTTTTCAGAGTGGTTCATTGTTGCTTGCTGAAAGCGTGGCTGTAACCAGCTGTGTTGCCAGCCCCAAGCGCTCAGCACCTCTGTGCATTTCCACCTCCTCGGCCCCAAATCCTGCAGAATCCCACTGTATGGTGGGTCCAGCTCGCTAACGAAAACCTTCCTTAACAAACACCTCCCTTACCAGCGGCGGCCGGAGTGAGCTCTAGCTTTTGTGGCCATCACTGCCTGGGCTTGGCGTGGGCAGAGCGAAGAGCAATCCCTCCGCGCCACAAAGGTGATCCACCCCAGGGTGCTGCCCGCGCGGCGCCAGGCACCGCACGGCTCCTGGGGGAGCGCAGCCAGCGACCGCCCAGCAGCAGGCACGCGGGGCCTGCGTCCACGGCGCCTCGCTGGCTTCAGCCGGTCCTAATGCTGCCATCTCCTAATTTGTAGCACTAGGAATGCAAGTTTAACGTGCCTTTTTGGTATCGCTTTTGTTACTCCTTCCTTCTCTCTTTGTGCTGCTGAGGACAGCACGCAGGAGGAGGAAGATGTGGCACCTCAGAGCCACGATGCTCACCGGTGCCAGCCACTGGCACGCCTACGGAGCAGACCTTCGTGCCTTGCTGCGCCATGTGCCATCTCTCTGGGGAGACGAGCAGCACCACGGGCTGGTTGCTTCACAGCTGCTCCCTAGACAGCAAGGGAAAGCAGAGATGTGGGTGTACATCGGCTCCTGCTGGCATACACGTTCGACCGATCGCAGGCTGCCCTCCTGGAGCTGCCAGCATCTTACTCCCTCCGCTGGTCTGGCCAGTGCCGGGTCCGGACCCCACCAGTCCTGCTTGCAAGTTTTGTGCAGCAGCATATGGATGAGACCCTCAAGGATTTAGGGCAAACACTAACATTTCTACTGAGCTTATATTTTGGGGGGACATGCAGCTTGACCAGAGGATGCCAGAAGTTCGTGCAGCAAGGAAAAAACCAATGGCCACATCCTTGTAAGCACATCCCTCTGTAATCCCTCTTTAATAGCTGGCTCCCCTGGGAGGCTAGCACCTCTCTACAAACCCACAGCATTACTTTTTCACACGTGAACTGGAATTTCTCTCTTGAATTTTTGTTTTCAGAAATCATTAAGCCATTTTTAGAGGGAATTTTCTGGCAGCACTCACCCCGAGGCAGTCTTTCAGCAAAACCAGACCCAAACCCAAACCGAACCTGTCCGGCCAAAGCCATACAGACCCAAAAGACGTTGCACAACAGAAACCACTGGGGATATGTAACCACAGCAAGTGCTGCCAGTCCAGCCTCCTGCGCTGCTCCCACACGGCGCCTGCTCCCGCCCCATAGCCAGCCCGGGATCAGCCCCTGCCTGTGGCACCCAGGGGCTTTCCCAGAGATGCAGCAGGGCATCCCATGAGATCCACGTGTATTGCAAATGTAATGGAATTTGCCATTTAAAAACAGAATTGAGAGCCCAGGACACAAATGCATGTGCATGTCTACATGCATCTACTCGTACCTCTATGTACCACAGGATTTTGCCAGGAGCTGGGAAACTGGGATACCAGGCACTTCTAGGGCTGAAGATAAGTAGGGAGCAGTGCCTCAGGGTGAATTCTCCATTTTACTTCATGGTTTCCCCATGAAGGACCATGTTCATCTGAGTAAGATTTTGCTCAAGGCTGTAAGAAAAATTGGCTGTTAGATAATAACACCCTTGAAAAGTTTGGAAGTCATTGGTAGCAGGGGAGACATTCAGCCCCATGGTGCAATTCTGGTGAGGGTCTTGGTGTCCTCCCCCAACAAAACGGTACCAAACTCCCATGCAGGTCCTGCACAGGGCCCAGCCCTGCGTTCCTCTGTGGCTGCCTTCCCTGTAGAGCTTTTCCCCTTAAGTCCACTCGTGGCAGATGATGTGCTTCACCGAACCCTCTGCAACTTCTGCTCCACCTCTCTTTGCTGTGTTGCAGCTCCAAGTGTCTACATAAGAAGATGTGCTGCTTAAACCAGATGGGATTAAACCCCAAACGTTTAATCAGATTGAATTTTGGTGATGCTTTAAATATCTGGATTGTCTTGGAGGATTTACTTTGCAGTCATCAGATTTTACCTTTTAGGGCTTACTTGTAAGACCACAGATGCATCTTAAACCTTACTGCCTTAAATGTCCATAGTTTTCAGGGTTTGTTGGCTGAATATTCTTTTAATGCATTTACTACATGCCTTTGCTTCTCCACTCTTGTCTCCTGAGTCCTACTTGCGGTTGGTCTCTTGCCTTACTTGCCCGGGAATATAGTTACCAAATTATTTCTTCATAGAGGAAATTTTGCTTCCTGGGGTTTCACTCACTTTCAACATACTCATGGAAGACTGCAACATTTTAGCTGCTAATGCTTATTGAAAACACTTGAGTTTGTGGGCTCTAATGTAGCTGCATTTGATGCCTAATGCTTTAAATGATTTGTGATCATGAAGAGTTTGGTCTGACAGCATAATTGCAAGTGGAGAGACTTCTGAGCACTCCATAAAAACTAAAAAGAAAAAAAAAATAGTACAAGCTTTTGTATCTTCGGGGGAGTTTTCTATGTGCATGGTAAATAGAGGAAATTGACCTCAAAATGAAGCTTTTTTTTTTTGGAAAAAGCAGAATCAGATGTTAGCGTAAGGGGAGACCCTTCCAAGAAACAGCAACACCCTTCCATACACGTAGAAGGAGAGCCTGCTTAGCTACACGTTCAGCCGCCTCAAGAAGCCACGGGCCGCACCTTAGCCAGGCGAGCAGATGCCCCTGCCTAACTTCAACAGGGACGGGGGAGGGAAAATCAGCTTTTTACACCCCAAGTGAGAGCGCTGCCCATGGCTTGCTCCAAGCCCCTTGTTCCTGGGAAGGCTTTGCACAAGTGGGAAGTGCGAGCACTTCCAATGCAGTGACTCACGGAGGCAGGGATAATTCCCCTCCATCTGCTGCTGAGCCTACCTACTGCTCACCACCCCGAGCCTCTGTGCCTCTGTGCACAGATTTTACCTCTGCAATGAGACACAGAGGAATGATTTGCATCTCACAGGTTGGGATCAGAGGCAGGGAATGAGGTGGTCTAGGTTGCTTTCTTTACAAGTTGCCAGCTGTATGGTTTAGCACCACAGAGCCAGAAGTCTTAAAGCAGGATCTTGCCTGTGAGCCACGCTGGAAACTTTTAGAGACTGTTAAAATCACAAATTTGTTATTCAGCAAGTATTTTGCTTGTGACAAAACACCATGTGGCTTAGCGTGTTGTGGAAGCGAGTTTCTGCTTATTTTGTTGTTGTTGTTTGGCTCTCCGCCAGCATTAACTGTCTGCAGCAACCCATGCAGTTCAGAGCTGTTAAAATGTGTAATCTGGAAACGTGCAGTCAGAGGAGCATTTTGTTCTTCACATCAAAGTCTGACCTCAGAGTTACCTAAAATCCTGATTACTGTGAAATGATTTTCCAATGCAGGAACAGGTCTCCATCCTCACACAGTTAGTACAGCACACTGCTGGTTCTTTAGTACCATCACATACAACACACGCGGGTATCACACCATCTACCACTGATCACCCTCCAGCAAGCGGGAATTTAGCTCTCCTGCTAAATGTGTCTTTAATCACCAGCTCCCTGTAACCATCTGAATGTCCCTGCTTAGAAGGGGATGTGACCGCTCTGGTTGCAAATGGTCGGTGCCAGTATGAGTCAAAGCTCAGCTGATAGAAAACGGGAATAACGAAGAATATTTCTAAAAGGACAAGAAACACAGGGTATTTTTTTTTTAAGAGCTGAGGGAAATTTGAGGGAGGCCAGTAATTTCCCATCTCTCCAGCACTGCAGTCATCTGATGACTTCAGTTGGCCTTGACCATCGATTACTAAACACACAATTTTGCATGAGCTGACCTGTTTGCCATGGCCTGATTAGTTTTGGTTGTGTTTTTTTAAAAATGCATTCAAGTAGTCTGGGACAACAGAGTCATCATCCTAATCTGATTTAAATGCCAGCCCCTAAGAAGGTTAAAATTAGTATTTACTAGAAATTAAGACAGTGTCGTTTCAATAGCCAGACTTTGATACTCCCCGGGAGGTGTAGATAAGGACACACACCGTCTCCCCACCCACACTTAGTTCACAGATTAACAGCCTGGCTATGGCTCGCAGACCGAACGCCTCTCGCTGCGAAAAAGCAGTTTCTGCCTTCAGCTCTTTCTCCTAACAGTCCCAGCCGTGTCCACCCCAGCCACGGCTGCCAGTGGGATGCCGGCAGGTGGCTGGTCCTGCCGCTCACCCAAAGGCATCCAGGGCTCACAACAGCAGCCCCCCCACCGCTTTCCACCACCCAGCCTCTCCACGTGTTGCTGGTCAGAGTTGTGTTTCAGTTCCAGGCTCTGTACACACAGGTGACCTGGCAAACCCTTGGCAGCCAGACTGAAGGTGGACCCGCCAACACGGATGGGTGTTTGCCCGCTGGCTTCATGCTGCTGGGTCTGCTGGGTCAGGCTCCTGCACCTAAATCATTCTTAATTTCACTGCTTGTGTGGTTTTTATTTTGTGGGCAGCTGTTCCCGATATTTGTTTTCCACGGTTGACCTGTGAGTGAAAAGCCATGAACGCTTTTTCTGGTGCGATGTGTGTTGGCAATGGGATTAATGTTTGAAACTGGGTGCAGGCTGGGGTGAGGACAGTGATGAAGGTGGTTTTATGCTCAGGAGCACATTTCCTTCTTGAGACATGAAGATCTTCATCCTGCTCTTCGAGGTAGAGCATATCTGTGGGTGGACTCCCCACAGCTGGTGGGGTCCAAGGACTGGTGCACCATCAACAGGGCTCTTTGAAATAAGAAGGTCTTGCAAAATGTGCTAAGCTCAACAAGGAAAAGGCTCTTACCGCTTGGATGACCCAGTTTTTCAACAGAAACCAGTCTGAGGTAAAAGGTACCGCACTGAGGCCCTTGAGTAAGGCCCACTGAGCAGATACTAATCAGATCCAAATTCATGCCTAGGGTGTGGGCTTTTGTGGAGAGAAAGACCCCTGAGCACAGCGATCACTGTCTCCACAGGGCAAGTGGAAACCGGGTCCACAGGAGAGGTTAAATGGATATCCCCCCCACCCCTGAGACACCCAGCTCAGGAGGTGGCAAACCATGTCCTTAGGCCAATGTAAAAGTTTGCTTGAAGATCATTTCCTCCAAGGAGATGTTTGCTCACATGCCTCCGTGCTGCTGGGTGCGATGTGCTGCCCGCCGGTGTGGCATGGGGCAATGCCACAGCGGGGTAAGACAGCCCTGCCAGCGGAAGGGAACGTGCCAAGGTGCAAACCCTCACTTTGCAAGCAGCGTTGACCTTTCACTGCCCTCTCAAGGGTGCATGGTGTCTGCAGGGCCTTGACGACCAACCCTGAGCAGGGTGATGCCGGGGACAAGCCCTGGCACAGCGGGGGTGGCATGTTAATATACCTCTGGGTCTTTCAGGAGGAGTGGGAAGGCACCGTGGACCCACCAAAGCCATGGTGATGCTGATCCTATAATAAGATGCTCCAGCGTCTGCGGAGGAAAGTCACCTTGCTGTCACTTCTGCATGTGCACTGTGCACATGTTGAGCAACTCTGGAGTTTCTGACGGCAGGTACTTCTCTAGACTTGAGCTGAGGAGGGTGGCGCGGAGCTGTCAGCAGGTCCTGGTGCAGATTCATAGAGGTGGTGGCAGGAGGAAGTGGTTGTTCTCATCGCTGGATGATCTGCTGCTGCACTCCAATTGCAAAGCCTTGTACGGGGCTCATAACAGACCTTGTCCTGCACAGGCAAGGAGGGACAGGTAGGTAGTGGGAAAAAAAACATTTAAAGGAAGAAAAGCAGTTTTGGTAAGAAGGAAAAAAAGCCATCCCACGTCACCTGTGGGATTGAGACAAGTTAGCGTGGCCCTGCTCGGTGCAGATTGAGCGTGGTGAAGCCTGGCCCAGGCACTTCTCCACACCATGGTTTGCCCTGGGACCACCAGTGGCTGCCAAGGTGATGAGGAGCTGGCCTGGGTGGTGGGATACCTCCTTGCCCTGTGGGGAGGATGCTGGTGGAGGAGGGGCACATGGGGCTAGTGCACACTGGGGCTGGTCCCCACCCCAGGGTGCCCAGACAGGAGGTGGGCTGATGAGGTTGAGTACCTCAGCCCATGTTGGCCAAGGGAATTGGGTTTGCCTGGGGTCTGCGCTCGTGTGAGAGGGCCAGCGAGGTGGAAGTGCAGGAGAGAGATGATGTCCTTCTCTTCCTGAGCCTGTCCAGAGCAGGGATGGGGCATGGAGGGGAACAGGGGCACTGGGTGCCACCCCACATCCTCTCCATAGTCAGGGATGGCAAAGAAATGTTGATTTACAGCAAGAAATTCAGAAAAGGGAGAGAGAGCAAAAATAGGTTTTAATCCCAAGATTAAAAATAAATTAAGGATAAAGATATCCTATTTCTAGGTTACCTAAAGGTGAAATTTGCTGCTCCCTACCACCCCTTGGAAGCAGGCTTGCCTTCCCGTACGCGCGAGAGATGTCGGTTGGGGCTTCCGCACTATCAGTGATGCATTACGCGCTACTTACTAGAAGGATTATTCTTGTAGTAGGGGAAATACACGCACAAAACACCTACCACACACTGCAGGTAACTTGTTCCTGCGCACCTGGATGGAGGAGGCGGGGAGCCGGAGCCCACCCTCCTCGGGCTGGCAGTGCCGTGCCCCGGGGGGCGGCAGCTGGGGGGCGGGGGCGGCGGGGACAGCCGTTCCCCGCTGCCACTAGAGGTCACCGGCTCAACGAGGCACCGGCCCGGGCCCGGCGGCGCAGGGCGAGCCCCGCCGGCGTGGGAGTGCAGCGGCACTTGGAAGGAGCAAGCACCCGTGTCCGGGTTCGGGGGAGCGGACGGAGTTCAACCGGCTCGTTCGTATCAAGGAGGGAGGGGGAAAAATCAAAGGTTTGTGCTTGGAAAGCGAGGACTTCTTGGGTCACGTTGCTCTCCTTGATACGCTATTGCCAGTCATTAGTATAATAATCAAACTCTGTAAGAAAATCTAATTCTACTTAGAGAATTTAAAAGCATTCAGATGGAAAATGTCTTTTTTTTTTTAGCTTTTGAAGGACACTTTCCACATCAACCTATGCAAAACCTTCCCTGCCACAGCTCCTGGAAGCTGATTTTTTTCCAAAAGCTTCAGTGCCAAGTGTCTCCCATGCTTGCACCTCCATCAAACACACCTTCACGTCTCCTCACCTCCGCCCGACCCGACAGCAGGGATGGTGGCAGAAGGGAGGTCTCGGCCACATTTGGGCTTTACGGGAGCCACTGCATGGAAATCCTTGCTTTAAAACCTTTGCTTCTTATTGCGTACCAATTACAGATGTTTAGGTAAGAGAGGTGTTAAGCTTGCCTGATGGAAATACCTACAGTCAGGCAGTCGTTTATTTTTCTCCAGAGCTTCCCCCACCTCCTTCGTTGGATGCTTTCACTCGTGCCTGAAGTTCAGGCCTTAGCCTCTTTGGGGATGGAGGGCTCTCATTACACACCTCAAATGTTTCCTGGTAAGATAAAATTTAACAGTAAGTAACTATCATGGGTTGAGCCAGGTTTCACTTTGAATCATGGGCTTACCTCAAAGCAAAACCGAGAAAAAGCCTTGGGCTAGATCTCATGATCTCAAATTTTGGACTATTGTGCATCTTCGCTTACTGTTGGAGTGAAATTATTCAGAGCCGAAGCTGGCAGCTATTGCTCCCGTTAGAAACCAGACAAAACACCCTCGATTTCAGTGGTGAAACTGAGCAGGATTTGTTTTTAGCGGCTACCCCGTATTTAGCTGGCGGAAACGCCAGTGGCCATCACCACCACCACCAAGCAAAACCCACTCTCACTTTCCGCACTGGCAGCCTCTGCCCAGACACCGCTCTCGTAGCACTGCTTTCTGGGGAGGACCTGGACCTAAAGCCCTGCATCAGGCTGGGAAATGCCACACGGTGAGGAAGACGGGGGATATTTGGCTGGTGGAAGGCAACGGGCGTATAGCACCAGGGAGCAAAACCTGGTCAGCGTGGCGTGGCTGAGGCTGCCACCTAAAACACCTTTCCCTGTGAAAGCTGAGCTCCTGCGGAGCTGTGAGGGGGTTGCCCTTGGGAGCTCTGCCCATGAAATTTCCCATAGAAAAATGCATCTTTTTCATGCTGCAAATGTTTGGCAGCACTGTTTTTCCTCAATGCTCCCACCGCACACAGGCACCGTAACGCTGGTGGGCAGTTTTGGGACGGGCAAATCCTTCCCCTTTGCAGCTCGTAAAACAGTGCCGCTTCTTTTATCACACCTCAAGGCCCCAACTGTTTTATTTTACAGATGAGTCTTACTTTTGCTAGGGGAATGCACCTGCAGGACCAGGTAGTCACCGATCTCTGGGTTTCCAGCCACTCATCTGCCAGGGCTTGCAGGAGGAAATGGAGGAGGAGGTCCAGGACCCTGCAGCAGGGAGGCTCAGCCAGGAGGATGCCACTGTACAGAGTATTTCTGGACCCTTATGTCCTCCCGTTCACCCAGTCTGGAACCCAGGGGCCAGCAGGCATTTTTGTGTCCCCAAAGCACTATCTGCCTGTCCACAAGCTTTGCAGGCACATCCTAACAACCTCTGTTTGTACAGGCAGCCCCAAGGACCTCTGCAGCCATCCAGCTGCCCGGCACCTCCTTGGTCACGGGGGAGTGAATATTGCTCCCTGGTAAACAAAAAGGCACTGGTGTATGTGCTCCAGTTTAATTTCTTGTCAGAGATGATCTTCATTATACACGGCCAGGTGCAGGAGTGGGGAGGAGGAGGGAGGAAAGGGGGGAGGAAGCTCACGACCCTGAGAGCAGTGAGACCCTGATTTCTGGAGAACACCCATGGGTGTTACAGCATTTAAATGTGTCATCTGGCATTAGGGCCAGATGGTGACAGTCCCAGACCTCACAACCTTTCCCAAGGCATGGAGGAGATCCTCTCAGTAAACAGGGACCATAAAGGCAAGGGGGGTGAGGGTCCCACCAGCCTCAGCTGAAGTGAGTGCTGCCTCGAGCGTGGGACCATGTTTTCCTCCCCTCGTAGGGAAATCTCAAAGGAGAATCAATAAGAAAACCTTGATAATAAACACTGCAGTTCATCAGACTGAAATTACCAAAAGCCAGTGCAGCTTTTTTTTGTGGTTTATGCCCATTTAATAAAACCTGCTTTTCATCTCCCTCTGCAGGCACGTGATCCCAGTGATTGAAAGCAGGCCAGGAGGAGCTCGAATGAAAAACCCACTGTAGGTATGGGACAAACTCCAGTACAGGGAAGTTAGGTGCTGATTAGAGACCATAAACACTTGAGCAGAAATAACAGGGCGAGCCAAGGTGCTGGAAAAGCCATTGCTCATAGGAACCATAGGAGAAGGTGAACTGCAAACTGACACAAGGCTCCATCCGGCACCAGGTGGCCACAGCAGGGCTCCTTCCCGTACCGTTTGATACAGAGGGAGGTCTGGGGACCAGCTCTTAAGCCAATGTTCAGGCAGAGCAAGGATCTCAATGCATTTCAGCTTTGTGCCACTTCTGACTGCTCTGTTGACGGCCGGTGTGGTGAGATCCAAGCAAGGCAGAAGTGGGAAGATGGCCTAGATCCTCATTTTTGTTATTCAGTCATTCAGTGGAAATCTGGAAGACCTACACGTACCCAGGAAGCAGGTACTTTCAAGAAACTTTGAAATGACAAGCTAGACAAGAGAAAAAATGTACAGCAAGATGATTTTGGACATCCAAGGAAAAAAATGGTTCCCACAAATGCCGGTTTTATAGATTACATACCAAATCCAAGAAACAAAAGCAATGTACCCATATTCTTTTCTAATTTCATGATCAAGGGGTCAGGCTTTGCTAATATTATCAATGGCACGTTGGGAAAGGGCTGCTAGTAAGATCTATTCCAGCTTTTGATAAGAGTAAGCAAACAATGTCAATTGACAGAATTCCATTAATCAGAGGCAGGTTTTAAGGATCACAGCCTTGCCTTCAACAAGAAAGTTAATCTTGGTTAATGCCTTAATTGCCAAAAAAAAAAAAAAAAACCAACCAAAAAACCCACACACACAAACAAACAAACAAAAAGCTCCTCCCAACACTTTAAATTCTTCTACTTGCAGAAATGTGAATGTCCTCAGTATTTAGGGCTTTTGAATCTACCCAGGAAAATTAGATTTATGACATTTTGAGAGACTGTGGGGATTTTGAAATATAGAAGTATGACACAAATGTTTCTTGAATGAAATCATTGTGTTCGTGTGGGTGAGATTCAGGATCTATGGATTCACCCACATACACTGAGATGCAAAACAGGTATCTTTATGTGAGAAAAAAGTTTCAGCATTAATATTCAGACCCAGCCAGTGATGCTGAGGAGAGACAAACCTGGAGTTTCAAGTGCAGAAAATAGCAGGGAAAAGTTACAGTCTGGTAGCCTGGACAGTGAATTTAAAAAGAGCACAGCTCTGTTTGCTGTTATTTCTTAGATTTGGGACATAATCCTGCCCTGATTTAAGTCAACGGGAGTTTTGCTATTGACTTCAGAGGGACCAGAATCAGGCACTCTGTCTGCTCCAGACCTGACTGTTTCATTTGGAAATATAACTTTTTAAAACACACACTTTTCTCTTAAAATGCTACAAAGTAGAGCAAGTAATTACATTAAGCTCTACCTGAAGCTCCAGAGAATTAATACAAAGGCTGCTTGGCTCTTGCCAACTTTCACTATTACAATTTTATTGCACCATATGCAGCACTACCTTACCTGCTTGTTTCACTTAGTAAACTCATTGGGCTTTGGGGTTTTTTTTGTTGGTTTTGGTTTGTTGATTTTTTTTTTAAAGGAACATGCAATATCCACAAAGAAAAGCTCCAGAGAGCAAAGACCAGCTCGGTGGCCCATATGGTCTTACTATCAAAGAAATCAGAGATGGGGCAGGTCTGTTTGCTCAGCAACCCCATCCCTTTTGCAAACGTGCAAGAGCTGGCTCAGGAAAAAACGCTCTTTTGCGTGGTTTCTGTTGCTTGCTGTCACGCAAGAACTGTGAAGTGAGATTTCCGGCGCTACTTTGAGCACCTCTGTGGCCAAGGAGGAAAGGAGCTGCAACGCAGAGACAGCACTGGCTGTGTCAGCTTTGAGACTGTGGAAAGGCTGGGGACAGTTTTCTGAGGACAGCTAGGAAAGGGTTTCTTTAGAGCAGAGTTTTCACAGACAAAAGCTAATCCTGTAATTTTCATGTGACTAATTCCAATGTAGGAGAAGAACCAAATGCAAATTATATATACAATGCTTCACGTGAAGACCAAAGTGTCTGCTAAGGCAGAGTAAAAGTTGACGAAGGATTTGTCAGTACTGGACTTGAAAATAAGGTGACATCTTACTGGAAGATGAGTTTTGAATACCTTTTGCAGTAACAGACTCTTGCAGGTCCCTCAGGCTTGCCCAGAAGGGACCTTCTGCTGCACAAGGCTGGGGAGATGGACCTTAGCTTCACCTGCGCCACGCCATGCAGTGGCATGTAAACAGTCATGCCCATGACAGTCCTATTTTTGTTTCATACTAGTGAAAACACCCTGTGGTCAAGCCAATGAGGCATTTGGTTCTGCCATCATCCTTTGAGACGCTGCATTGGAGCGGTCTTATGGTTGAGTTGGGTCCTCCCCTACTCCTGCGCATGGTAAATGGACAGAGACGTGACTCCCTTGAAGGTCAAGTGGTGTAAGCCCTGCAAAGGGCAGCCTGTGAGCCTTTTTAGCCCTAAGGATTGTCGGCCATGAGGTAGACAATGAGAAGGTCTGGGAGTCCAGCTGGTGCCAGAAGGAAGCAGTGTTAGATGGAGCAGGGAGGTAGGGAGCAGAGAAGGGAAGAAGGGGCTGGAAAAGGAAGGTAAAGGTGGTAAACTCATGGAAGTTTCAAGTTGTTTCTCAAAGATGGGTTTGGTGATTGAGTACAGCATATAGATAACTTCTCCCCACTACACACAAGATTCACTGTATCAAAGAGCTCCATCATTGGGCTCCAACTTAGTTGAGGCTGTTGCAAAACTAGGTTTTGTCTTCAGAAGACAAGTTGTATTGGCTACTCCTAGAGCCAGAGAGAAAAAGCAAAGGATTTGTGTGGACAATTTAAAGGTTTGAAACTGAAGGAGCAGCTTTCAGCCTCATTTGGAGTCTCCTATGGCTTAGTCCACAATGAGACTGGGGGGGTTACTGCTAGTAGGCTGCCTCGCAACGCAGAAGTACATTGAGCTGTGACTACTGCAAGACACAACCACGTGGAACTCAGACACTGGTGGCTTTAAGACACTTTGAGACACTATGGCTGACAGGTTTTGTTGCAGGTTTGTGTCTGAACCCCAGCCTAGGCTAACACACACTTATGAGTAAGAGCTAGGCTGGGACCAGCCCTCAGGAGCCAGGATCTGGCAGAGCTGCCCTCTCTCCCTCTGACTGGGTGAACTGACTGATGGTTTGGGACATGCTTCTCCCTTGCTCTGGGGAAAAGGACCACAAAATCACAGAAACGTTGGTTGCATGGGACTGCTGGAGGTCACCTAGTCCAATCTCCCACTGCAACAAGGCTGCCACCAACATTATACCATTAAGTCAGCCTTTATCCAGCCAAGCCATAGAAAGCCTCCAAGGAAGGAGCCACCAACACCTCTCTGGAGCACTTGGTGGAGAAGGTTTTCCTAATGGCCAGT
>JAVJGJ010000014.1:56484357-56494909 GCA_035590215.1 Microhierax caerulescens
ACTGGCCATTAGGAAAACCTTCTCCACCAAGTGCTCCAGAGAGGTGTTGGTGGCTCCTTCCTTGGAGGCTTTCTATGACTTGGCTGGATAGAGGCACAGCTGACCTAATGGTATAACACTGGTGGTAGTCCTGCATCGAGTGGGGTGATCTCCAGGGTCCCATCCAACCAACATTTCTGTAACTCTGTGATCTCATATCTTTCCATAAAAATTATCAGTGTAGGGGTTGGCCTACATCATTAGCATGGATGAAATTTCAGAGCAGTTGCAAACAATCAATGCAACACTATACACATGGGCAGACACGTAACTTGCTACATTCCAAACATGTCACCCAACTCAGAGCAATGAATGCATAGGTTGCATATTGAGCTGCATGCATTTTCCATTCAGCCAGATCACACAAATATAATTATGTCCTTTACAAAGCCTTTCCCACTGCACCAGAGGTGCCAAGGCACTAGCAGACTCAGCTGTTGATTGTAATTGCTTCCAGATTCTCTGGTTTTGACAGGCCAAACCACCACAGTTTGCACTCTTCTTTTTTGGCTTGCAAAACTCCTGGAGCACACACAGTGCTCCAAACACAAATACAGCACTAAGAGGGTCTACAGTCCATACCAATCCATAGAACGCACTATATGCATTGCCAGCCCTCCAGACTACCACTCTGCACTCACTGAGCTATGTGAAGGAGGAACAGTATAGAAACTCATGTATGCTGAAACCGCGTGCTCAAAGATCCACATGCAATGTACCGGCAGCCCACGCAGTTTGAGTATCTGTGAATAGAGCCGCAGCACCATGTAATATCAGAACCGTGATCACCCTTTCTGCATTTAAATATTTTACTAATTTAATTTAGGACTACAAGTTTTCTGCACGTTACAAAATCGTACTATTTAGGAGATCACCTAATCTAAAAATGCCAACCAACCAACAACCCCAAACCAAGAAATTAATGACTTGCAAAACTCTTGGCCCTGGCAGATTTTGGATTGTGTTGCCTTGCCATTTTCTCAGCAGCACTGCCCTGTGTTCCTGCTCAACCAAAGCCGAGAACGGCAAACAAACACACACCTCTTTCTGAGCAGCGCAAAGTAACCTTTGTAGACCTACCCACCGTTTATAGATGATTTTCATTACAAGTATCCTGAGATTTGCCTTGTTAGCAACTCATACACCAGGTGAGATTCTTGTCACTACAGCCTGTTTTCTGCTTCTGCCTGTCTGTGCAGTGATCATGTAGAGCACGGCAAGTGATCCTCCCAGGGAATGTACTGTAATTTCCAGAAAGAAATCACCAAAAGAGCCATCATCTTTTCACCAGATCTCCCCAAGCGTTTCTGTCTCTTTTCTATGTAAATTAGCATGCATGGATTTTTTCACATCTGATCACCCTTCCTCCCACCAATCGTAAATTAAAGAGGCGATTCTGTTTATCTGTAATCTGCATAATCCTATTACATGTGGTGAGATACGGAAGACAAATCAGAATGCAATGTGAAATTTCCAGCATTCCTCTGGTTTACAACAAATTTTAACACAGAATAACAGAGATAATAATTCTCCTAGCTGATGTTTTATATCAACTTTTGACATCCTATCCCATTGACTGTTAATTTAATTAAGTTTTAGCCTAACCTCCATCCTGTTACTGACTGGGATATATTGACAAAAACTGTAAAAGCATGTGAAGTAATACTTTAAAAAAGATCTCAGCAGAGATCTTATATGAAAATGAATAGGAGGACCCCCAGCTCCTGGTGGTCTCCTTCCCCTGAATTACCTGAACACTGCTAACAAGTCACTTTGCAAAGGGCAATGGGGGCACCTAAGAGAGAAGTTTAATTGCAAAGTCAGGCAAATAATATTACTAAACCAGTTTGTGGGTGGGAGCTGGCAAAACGACCTCTTGTAGTCTAATGAGAAAAATGTGCCTCTTGATTTTTTTTAATCATTCGAATTTGCCTGCTTAGAGACCCCACCCTCTAGAACATAAAAGGGAACGTTATTATGGGAGGAGTTGCAGTGGGTTTGCTTGATTTTCTCCCTCATTTGAGAAAACAAAAAGCTTCATGCAGAGGATCTTAATGTTTCTGTCAGCATAGGGCAGGTTTGTATTTACTGATTTGGCAAATCAGGTTCCATTTACAGTCACACACTACTGCTATGAAGACATAGGCATCTGTGTGAAACTACAACACTAGATGTGTAATATTGTGTTGGGGTTTTTATTTTGGACCTTTTTTTGTTGTTCTCAGAGGAAAAAAGTTACTTCATTTTGTGCCTTCTTCCCTCTCCAACAGCTTTCTTCTTCTCCTTTCACATGCTTGCCTGATGCCTTACCTCCTTTTTACCCCACTTTACAGTAGTTTAATGAAGACCTCATGCCCCTAGTTGGCCCATGAGAGTGTCATATGGGAAAGTGTTAGAAAGTTTCCTTGTACTGCTTGCCTGCAAGATGCCTTTTACACCATCACTTTGACTGTCAGGTCATCTTCCTTGGCGGCCACACTGGCCTCTCCCTATTCTTGCTTGCGAGCCTCCTGCATCAGGGTGGTTTTTCATCGCATCTTCAGTGCCTCTTTTAGGAGCCGAGAGCTCTCCAGGGCTCCCTTTCCCATTAAAATTCCTTTCCACAAGACTGCATTTACCAATTCTTTGAGCAGGTTGAAGTCTTCTGGTTTAAGTTCATTAGTCCATTGCTTTCACTCCCTCCTCTCCTGAAACTTGAGAGCTCTGATGATTTGCGATCTTTTCCACCCAGATTGCCTTCCTCCATCAGCAGCCTCCCAACCAGTTTTCCCACATTAACCAGCAGCAAACCACAAGCCACCAGGTACAGTTACACACACCTCACATCACTGAAACAAAAAGCCACTATTTATCCCCAAAACTTCAGGGATGGGCTACACAGCGCAGTTGCCTCCCAAACACATAACTAGGACAGAGTTTCTGCTGCAGTGGGCCTACAGCAGGTATAGGCATCACTTGCCCATGTCTCCTGCAGATCTCTGGTTCAAGACATCAGCTTGCTGCGGCTGAAGCGGGATGCTTGCAGCTCTGCAAGCAGCCTCCTAGTTTCCGTGCAAGCAATACCCCTAGGAGCCGGGAATCAGCTCAAATACTTTGGGTCTGTGCCGTCATCCACTCCCCAGAAGCCCTAGGATGTACCTGGCTGGAAAGAGATGGGTCTGTGAAATTTAAAGTTGTATTGACATCCCTGTCCCTGAATCACCAGGCTTCTTTCTTCAGTAACAGGCAGTCAGATGTTCTGAGGCAGTTACTGATTTTGCACGGTTCTCATCTTGAATGCTGAATAACTCTCTGAAGTCAAGGGAAGTGGCATCAGGTGCCCAGCAACACTGAAAGTCACATGCAGGTTTTCTGAAGAAGGGGCAATAAATAAACAAAACTCAAAGCCCATAAAAATCTGAAATGCAGACTTTAGAAAAACACAAAAAAAGAATTTTTGCCTGGCTTTCTCCCAGAAACAGTCACTATAATTCCATTAGGCTGAAGATCAAGAAAATTATCTTTTAGTTTTAGCCACATCATCTTACATAGCGTTTTAAACATAATACTATTCACCATAATTTTTCACTTCTCATTGTGAAGTTCTTTTACTTCTAACTGTAAAGCTTGAAAGAGATATGCAAAGCTCTTTTCAGTGTCAAATTCCCCCAGAATTAGAGGGCTGAGTGCACTCAATTACCATTACCGTTTAAGTCACATCCTGCTTCTCACCACCCTCTGTCCTGCTTTTGCTTTTCTCTGGCCATTTATTACCTTCTTTCCTTTCCCCACCTCCTACTTCAGGCTGTCAAGGAGAGAGCAGTCTGACTTCTGCAATGAAACGCTTCACCTGCAGAGCCTGCTGAGAGCGAAATTGATAAAGGACAGCACCAGCCCAGGCAATTTCACTCACAGCGGGCACTTGCAGGTGAAGCACTACCATAAAATGGAGCAAGGTTACTCGCCCGCTGCCTCCCAGCGCAAGTCATCAGCTGATAGCTGCTTCTTTCGCAATCTTTTCACCGGTCTCCCGCCAGGCACCGCTTGCTCTGACCTCGGTGCAAGAAGCAGGAATTGGCCATGTACACCAGCGTTTGCTAGTGGGTGTTGAGCCCAGCTAAACGCTCCAAATGTGGAATGCTCAATTGAAGCATGGCCCAGCTGCAGGACTGCTGGAGGCTTTCCTCAGGCCACCTTTCCACCAGTGACATCTCAGGGAGGATGCCCATGGTTCCATCTACCTCAACAGCTACAACAGTTCCGTAGAGCTGCCACCACTGCAACTATCTGACTGGACAAAGGTGACTTGGAGCTGTTTCTGTAGCACCTAACAGGGTACCGGCCTGATGCTACGATTTAGGACAACCTATACATCACTTTAGCTGGTGGCTCCTGTGGATCTGTTTCAGCGCGGGTTAGGTCCCAGGGGGTAGGTAGGGACACTATCACGCCAGAATCACTTTGCCCCAGTCACGCTTTCTCCACTATTTGAAAATCCTGTGTATTAGAGGACACCTTTTCACCAGCTCAGGATTATTTTTTTTATATATAGGAATATTTCTCAGAGCTTGTTTGATACCAGGACTGAGATTTTTTCCTCAGATGGGTTAGTGTAAGGAATAGTCATGAGAGAAGCATTGTGATGCAGGGGAGGGAAACTGGGCTCTGCCATCTACCCCTTTTTTCAATACTGGGAGGAGGGGATGAAGCTTAAAACCTCCAGATTTTAAACAAATAAAAAGCTTATTCTTACATAATTAATCATTTATTTATCAAGGTCATTTCACTGTTTCATACCTGAGACCAAAATATTTTGAAATCCAAAAGGGCTTAAGCCTTTAAGGGGAACAGTCATGCTTGCAGTTAGATCACTAACTGCAAAATCTTGCTTGATAAAGCAGGATGAGAAGTTACGACAGATAACCTTCCTCATATCCCAGGGCATAACATTCCACAAACTGAAGGCGTTATTGAGAAAATCCATTTCTAAACAGTGTTTTTTATGGACTGCTCTATAGTCCCTGTTGGGAGATTTGAATACCAGGCAGAATACCATCTGGCAGAGCAATTGCTGCAGTACTGGTGGGGGGAAATGGTTACGACAAATACTCTTTCTATGAGTCAAAAAATACCCATCATACCATTTACAAAATTCAAGGACTGAAATTAAGACCTAAGAAGCACAATGCAAACTCAATGTACATGAACACTCAGCTCCTAATTTGGCACGTAATTCCCAATTGAAATTAGTAGAAAAACAGGAGTCTCAAAAGGCTTTAGCTGCCTCAATACTTTCATAGTTCTTGCCTAGATTTTCAGCAGCCAGATCCCAAATTGGCTCTGCAGCCTTTACCACATTGTTC
Source organism: Microhierax caerulescens (assembly GCA_035590215.1). Taxonomy (NCBI): domain Eukaryota; kingdom Metazoa; phylum Chordata; class Aves; order Falconiformes; family Falconidae; genus Microhierax; species Microhierax caerulescens. The sequence goes on from JAVJGJ010000014.1 coordinate 56,489,739, forward strand.
CAGAAGGCTTCCCATAATCTGAATTTGATAAATGTAATTTGCTTTGCAACAGTACAAAATCCACCACTAGGAACTGGACTTGGGTAAAGATCTTTGTCAATGAATGTGGCTGGTTGCATGTGCTAATATGTCAGGCCACAAAAGCATAGATGGCAAAGACAGAATACTTGAGAAATGTGACTACAGATTAATTGCTAATAATCAGATGGTGTCTGTGTGTATGTCTGTGTGTTCGCACTTACAGGCTAGATTCATTCTGTTATAGGTTATTACACAATTTTTTTCTCCTTCCTCCCCCCAAATCTATTTTAACTCTTGCAAAGATCCTGAGCAGTCTTTTCTTGATGGAAAAAATAAAAAAGCAGCCACCCAAACAAATTCTTCTTTTCCCAGTTGACAGAAAACAGTAACCACCAAGAGTGCTATTTAAGCTTGGAAACTTGGGTACAGTGAAACTATTAATTACCAACCATGCTCACTGCTGAACAGGTAACCAGCTCAATTGATCTGGGGCTCATGGAGCTATAAAAAGAAAGCATTTCCCTTTGTTTTATCCACAAACATATTCTTGTATAAAGGTTTGTTTCTTCCCAATCCCTGTAATTGGTACTAATGTGAACAGCAATTATACTACTACACACTGAGGGCTGAACAAACTAATTGGTGCAGCCTGAACCAGACCCACTCCAAACATGGGAGATGTGGGCCAGGCAGGCAGCAATCTGTCCACACTTTCTTTTGTGCTGGTTTAAAATTCACCAGGGACCTCACAGAAACCTTACCTATAGCAACTGCTGAAGAGAGTCATAAATGCAGCTGCTCCCAAGGCCGTTAGTGCTCAGACAGCACTAGCTGGTGCCACATGCCCCCTCTCCCTCCTGGAGGAGTCTGGTTTGTGTTTGCTGGAAGGCATTGCCACATCCTCTTTGCACACACATTTCTCCAAAGGCTCTGCCCCACTGCTTAGCCAAAGGGGTCAGCCAAGCTGAATTTAGTCTTCAATATACAGTGATGGCTGTATACTTGTCTCGGTGTTTTCTTTTTTAGATGTAATTGGGTTGCGGTTTTTACCTGACAGAGCTCTTCTTTGCCTATTTTCTTCAGTCAGTCCCTTTCTCTTTTTGAGAGTCAGGTGTCAGACTGGTGGCATGCTTCTAGCACCATATGAAATAGTGGGGGAAAGAACATAGGCCTCTATAGTACACCAAATCTCTGAAAGGATTTGTATTAAATATTAATTTGAAGCTGGTCATGAAGTTGCAGGAGTTGCTGGATTTAATTCCTGAGCAAAGATTAAAAATAAAAAAGTCCCAAACCACACAGATTGGCAAGTCATAAAACCAAACAAAGAGAGCAATGGCACAACCAGATGAGTTTCTATAACTGTGTGACCAATCCAAATGCTGCACTGTTTACATAGGTAGTAAGCTGGCTGCTGTTCAAGAGGATATGCTTTTCCTGGAACACCGTGGCTCTACTTTGACCTGAAGGAGAGGCACACCTCATGCCACCAAGCCCTGCAGAGTATTCACAGGTTGCAGCATGGCCGCTGCAATGGGCCTGAGCTGCAGGAGGCCAACACCTACCCACCAAAGGACCGTGCCTTAAGGAGGAGGGAAAACCGCAGGATCTCTGTCCCAGTGCCTCACAGACAAAGCTGCCATCCAGCCATGTGGACTAGAGGGTGGGTGCTCACATCATGCCTCCACTCCCACCAGTCTCACTGGTAATGTAGTCAATGACACATTGCTATTGCCAAGGAAGCTTTGGATCCACAAAAAGCCTAGGGCACTTGATATGCTCGACTTCCACTTCAGGCACAGAACCACAGCCCTCCTGTAATGCTGCTCTGCTGTCATCCCACTGAGGAAGCATGCAGCCCCCTATTTTCAGGCTCAAAGTTCCCTAATGGTTGTGTTCCAATCACTCGCAGAAGTACCTTAGGCTTAGCAGGACTGCGTTGCTCAAACCTCCTCAGGCCAAAGCAGCATCAGCCTTCACAAACCATAACCTTTCACCTGTTTCATCTGCGAGAAGTTCTCAGACAAACTTGATACACCTGCTGAGGGGGAAATTTTTACCAGTGATCATTGTTAGTACAGCCATCTGGGGCCTGAATTCAGCTTCCACCTCCATGTGATGAGGTCCTCAACCATACTCCTCGCTTTCTAGAAAAATGACCAAACTAGACTAGGGGCTACTTAACAATACAAAATTTGTCATTAAGTTATTACTGTTAGTTGTCTCAGGAGAGAAAAAGAGCACACTCATTTATGAAACTCTGTATTTTAGTTGTTAGGGGAACTCATCTGCAAAAAGGGAGATTTGGGTTCCAGGTTGCAAACAGATAGTTTATATTAAACAATTTTTTTAAAAAATGTTGAAATTATTATTAGCAGTAAAGTGAATGTTAGCTGCATCCAGTTAGCACCCTAAACATTACACAGCAGAGTATTACTCTTCTCCTCTGGTACTAAAATCACACCCATTGAATTTTAACCTGTGGATGTAAACGCTGTAGTGCGGGAAACAACTGTGTGCTTGCACCCTCCACCGCAAGGAACGTTTACCTGTTCTACAGCAAGTGGAACAGCCCCACAGCTTGGCTGCTAAGGCCCTACGGTGAGAAAGGCAGGTTTCACTGCCCTCAGGCAAAGGAGGGAGTATGCTGGAAGAAAGCACTAGCCGCTGAGCTGCAGGATACAAGGGACTTTTTTAAGAGTTTGTTTCAGAAATGAAGAACTAAACTATGAGAGCTGTGAATCCCCAAATGAAAGAGGCACCCCTCACAGCCCAGACATAAGCAGTGAAAGGCGAGAACTACTACAGTAGCAGCAAAAGCTATTCACAACAGTTTCTGATAAAACGAAGGGTAACATTTCTCAAGAAGTGACACTTATTTTCCCAGCAGTTTCTTATCACTCCATATGCTTATATTTGTATTTTCTTAACACAAGAATTTCTCAGGAAAAACCCCATCCCCAGGCTGTTCTTTCGCTTTGGCTTCTGTTGGTTCATTAATCTTTGAAAGTGATTTTTCCTGTGTTTTACTTCACAGTCTTGCATAACCTTGGAATTTTGGATGATAAAACCTGTGATACTTGTTCTTCTGGTACTAAAACCACACACCCTGAATTGTAGCCTATGGCTGTAAAACCTGTAGCAGAGGAATTTAAAAACAGAAATTATCAAGCAAATTCCCACTGAAGTTCTCATTAAATTAGAAAAGATGGGTTTTGCCCAGGCTGAAATTGGATCTCAAGGACCATAGACATTCCTGGGATTATAACCCATGTTTATAGTTGCTCAAAAACAGTTGTAATATTGAATTAATAAACACAGCCTACAAACTGTTTTTCCACATCACCTTTGTAGAGCAGAGAGGAGGGAGCATCATAACATACAGCATCACATCCACTAAAATGCTGTTTGGACTAGCTGGCAGAGCACCCATTAAAAATTGCTCTTTTATAAGTCAGCAGGTTTTGTAGTCACTAGAGCAGAATCAGACAAGGGATTTAAACAGATCACAAAGCACACTGCAACTCCTACTCATCGTGCAGCTTTTGGAGAGTTCTCAAGGAAGATGAGGATTAAATGGGCAAAAGCTTTTAAATATTCTCTCATGCAAAGGAATGGAATCAGGCCCACAAAAGTAATTTGCCTGGAATATTAACCTGGGAAATGGGAGATACATTTGAACTCCCTTGTGGCAGAAGAGAAACTGAACTTGGGTCATTTACAACCTGATTACCCTAACCGTGAGTAATTTTAAATAAAAAGAGGGGACTGGGATTTCTTCTCCAGCTGTGCTTGTCACAGGGCTTGATCTTATAATTGTGCTCTTAGGATATCTACAGGATGAGACAAGCCATAATTAGACCTAGGAACGAGAAAGGTAGATGAGCAACTCAGAAATTTTAATGTGCAGAGAGTTCAAAAATACCTGATGCGTATAATGTTATAAATTAACATGTATTTATCTAAAACTAAGCACAGCTTATGTAATGTAGAAAATAGATAAAAATATTTCAAAATAACCTTACCCAAGGACTACATTATGTGGCCTAGTGCTCAGGTGCTCAGCTCAGCCCTGCATCTGGCTGGATGCCACATGAATTAACCAATGTGAAGCTCCACCCTGCCACTGTACCCAGGTATCTCATTCACTGCTTTTGCAGGCACTGACTGGTATGTCGCGTTGCAGGATACAGACCGGCCATCCCTTTGGACAGCCCCACTCCTTCCTTACTGGCAATACCTTAGCTGCCTAAAGACCTTGCCTATGTACAGGATTACATGAGCAACAGGTATACCCCCAAAACCAGTAATAAATGGAAGAAAGGAAATCAAAGACGTTGTGAGAACCAAGGAAACTAGTGGAAACACTGCAACATTTATAAATACAATTTTTCATTAGAGGCTGCTGTTTGGAGTTTCTAAAGCTGCACAAACCCGAACTGATGGAAAATATTTGGAAGTGGGGAAAGGTAAAATGAGAATCAGAGCAATGTCTGCTCCCACAGTATCAAGACACCAGACGCTTTATGCCTGCCCCTCCTATAGGGTTGGGGGGGGTTTGGCGGGCATTTTTTCCTGGTAGATGACGCCACATGACGGCAGCCATCAGTGCCACCGAGGGAACACGGATGCAGGTTGCTCCTGCAAGAACGTTGAGCTGTAATGCATGTCCACCGCAGCCAACACCTGGCTGCCTCCTCCCCGGCTCCACTCAGCCGTCGGTAGGTCTCGCTCCAAGTTCAGTTTAAAAACCGTAGCGAATTAGAAAGACCAACTAGATCTTCAAAGGAGCAAAGACCGCTGAACAGCGGCGAAAGCCACCGCTGCCTGACCGGGAGCGGGGCCAGGCGTCACTGGGACCGCCAGGGAGGGGGTCCCGAACGGCCGCTGGGCCCGTGGGCATTCCCCCAACGTTCCGGGGCGGCCCCTCGCGCTCCCGGGGAGGGCTGGGGCCGCTGGGGAGGAGAGGGGAGCGGAGGGGAGGGCTGGGCCGAGCCGGCCGCGGTGGCTACCGCCTAGCCGCGTCGCTGCCGGCGGAGGGTACCTCGCTGCCGTGGCAACCGGGGCAGGCCGGGCGCTCCCCCGGAAGCGAACGCGGTCTGTCCGGCCCGGGCTCGGCGCGCGCGCCAGCCCCGCCCCCGCCCCCTCCA
>JAVJGJ010000014.1:56504506-56520658 GCA_035590215.1 Microhierax caerulescens
ACTTTTGCCCATGTTGAACTCCATTAGGTTCCCCTCTGCCCAGCTCTCCATCCCCTCCACGTCTCGCTGAATGGCACTGCAGCCTTCTGGTGTGTCAGCCACTGCTCCCAGCTTTGTATCATCAGCAAACTTGCTGAGGACACACCCTGTCCCTTCATCCAGCTGAGTAAATTGAACAGGACTGGACCCAGCACTGACCCCTGGGGAACACCCCTGGCTACAGGCTCCAGCTGGACTCTGTGCCATTGGTCACAGTTTTCTGAGGTCTGCCATTCAGGCTGACATTCTCCAAGAACTGCTCCAGCATGGGTCCCTTCCATAGGGTGCAGCTCTTCAGGAACAGACTGTTCCAGCCTGGATCCTCTGCAGGGTCACAAGCCCAGCCAGCAAACCTGCTCCAGCGTGGGCTCCTCTCTGCATGGGGCCCACAGGTCCTGCCAGGAGCCTGCTCCCACGTGGGCTTCCCACAGGATCACAGCCTCCTTTGGGCATCCGTCTCCACTGGTGTAGGGTCTTCCACAGCCTGTGGATGGGTATCTGCTCCACTGTGAACCTCCATGGGCTGCAGGGGAATCTCTGCTTTGATGCCTGGAGTATCTCTTCCCCCTCCTTCTTCCCTGACCTGGGTATTTGCAGAGTTGTTTCTCTCAGATATTTTTACTCCTCTCTCTGGCTGAAGTTGCCATTTCACCATTCCCGCCGCCCCCCCCCCCTTAAATATGTTATCCCAGAGGTGCTACCACTGTTGCTGATGGGCTCAGCCTTGGCCAGCAGCAGGTCCATGTTGGAGCTGGCTGGTATTGGCTCTGTTGAACATAGAGGAAGCTTCTAGCAGCCTCTCACAGAAGCCACCCCTGTAGGTCCCCACTACCAAAACCTTGACATACAAACCAAATAGAAACCGTTAACCTAACACTGCCTGGTCCACCACTAACAATGTCCCTAAGTGCCACATCTACATTTCTTTTAAATATTTCCAGGAATGGTGTCTCAACCACTTCCCTGGGCAGCCTGTTCCAGTGCTTGACAACCCTTTCGGTAAAGAAATTTTTCCTAATATGCCATCTAAACCTGCCTGGGTGCAACTTGAGGCTGTTTCTTCTCCTATTGCTTGTTATACTTGGGACAAGAGGCTGATACCCATCTCGTCACAACCTCCTTTCAGGTAGTTGCAGAGAGTGATAAGGTCTCCCTTCAGCCTCCTTTTCTCCAGGCTAAACAATGCCAGTTCCCTCAGCTGCTCCTCATAGGACCTAGCTGCTCCAGACCCTTCACCAGCCCCGTTGCCCGTCTCGGGACACGCTCCAGCACCTCAGTGTCCCTCTTGCAGGGATGGGCCCAAACCTGAACACAGGGTTCGAGGTGCGGCCCCACCAGTGCCAAGTACAGGGGGACAATCACTGCCCTGGTCCTGCTGGCCACACTGGTTCTGACACAAGCCAGGATGCTGTTGGCCACCTGGGCACACTGCTGGCTCATGTTCAGCCGGGTGTCGACCAGCACCCCCAGGCCCTTCCCCACCAGGCAGGTTTCCAGCCGCTCTGCCCCAGCCTGTAGTGCCGTGTGGGGTTGGTGTGACCCAGGGGCAGGACCTGACACTTCTATTTGAACATCATACAATTGGCCTCATACAATACTGTCCAAGTGTAATGAATCCACGTCTGGAATAGCTCCTAACTAGCAACTCAATTGTACCCCATAGCAGCATGGTGAAGTGAGTAGGATTTGGCTGACACTGATGCTGCCTGCGACTATGATAGTCTTTGGAATCTCCTGAGAACCTGGAAACTGTGGTTTTGGAGGGCCTGTCTTCACCTTTTCCACGGTGTCAGTATGAGCTAAGAACATTGCTACTTACTTCTGCCTGGTAGCTAATGGTAGGGGTGATACAGATTTCTTCATGTTGTGTGAACAAAGGCAGCACGTGCAGCTCTTTTTAGCCCCATCTGTTGGTGTGCTTTAAGAAATAGTGCTACCTTAGAGACTGGTACAATACACGACAGACTAAATAATACTTTGGTTTTATTGTCTGGAGTCATAATTCCTCTGTTTAATTAGGGATTTAAAAGTTCCTAATGAGGTATTATCAGGTTTCTGTTAACATTGATAGCCTAGTGGTTATAATGATGAGACTTGTAATTGTAAAGGATATTCAGTAGCTTGATAAGTTTTACAAAAACTGTATGTTGTTAACTTCCAGTGAGATTTCTTTTTTCGTCTAGTGATGCACAAGAAGTGTGTCTTGTCTCGTGTCTTCATGTGTGAAGTTTATTAATAGACCTTTAAAAACATGCCTTAAAGCAATTAGTGTTGCCCTAAAGGCAGCTGCTGAATTTTAAATATTCACTGAATTACTTTCTTTTGGGATTTATGTTTTAGCTAGTTAAAACATTTTATAACATAAAGAAACAGGTTGGGTTTTTTTTAGTAGTTCCTCTTACAGAGGGACAGGGCATTAGCTTGGGTATCTTTCTCTATGTTTAAAAGTATGGTTTTGGTTTTGGCATTTCTACTGTTTGTAGCATGTTGGATACTTTTATATCTTACTGTCTTATAATTTTCTGCAGCTCATGGGGCTGTGGGATTCCTCCACAAATTTTTCATTGAAACTGAACTATAAACCTACTGAGCTCAGGATTTATGGGTAATATGAATATAAATCTTGGGAGGCAATAAAATAAAAGCAGCAGGTAGACAATGGAGGGAGGTTTGAAAGTGATTGCTTTCCCAGATGTGTGGTGGCTTACAATTTTTTACTCATGTAAACCATTTAGTTAAAATATTACATACTCTCAGGGAACTACAGCTGAGGTCAGTGGTCAGGAATTCACTTAAATAGCGAAAAAAAACCACCAAAACCCAAACACAAACCAAGCCAAAAAAAGAACAAAAAAATCCTTGCACTTTAAGCTAAAGTGCCATGAAAAATGTATTTTGCAATGGAAAATCAATGAGGAAGCTGGAGAATTAATATGTGTGTAGACAGTTTTGTGTGTGTGTGATTTGTCTTAAACTTGAAATTAAAAGACAAAATAATGAAGTTGTTAGGACTTTGGAGTGGGAGTTTTATGTATTGGGCTATATTTGTAAGGGGACTTCAGAAACTAGTCCAGTGATTAGAATGTATTGGTGATCACAGAGTAAGCCTCCTACTTCCAAGCCACCTTCCAAAGAAATAGATTGATTTTTAAAATATTTTTTTCCTACAAAAATATAAGTTTCAGTTGAAGAGCTACATGCTTGTATCTCATCTGGAAATTGGATTGGCAATCAGTGTAATTTCATGGGTTAAGATCTAAGAGAAAGTATTCTTGTAGTTAAAGCTTCCAGTAATGAATGTAGCAAAATTAGATTAATATTAATCTGGTTTTGTTTCCATTATACTGTGTATTTTGAAAGATTGTGGAATGTCACTATGCCACTTACAGGATTGTGGACAACATGCCTGTGACCTGGTGTTATGATGTTGAAGATGGCCAGAGGTTCTGCAATCCTGGTTTTCCTATTGGCTGTTATATTACAGAAGATGGCCGTCCAAAAGATGCCTGTGTTATTAATGTACGTTTATGCAATTATTATTATTTTTTAATACCCCCTTTTTACTAATTTAAAGAGTGGCATTTCTCCTATATCATGTTTCTATGTTGAGTCCTTGCTATCTTAAGAACTCTTGTTGCCTAAAACTAGATCTTTTGTTATCTCTGCAACTACCACAATTTGTAAGCCTCACCTAAGCCTAAGAACTTTGGTTCCTTCTGTTGCATAATACAGAAGAGTTCTGAAAGACAGAGAAAGGAGGTGAACATGCATAACATTAATACGTGTAAGGGATGAAGGAGAAAAAAAAACATGTCATCCTTTGTTTCCTAAGAAGTCTAAACATTTGAAGGCTTGGACTTTACATTTTTGTGGGATAGAGGTGTTTTCATGGAAGCAAGTTTTCATAGATATATATGTACCACTGCCTGGAAATTAATACTTCCAGAAGGATTGTTTTCCCTAAAACTGTGTGGACTAATGGAAGAAGGCAGAATATAAGGTTTCTGAGTGAACAAAACTGTGAGAGACAGATCTGCTGGATTAAACTGGTGGAGGTCCAGATGAATGCACTGTAAATAATATGGAAATAAGAATGCAATAGGAAGTCCAGGATGTCTAGATTACTGCAAAACTCCATGGAGAGGTCACTGAGAACCTGGAACAGGTTTTTGGTTTTATCAGATGAGTTGGTTTTACTTAATGGATCTTACCAAACCAACAGTTTCTGCTGGTTTTAATTTTGTTTCCTTGCCTCCGTAATGAATTGGTTTCAGAGGCTCCATATGAATGGATGCATTTATGATCAGATATGCAATCTGGCAATATTCTTTTAATATTTTTTAAATACTTGTTTTTAGTAAGAGGAAAATAACTTTTGGAGTAATTGAAGGACTGTAGAAGAGCACTTCATCTATATAACATCTACGTAACTATTCTCTAATTAGGGTGCTTTGTAGAAAGGAGTGGGGATAGAACCCTGAAGAAGTACTAATGAACTTCGGTAGACATAATGCTTGTGATTTAACAACCTCCTTTAACTGACTAAATTCAAAGCTGATGTTTCCTTTCACCTGAGATTTATATTCAGCATTCTTGGCTGCTGCTTGCAGTTCATCCTTGTGCATCTTTGTTTTCAAATGTCAAGGCGGTACTATCACAGAGAGCAGTTATTTGCATTGTTTGTTTTGGAAGGTTCTGTTTATGAAAAAACATTGTTTTAAAATAGCTGATGTTTTTGAATACCCTTCTGATATGAAAGTTGTCACATATTTATCTCTTCAGTTTGCTACTTCAATTAAATAAAATAGAACATCTTCAGTTACTGAAATAATTTAATAAATATATTTATATTTATAAATATATTTAATATTTAAATACTTTTTCTACTTTTCAGTTATAGTAGTCCTTAACGTTAATTTGTCTAATTTGTTGTCTTAATGCAAGGAAGCATGTTACTGTCTTTGTATTCTGAGAATTCTGCTTTATTTTTGTAGGAGAACTTCTTGACAGAAAAAAATATGCAGTCTAAAATTCTGTTATGTAAGCTTCTGTCTAAGGCTTTTAGATGTCCTTTTTGATTGTTTAACATTATCTTCTATCATTGTAGTCGGAATTTCATGAAAAAGATACTTTTTATATCTTCAACCATGTTGACATAAAAATATATTACCATGTTGTGGAAAATGAAGCTCTGGGAGCAAGACTAGTTGCTGCTAAACTTGAACCAAAAAGGTTAGTACTTAGAAGTAACTTGTCATCAAACAGTGGTCCATCCCAAGATATTTGCTTTGATCTGGGGACCTGTTGCTAGTCAAAAATGTTTTCAGATACATGACTAGTAGGTTAGCTTTCCTGTTGATTGATATAGTGTAATGTAGGACAGTCTAACATAATTTTGTTCTGAATTTGATAGAACTTTGCGCACTATTTCCTATTTGGGCCAAAAAAAAGATAAACTAAAACCTGGAAGTGGTGTGTGTTCTGTGAAGCAGCCCTTATTTCCCTACTGGGGAGCATTTTGTTTTGTGACAGAATAGGCTGCCAGTGCCTGATGCAGGAGTAATCAGAGTGCAACATTTGATGTTTTCAGCAATCAGGATTCAAACTGAATGAATGCACAAATATACTTGTCAGTTGTTCTGGTGTCTTTGTGGCTTTTGCACAATTCATGTCTGGTTTGTTATTTCTTGGCATCTTGACTTTCCTATCTTTTGTATTCTTGGTATAACTGAGCTTGTTGCATTGTTGGTCCAGCATCACAATGAAAGTATTTTTTCTGGCAGAAATCAGTAATTCTGTTGTAACTTCTCGAGTGTTTTGGATGTTCTTAGCAGTACTCACATGTCTTTAATTTTTGTTGCTCTGCTTTTGAGACTGTGCTCTCTATAGTTTTCTGTTTAGAAGAGACAACTTTTAATAAGTTCAAGTGTAAAAAAGTTCCGTAGGAGTTCTGAATTTTATGAGGCGTTAAGAACTATTTTTATATTTAAGGGAAGAATCCTGGAGGAAATCGATGCTTTTGTAAGATGAATGCATTTATTCTTAAGAGTGTTGTCAGTGAAGCTGCTTTCTGTGTTTTTTCTTCCCGCAGTTATAAGCATACTCATCCAGACAACCCTGATTGCTCAGGAGTACCTATGGATATAAGTAATAAGGCTAATGGAGAAGTCAAAATTGCTTACACATACTCAGTTTCTTTTCAAGTGAGTACTAAGCTTTCTATGGTAGTTACCTCTTAAAATCATGCGTTAATACTCTGAATTACAAAGATGGACAAAATTTATCTCAGAATACTAAATTTGTGGGTTTAAAATGTTATTTGAACTGGAATGTCAGAGATGGCTTGGGATTTAACCACATACTTTACAGGTTTGTATACCACCCCGCACATGCTGATTGTGAAATGCATATGTGTTTTTTTTAAAAGAATCACACTTTCTGTGTTTACCTAGGTTATCTGGTAGATTATTTTTCGATCCAAGCTCTTTAGTCTGAGAAATGATGTGTTTCATCAGATTACCGTTGTGGGTAGGTTGAAGCTGATAATTTTTTGCTCTCCTGCTGCAAAAGCTGTCTCCTCTCCAAGATCTTCCTTCCATAGAAATCAGTAAAAGGGTAGGAAGGTGGTATTCTTTTGTTCATCTGTTCTCTATTTAAAAGCAGAGGAACAGTATATTGAGCAACTGCAGGGAGCAGTGATGCTTGAGTATGTCTCATTCTGGTGACTAGCAAGAAAGGTTTCTTTATTTTTAAATGGAGTTTGCTGTACAAACTGTTTCCCAACATCTCCCACTCTTTCCCAAACTGTTTCCCTATTAGTCTAAAACCTCAAAATGCAAATGACTCGCTAAAAAGTGCAGTTTATAACTGATTGCATTTCTTACAACTTGTGTATGTGTTGAAGGGATAGTTCACACACAGCAATTCATATTTTCAGCGTCAGTAATTCCATGGTTCTTCTGGACATGAAGGAATCTACTCCTTTTTTCTTTCCTTGTCATTACAGACTTTAATCAAAATCTTGGCAATTAATAGATTTGAAAATAGCAATAAGGCAATTTTTGTTTTTTGTTTAACCTTTTTCTTGTTCTGATTGCAAGGTCAATGGTGTCTTTCAAAATGATAGGCTGTTGTTATATCAAGGCTCTTCATATATCTTCCTTAATTCTGGACTTGTAGCCTGCCTGTAAGATTCAGTTCAGCTGTGGCTAAATGGAGACTAAATAGTTGATCTTTAAAGTTAGTTGGGGGGTAGCATTGCATTAGGGTGCGGGATCCACCGCCACTGTTGTAAGAAGTATGCAGTAAAGCACTGGTCTTAAAATATCATTATATTGCCACAGTATCCCATGCATGAACGCCTTTTATCTCTTATAAGTTGATATAGCAGTGTTTGTAGAATTACCATGATGATTCTTTGCTCTAGTAATGTATTGGATTACATCATAAAGTTCAAAATACAATGAATAGGATAAAAATATTCAGAAGGGGTTATATTATGGATGACATAATAATTCTATTTTGAGAAATTATATCAGTTATGATGCTGAAATTAATGTGTAAACTGAAAAGCAAGTACTTCTTGAAACCTGTGAGAAATTAGTGATTAAGAATGACTTTAGCTTCATGCTATTATAGTGTTTCTCTTACAAAAAAAATTACATGCCCAGCTGTGTGTGTGTTAGTGTCCCGTGCACAGTGTTACATCACTTGGAGGTAGTCTTCTGAAATTCCATCAGGTTGGTGGATCAAGTAATCTCAAGAAGACAAGAAAAAAAGCAGTGTAGGTATGAGGAAAAATGTGATTCTGTCCTAGAATCACTGATACTGATTGCTTGCTTTGAGACCTAGTTTTATTGTCTCATTGAACTAGATACTTGATCTTGGCTAAATTTTTTAACTTGGCTGGGTTTTATATTTTCAAAACCTGGCTTTACTGGAGAGCACTCTTGCTCAGGTATGTTACAAATTACTGAAATAAAATCCTGTCAGAAAGACACCTAGCCATTTTTATTGTTACTAGCATTTATGGTTTAATACCAATCTTCAGGTTGATCAGCACTGTTTATTCCTTTTTTAATGTTTACTCTGCAAAATAAAACAAAGAAAAGCTTTTTGAAGTTTTGAATGTTCAGTCTGAATAAGTATAATCTGTTGAAATACCTGAAGGAATTATTTATTCCCCTCTACAAACAGTGTAGGTTCTGTTGTATTGTTTCCTCATCTGTTCTGCAGTATAAAGTAAATGTAACTGGATTGACAGTAGGTAATGAAACAAGGTTGTATGAAAGCAAAGGATAATTTGCACAGAGTACTATCTAGAAAGTAAAATATTATGCTGGAGACTATATAGCAGAGTTTAGTTTCTCAGCATCTGTGTGTTGCCTTATGCTAAGGAATGCATGTTATTATTCTGCTCTTTATTTGAATTCCAAATGAATTAATGTAATTCTTGAAGGGAGGAAGCACAATTGAATTAATTTGATAGGCCTTTATGCTTCAAGACATGGATGCTCAATACTATTCAGAAAATATTTTGGTTTATATTGTATGGTCAAATCTTAGGTTAGTTCTAGGTAGCCATTACTAGACTATTCTCTTTAAGGCATGCAACATGAAATTTCCAATTTTCATGAGACTTAAGATTGCTTTGCATGGACATCCACTTGTAAATGTACAAGCTGGATACTGACTGTATCTGAAACTGATGTATTTAATCTTTCAGGAAGAAAAAAATATAAGGTGGGCATCAAGATGGGATTATATTTTGGAATCCATGCCTCACACTCATATTCAGTGGTTTAGGTGAGAAGAAAGTTTGTCTTCAAGTGTACTTTGCTGAAGTGTATATACTGCAATTTGAATGATGATTTTTGTAATTTTTTTTTTTTAATTCAGTATTATGAACTCCTTGGTGATTGTCCTCTTTCTGTCTGGAATGGTAGCTATGATTATGTTGAGGACACTGCATAAAGACATTGCAAGATACAATCAGATGGATTCCACTGTAAGTCTAAAATGTACCTCCTAAAATTAATTTGGAATGTAATTTTTTCAGCTAAATGTTTTTCTGTAACAGGCTATTTAAATGGCAATCTACTATATTAAAACAGGTGTGTTTCCTTTGCAGGAAGATGCTCAGGAAGAATTTGGCTGGAAACTGGTTCATGGTGATATTTTCAGGCCCCCAAGAAAAGGAATGCTGTTGTCTGTTTTTGTAGGCTCTGGCACACAGATCTTAATAATGACTTTTGTTACCCTTTGTAAGTAATGGAGTGGAGTTAGTTGAGTACAGATGATTTTTTTCACTGTTAATTGCATAGTACTAATAAAAATAGCAGTATATTTTTTGTCTAGAAAAAAGTCTTAACGTTAGAAACGGCTGAGCTGATATAGTCGACATGCAACTTAGTTTGCATAGATTTTAAGATAACTGATATACTTACTGGCTTGAAGTCAAATGTATAGTTACTTTTTAAAATTGTGTGTCTCTGCTTCAGTTTTTGCTTGCCTGGGATTTTTGTCACCTGCTAACCGGGGAGCTCTAATGACCTGTGCTGTAGTTTTGTGGGTACTGCTTGGAACTCCAGCCGGTTATGTTGCTGCCAGATTCTACAAATGTGAGTAAAAGTTACTTAAAATGACAGGGCTTAAGTTCGTTAAAGTAAATTATCATCACAGAACTGGTTTTTAGTTTGTAGTACTGTTTGTAGTTTCCCTTAGGGCAAGTTGGAAAAATGTACTCACCTTAGCAACAGAGAACACATGGAACACTGACATGGTTACATTAGGTTTGATTTCATGCTGGAAGACCCTGATTTGCTCTTGCTACTATGTATTTATGGAATTGGGAAGCAAATTCCAGTTTACTAGTACTAAGCTCATTACATCAGACAGTTTTGTACTTCTGTTTCCTACAGTGAGCGGGAGCAATGTTAACTTGCATTTAGTTTTAACTATCAGTGTTGCTTGGTAACTTTATATTTTATTTCATTTTATTTTCTTCCCCCCCCCAGTCATGAACCTCTGTTCTTGCATGCCTGAGATTTGTTGCCTCTTTTAAGCTAATTCCTAGATCCCTGGGAGAGTGGTGCTTATCAGACTGTGACAGGGGCGCAGGGGGAAGGATTATTAGGTGTTCTGTAGTTGTAGAAATCAACTCAGTGGCGTTTGGGCACTTGGTTGATACTGTTTTCCTTCACTGATCCCAGCTAGCTAATGTTTCAAGGCCTGCCTACCAACCTCGAAATGCTACTGTACCCTCTGGTTTACTTTACGGTGAAGTACAGTTTGGTTTAATTACCTTACTCAAGGTAAAAGACTCTTGTGACTGAGTGAACTGGATCCTTTGGACTATTTTAGTTCTGAACATAAGGGACTAGAGAAGGAATTTATTTCTGAACTTCAGCCTGGCAGTAGCCATTGGAGTTGTTTATGCTAACCGTTTTGTAATTTTCATGTGTGGAGAACCACTGGGGAAAGAGGGTTTGTATTTTGTAAGGAGTTTCCCACAGTGGTAGTGAGATGATAGTGAACTATTCTTTTTCCTAATCTTTGAGCCAATTAGACTTAAATGGAAAGAGACTTTTAGACTAAGAGCATAATTGAGGACAGAATTATTCTTTATATTACATGAATATTATGTGTTCTTAAGGACATTTTAAAGTGTCTTGATGGTAAATTGAATCCTGTGTTTTTGGTGGAGAGGTAGTTAATAATAATTACATTTCGTATTATACTTAATGGCAATAATTCAGTTGATACTTGAATATTGTGTTTAACTACAGTGAGTGACTGGTGCAGAGATATTCTTGTTATAGTACAAGGTGGTCCGTACATTGTATAGAGCATATAAACATGAATGTTTCTCCTTATAGTATACAAATAATGTGAGACATAAGCTACAATGCAAATCAGATGGATATCCAGTTTTAAAAAGGGGTGGGTCTTTTTTTTTTTTTCAACATAGTATTTAAAAAGTGAAACCTGAGATGAAATTAAATGGTTAATCATAATAACCAGTGCTATGTTCTACCAAGATTTTATGAAGCAACAGAAACTTAATTAAAATCACTCTAACCATAATCACTTCTGACTCTTGAAGTAAAGAAGCATGTCATTATGGCAGTGCTCTGATGAAATTGTCAGCTTCACTGAATTCCAGCAGGATATTTTCATTTGAAAGTATGCTGACTAGAATTTTTATCAGCATAGTGCAAATTCATGAAGATTTTCTTAATAAAGGTATCGCCACTGCTTAACGCTGTTAAGACTTAAGAGAACATCAGTACCTCCTGTAAGCATGTTAGTCTGGACTTTCTTGTAAGAATCATAGGCAAGAATTATCTCAAGAAAACTTAAGATTTTTCACATATTTATGTATTTTTCTCCTACTGAAACCTGCAGTGAAATGCTAGAAAGCTTAAACTTCTTAATCACTCCAGATTTAAACTGTTCTTTAAAGACTTAAAAATACTGCAAGTCTGCTTCCCCCTTTTAGCAGAAAAAGCAATCAGAGACCCAGTTTTAGCTGTATACTTTTCTTGACCTTGGTCTGAGGCTTTGCTTTGCTTTGAAGCTCTGAGATTAAGCAGTATGTTCAATTTTATTATTGAGGATTTGGTTTACTGTGTTAAACTTGGCATGATAACACATTATTTGAGTATTTGCAAGCTAAGTATAAGGGCTAAATGGACTGGAAAATTAATAATTGTAAGATTAATGCATGTTTTGATGACTGTCAAATGTTTTAATACAGCATTTGGAGGTGAGAAGTGGAAAACAAATGTCCTGCTGACATCATTCCTTTGTCCTGGGTAAGTTGAGAATATTGCCATGATTAAAAGAATTAAATTGCTTCTCTGACATGCATAGCTAATTTTTAAGTTTCAGCTATACAAGTAAATTATTACATTGTCCCTTTATTCCAGAAGCTACAACAATATCACAGCACTTTTGACAAAGATGAATATGTTAATGGCATATTGTCCTTAGATATTTTTTTTCAGTAAGCATTTGTTTACTCTCACAACATGAAAAGGTTGATTAAGAAAGAGCATTATGATAATACTAAGTTTTCTACAGGCACACTTTTTCATCGCTTGCTTTTACTCTCTAGACTGTTTCTCTGACCACACTGTAGTTGGTCTTACATAGTGTCATGTACTGTATAACCACTATGATAAATTTTTCTACTTAATCACAGCAAGCAGTCTTACCCTGAAGTGTAGTTAAGACAAGCATATATTTGAAATTGCTTAGTTGGAAAGTCAGCTCCTGCTGGACTTCAGTGCCACCAGATTAACAAAGAATTGCCTGTCTGACCTCTTCGTTTTGATATTTTGTGTGTGTCATTTGGTTTTAATGGAGATTTGCACTAAGATCTTATACAGTGCTATTGTTTTATTAACATTGTTAAATATTAAGGAGTATTTCTGTGTTTTAAGTGTGTTATGTATTTTTCAGAATTGTATTTGCAGATTTTTTTATCATGAACCTTATTCTCTGGGGAGAAGGCTCTTCAGCAGCTATTCCATTTGGTACTTTGGTTGCTATTTTGGCACTCTGGTTTTGCATATCTGTACCACTGACGTTTATTGGTGCCTATTTTGGTTTTAAGAAAAACGTAAGTATTTTTGAGAAACTATGTTGTAAGCGTATGTATACAGATATATACACACGCATACATATTTTTCACTGTATAAGCTATGACTGAGGTAGCAGCTAAGCTAGTTGCATTGTCAGCTCCAGTTCCATTCAGTTATTTTAGAACTGCATTAGATATCTGATCTTGGGATTCCAAGACTTTGATATTCAGTTGGTCGTTGGTGGTGATAGTTCTCTGCAACTATTAGGGTTATTGTATTTAATTGAGTGACTAGTCCGGATAAAGCAGTGATTTGGGTGTGGGGTTTTTTTTTTAGTTAGCATCTTTTCCATTACTTAAAAAAATCAGTTGACCCAGCCAAGCATAAGGGAAAGCAACTTATGCATTTCTGGTTTTCCCCCATGTTTTTGTTACTGTCTGCCTTCTACACTGAGGATATTTCCTGATCAAATTGCTAGAGTTCTTATGACACCTCTTTGCATAAGTGTTCTGTAAATGGTTATTACTGCTTGGCAGACATTAATTGGGATTTACTCTGAAACTGATCAGTTTTTCTTATTTATATGATGGCTCTTTGTGACACTGGTGACTAAACATTCTTAAATAATGAAGTTGGTGCTTCTCTTTTTACTTAAAAGTGGTTTCTTGTGGCCCACAAACAAAAAGATCTCTAAGTTCATATATTTCTGTGGTTTTCCTCTATAGGAAGCCAGAGTTCCAGCTCTCTGTAGCTCTCATGGAATACCTTCAGAGAACATTTAAGTATCTTAGAAGGCGCTTTTTAAGTCAATTGTAGTTATTCTGGGTTTTTTAACCAGAATTCTGTGGGTTTTTTCTGATAACCTTGTTGAAATTCCAGTAACCCCCCTGCATTGTACCTTTAAGAAAGGAGGATTTGATAAACCATAAGGCAACCTGACAGGTGTCACAAATACATCCAAATCAAATCAGAAAGCAAGTACCTAGCAAGTGTCTATTGATGTTCTTCATGTAATCTTTATGAAAGGGGAGAGACGGCTAAGTATGCATTTATCTGCCTTAAATTTTTTCTCCCACCATGCTGAGCTATGCACGCATCTTAAATTAGAATTTAATTACTAGATTGAATCCTCTCAGTTTGTAAAGTTCCCTTAGTGTAATTCTTGGAGTAAATCCTGAAAAACAACATACAGGGATTTTTAGGAGGGGAAAGCAAGAGGCTGCACCATCACTACCCTGCAGCTGAAAAGTGAGAAATCAGCTCAGGCTCTGTAACAGATCACAGATAGGTAATCATAAAAAGGGAAGTCCAAAATATCTGTTGGTATGTTTTCAGTAAGAACTGTCTTTTAGCTTGTTTGCCTAACAAATGGTGTAGCTGGGCTGGTAGCAAAAGTGGATGTAGTTGTAGCTGGGTATGTACATGCTCAAAACAAAATGCAAAAAAAAAGACTGTTGCTACCACTCATTTCAAAAAGAAAGCAAAAAGATAGTGTTGTAGTTTGACATTTTATTTATTTAGTAATTTCTTAATTTTTGTTTAAAGGCGATTGAACACCCTGTTCGCACAAATCAAATTCCTCGTCAGATTCCTGAGCAATCATTCTATACAAAGCCGTTACCTGGCATTATCATGGGAGGGATTCTACCTTTTGGATGTATCTTTATACAGTTGTTCTTTATTCTCAATAGTATTTGGTAAGTTAACCATGATCTGTTTGAATTTTCTCTGTCATAAACGGTGGTAATTTCTTTGTGAAAGTTTTTCTTCAAGATGCTTTGACTGATTTTTGGTGACGCAGTGTTACCAGAATACTGGTTCAATAAAAATTTAAGTGTTAACATCTTTTTAATATTTTGTGGTTTAGAAGGGAGGTGGAACTAAATGATCTTTAAGGTCCCTTCCAACCCAAACCGTTCTATGATTCTGTACTCGGTGCCTGTTTTGCTTGTTGAGGTGTGAAGAGAAGCGGCTGTGATATGCTTAGCAATTTACAGCTGACCTACAGTATTCAAATAGCTAGTTCAATTCCTCTGACTTCATGTGGAAGTGGCTCTGAAGCTGACATATGGCATATAACTTGAAAGTAATAATTATAATAAAATTTATTTGAGGAGTTTGTTGTTGTTTTTGTTGTGCTAGAAAAGTGCTATTACTCCTGGCAGAAAAAAGAATCAAGAACAAATTTTGTGAAATCTTTATAAAGGCACCAGAGAGTAATTCTTTTCAAAAATAAAGCACCAAAGGCCAGTCCAGTATAAGTGAATTCTGATGTGAGTGCATAGCACACTGACAAATTAATCTACTGTGAGGGATTTGTCTTCCTTCTGGCACAATTTAGTTATTGGATCTTGTTAAACTGTTTCTGAACCTTGAATAGGTGTCTCTACCCAATGTAGACAGCTACAGCATTTGACATCTCTTGTTAATTTGCAGCTCTGCCCCTTTGATTGAAATGTGAGGTGAAATCCAAGTTCTGCTGAAGTGAGTGGAAGAGGTCACACTGACTTCGCTGGAACTGTAATTTCACTCATTATATCTAGTCAGTTTTTTCCCTAAAATCCCAACCAGCAGCGTTCTTTGGGCTTGCTTTTCTCACTATTTTCAGGCTGAGCTGCCAAGGCTCCTGTTCTTTAGTTAGAAAATAAGTAAGTCAATTTTATGGCCACACAACTGGCAGTACTTCAGTAGGAAGAGGAATACTTAAGGCAAAGGTGATATTACTGCATGTGAAGAAATAATATTAGCACGGTGTCTATTTTAATTTTTATGGGTTTTCTTTTAACTCCCTTTATAGGTCTCACCAGATGTATTACATGTTCGGGTTCCTGTTTCTGGTATTCATTATTTTGGTTATTACATGTTCTGAGGCTACTATATTGCTCTGCTACTTCCATCTATGTGCAGAGGTAATAAATACTCTTCAGTATTCATACTTGATATTGTTTTAAGGATGTTTCCAAAAATGTTTAAGGCTTTTATAATTTAAAATAAGTATTGCAGAATTCAACATTAACACCATTACTAGACGAGATGTACTAAAACCATGTCTTTAAAAAGTGAAGCTGGCTACTTTTGGCAAAAATTGTCACAACTATAAAACACTGCACTGAGTACTGCTAAGTCAGATATGTCATCTTTAGATTCTAACACCCTGTTTTCTGAAGATGCTAAACTAATTCATTAACTTTGTTCAATCAAAGTGCATTTTGGCCATGCCCAACCTTGGAGGGGAGGGGATCTCTGTGGCTGGCAGTAGTAGGTCTGGATTATTTGGGATTTTAGATTTTTGCCTATTTGATACTGATCTTTTGAGTTTTTTATCTCTGACTGCGAATGGTGTAGTTAAAGCAGTATTGATTATATATAGTTATTTTCCCTGTAGATAAAAAATAAAAACTCACTTTTGGATAAAGTAACAATAGAAAAAGTAGCTCTGCATTCAGTAATAGGGTCGGTGCGTTAGAGGTGTATGGAATATTACTCATACTTTTTTTTTTCCCCCCCACCCCCCCCCCCACCCCTC
>JAVJGJ010000014.1:56520758-56546132 GCA_035590215.1 Microhierax caerulescens
CCCCTCCACCCCTTCTAGGACTATCACTGGCAGTGGCGTTCATTTCTCACTAGTGGTTTCACTGCAGTTTATTTCCTAATATATGCAATACATTATTTTTTTTCTAAACTGCAAATCACAGGAACCGCTAGTACCATTTTATATTTTGGTTATACCATGATCATGGTTTTGATCTTCTTCCTTTTCACAGGTAAGTGTATTGAAGCTTGATTTAAAATTTTGAGTCTACCTTTAGCTTTGCATGGCAGAATTCTTGGCAAAACTTATCTTGATATAGAGGATTATAAATTTAAATATGTCTTTGATTGTTTTTTTCCCCCCAGGTAATTATTGTGTAGCATTTTGCAACTCTCTAATCACAAATTTTACTGAAAGAGATTAAGTGAGGATGAGGCAGAACTACAGCTAATTTGGGGTGTGGACTATAATTAGTCCTTCAATTATGACACCTTTAAACATCATAAATGCTGCTCCAGATTTCATTCCTATGTTAGTCATGTGACCAACTCAATTTTTTAGATTAGTTGTCTTTGGAGAAATGCACTTCAAATCACACACAGTCAAGTATAAAGTTACAGTGTCAATTCAGGAAAAAATTGCAGCTTTTGTGGAATATGAGGAAGGAAGAGAAAGGAATAAAAGTTGAGAGAGAGGGCTGGTGGTTTTTTTTTCCATTTGCTCTCTTCTGGAATGTCTTTACTTTATTCTCCAATTGCATTGAAGTAGCATGGGAAGCAGAATTTCTTAACCATTTTTTGATGCAGTCTTGTCAGCACCTTGTCATCTTTATTGTGAGCTTTTGGAAAAGCACCCGTATTAGGTGCTGCGTTTCAATTTCCTATTCAGTAAGTGAGATGAGGTCACAAGAATCTTCCTTTGTCATCTTCAGCACTAAGAAGGAATCTTCAGTCAGACATCATTCATCAGACAAAATTCAGTCAGACTTATCCTTTGTTTAGGGTAAAAGAATGACAAAGTGGAAGAAGTCTCCTTTCAGACTCATGCAAGAAGGCAGAAATCACCAACTCCTCAAAAATTTTCAAAAATTATAAATTCTCTTCCAGCAGAATGTAATCTGTCTTTGTGGACTTTATCCTACAGAGCAATAGTTTTGGAACTCTTTTGAACAGATCAATGCTTTAAATAATTTCAAGCTCCACATTATGAAGAAGCTTAAGGCTTTCTTTCCTAAGATTCCTAAGGCTTTGATATGTATTTATGTCAACAGCTTTACAGGCTGTATTTTAGGCCTCCTAGAATACAAATGGCTTGTCATCAAAGCTTTTAATACAGATCTCACTATAACTAAGTAGAATTTTCATTTCCACTTAAAGCAGGAGAGCAAAAAAAAAAATCTAGTGGGAAAAGAACTGACATTTGAGAATGGTGTTCATTTTAAGTGTAACTGCATATTCATTTCAAAGACATTGCTACTTCAGCTTAGGAAATACTGAAGCTGTTTGTGCACCATGACTGAATGCAGATGATGAACAGGAGCAAGAGCCTGCAAGGAGTTTCATGGGTCATTGCCTATTAAAAGGAGGGAATGGAACTTAAGTACATTACATAATCTCTTTGAAAAGTGATCAAGCTGTGTTCCAAAAGTGGTTAGTTTTATTTTCTGTCCTTCTTTTTAAGTCAGTCTAATGTATTTTGGCATTGCTTGCAGATAGTTTGTAATTTACATATCATCTCTACTTTATATTTTGTGTACTGGTTAGCAAGTCATTCTGAATGCATAGATTAGTGATTCTGCCTCCCTTTCACCCTGCCTTTCTCTTAACCTTTATTTCTGATCTGGGTTTGCTAATACTCTCACTGAACTAAAGAATTTAAGAATGCATGGTTGTTCAACTAGAAGTGAATGTGTGCTGCTGCATGTAGATCAGCTTTAAATGCGATGCAAACTTACAGAATAACATGAACAAATAATTAGGCCTTACATAAATGTAAGGTCAATTAATCTAGTTTCACTAGCTTTTCCAACAGACACTCAGCATGTCTGCCTTTCATAGTAAACAGTTTTGGCCAAAACCAGAATTGTTTACCCTGTCTCTTTTGTTCAGTCTCTTTACTTTGGATGCATGCAGTAATTCTGGAGTGCACATATTCAAGAAAAAGGGGATTTAAGTACATTTTCTATATTGAGACGTGGCTTAGCTGCCTTTCTGCACCTAAGGTACCCATATAATTTCCATCTTTTGCCCTTATTCTTTCAAGTCAGCCATGCCACATGACATTGTCTAGAGGCATTAAGATATGTCCAGTGCATTCCCCTTCTCCTTTGCTCACACGTTCACTTTCGGCTGACCAATTGGCTGCGCGGTGCCTGCCAGCAAATCTGGGGGGTCGTTTTCAGGGTAGGTTCACAAGCATGCAAAGAAGAGGTGGTTTATTGTCAGATCACTTCAGGTATTATCCATGGTAGTCGTTTGTATGTAATTGGGACAGTGGAGGTATGAGCTATGCTGTGCAACTTGAACTGAGTTTGTATGCTTTGGTTTTTTGGAAATTTTCAGTTTGTATGTTGAAATTAGGGGAGAATACATGTGAAGTTAACCAAACAGAACTTTGAAACGTCATATATGTAACAATTTTTTTATCTACTTCACACAAGATTCAGTGGAAATTATCCTTTAGTTTGAGGGAAAAGTCCTATTTCTTAAGATTTAAGAATAATTTTGTCCATTTAGGTTGATATGCATTCGAAGGCAGTATGTTAAGTTCTGTAAGATTTACTGAAGTGCTTTGAGATAAGGTTTTACTGAAAAAGTTAGAGGCAGGGTAAGGGGACAGGCAGTTCTCCAGTTTTTTAAATTAAAAAGCATATTAGCTATTTAGAAAAAACTGCTCCTAAAGGCAGCTGACTTCCTGTGTCAGGATGATAAAGAAGCTAAAAAGAAAAAATTGTAATTGTTGTATCAAAACTATGCTGCTGCTGCTTACTCATCTGTTAAAAATCGTCAGGATCAGGAAGTGTTTTGACGGTGCCCTGCTGCTATGTCAGTGTAACACATGCTTCAGGCACTTGCATCCATACTGCATTCCAGGTCATTGATCAGACTCAGCAGGCAAAATACCGGGAGCTACATGACAAATCTTTGATTCACAGCTGGGACCACAACTACGTATCATAGTAAATGAGTCAGTTAAACATCAGTAGTTTAGTAAGCGTGAAGGGAAGAAAAAAAGAAAAGAAAAAAAAACTGCACAAAATTATCGTGATATCATTCATGGTTCCTTCCAAGCTTGTATAGTGAACGAATTAGCACACAACTTTTGTTGTGCCTCTTACCAGATCAAAAATAAAAGCCTTTCTTTTTTTCTTTAAAGAACTTGGCTCTTGAGTAAGTTAAGGCTGTGATTTTTAGAAAAGGTACTCAGGCAAAAATCCGATAATCTTCAGGGCTTTTTTTCCTGTCCTAGTTTTTGTGGGAAGTGAACATTCCTGTAACAGGTGTTCTGAGGTGCTGTTTGGTCCATTATCATTCTGATCAAGGCTGCATTTTGAAGTAATCCAGTTAAATTAACAAAGCCCAGCTATATTAACTACTTTGCATTCAAAAGAATATTTTTGTTAAAAACTTCTGTTGAAGTTTCACAAAGAGAAGGCATGAAGCTATTTTTGTTCAGCTATAAGGCTTGTTATCAGGGAAACAGTCTTTGTCCTTACATTTTAGTTCAAGTTTGCTTATACCTTTTGACTGCCTAAAGTATTTCAGAAGTGTTTATTTTTAAGGTATGTAACGCATTTTCAATAGGAAGTACAAGTGGTGTAGTAAATACGCTATGGTTTGAAATGTGTGTTAGCTTGATCTATGGAGAAATAAAGGGTAATGCTCTAATTTCCCAAGACCTTAAAGTATAACTAAGACATGGAAACTCCTTTTGATGCTGTCGATCTAATTGGTTTGTTAAATAACAATATTCTGACCAGCTGAGCAGGTCAGGTAAAGTGTGTATGACTAGTCACTGATAAGGGTGAAATGGAGTCACGTAAAGGAGTTGGACTGGGGAACAATGAAGCAAAAAAGAGCAAATACATGGGTAGAGAAATAATACAGAAACATCTTAAAATTCCATGTGATCAGCTCAATGATTATGAAAATAATAAGATGCTTTTTATAGTAGTTGATATATATAAAGACCAGGTACTGTCTGTATCTTTCCATTATCTGATCTGATGAAGACTGAAGATAGCAGATTGCATATATGTATGTATGTATGTCGTTGTTTATGAACTACAGATAGAAATCAGTGTCTCTTGTGTCAGTTTGCCTAACATGTAACATTTTTTTTTTTTTCTTTCAGGGACAATTGGATTCTTTGCATGCTTTTGGTTTGTAACCAAAATATACAGTGTGGTGAAAGTTGACTGAAGAAACCAACGTAAAGAATTAACACAGAAGAGGTTTAATCTTCATTAACGTAACTTAAAGACCTGGTCTAGTTGATGAACTTGAGCTTTATCAGAAGTATTGGCTTCCTATTCTTTGAGAATGATACTGAATATGCACCTACTTTTTCCACTAACACGTTTGTATTGTGACTTAACAACCTGTTTTCATTCAGATCTTAATGAAGATCAGAGTTACGGTATTTATGCATTTGTAAATACAACTATACTTTAAAAAGAAATTTTAAATTCTAATGGCAGAAGTGGCGGTATTACACAACTTATTGATACTTCTGATCAAAGTACAACTGTAAATAGATTTTTCTAGCTTGGTAGGTGGGACGAATTATTTTTCTTTGAGGGAAATGAGAACTTTTTATTATGCTGACTTTGAAGGATGACTCTTAAGAAGTGTTGCTTTTAGTTTGGATGTGATTTTTATTTTTTACTGGTGTTATGTCCATAAATATTCTGATTTCTGTGACTTCATTAGTTTCAGTGTTCTTGGCCTTTTAAACTATGTGCCTCTGAGTCCTTGAATTTATAAATTCATAATCTAATAAATATTGTAAAAATGTCTTCAGTGGCTTATTACATACTCTAAGTTCAAAAAATATGTAAATACAATTATATTGAAGACAGATGCTTAAAGATTGCATAGAGTATTTTATGGAGTTTTCTATGGTTCAATGTATACTGACACACCCTTAGATCTACAAGAAATGTTATTTGTGCTACATGGCTATAACACACAAATGTGATTGTGGCGCATGAGAATTAAATTATACACACATTTAACAAAACCACTCTGCAGCATTAATCCAGTTGTTAACCCAGATATGCTTTCAGAGGTCGCTATGGAATTGTCAGTATGTTGAGAAGATCTTACAATGCATGAGCCAGCATTCCCTGCTGATCTTGCTTTTAGATCTTGATAATGCGTATTCTATATGGCAACTATTGCTGGTTGTACCTAATGTAGGTTAAAAAATAAAAGAAAATTAGTATTTTTGCCTTACTTTAAGAGACTAACGTTGATTTTGGATGACTGGCATTAAACCTATATTTGTTTGGGGTTTTTTAAATGGAGTATTTTGTTCATTTCTTGTTTGGTAATTTTAGACTCATAACACAATTCAGCTTTTGGCCTGTTTTCACAAGTCTGATAAAATTTTATTTAAACTTCACATACCAATTGCCACTCATAAGGTTGGGGGGGTTTTATTCTTACCAGTTTACTTTTCTAAAAGACCTTGAACTGATGATGCTTGAATGTGGAACCCAATAAAAATATCTTTGGTTAAGGTAACTTGTCATCATTAACCTCCTAAAAGTTGGCATGCAAAAAGGCTTCAGGTGACATTTCCTCAATTGTGCTCCACAGCCCCTCCCAGAAGAACCACACCACTCTCATGCTCCGCCTGTCCCCAAGCACAGCTCTGTTCACACGTTGTGGGCAGGTTTGTTCTTGTGCCCCTCCCCACATGCAGTCATTAGGAAGTGC
The DNA here is from genome assembly GCA_035590215.1 of Microhierax caerulescens. NCBI lineage: Eukaryota > Metazoa > Chordata > Aves > Falconiformes > Falconidae > Microhierax > Microhierax caerulescens. The sequence continues at coordinate 56,526,659 of JAVJGJ010000014.1, forward strand.
TGATTTTAGATAAATCTTCCATGTTTTAAGTTGAAAACAGGAAAAGGGCGAGTATAGTAAGCGTTTGTTCTTTACTAATGCAGCGAGCTGTAGTGTGACTATTTAAATTTTTAAAAGTATAAAATCGAATATTTTTAATATCCCTGGTTTTGTGATCACCTACTGTATGTATAGTCAGCGCTTAAAATCATCAGTAGTTATTGCACAGATGGCAATGCTTAATTTGAGAAACATGAATTAGTTTTCTGTTATTGAAATAGGACTATAATTAGGTGCTCAAGAATTTCAGTGTTGTGATATGAAAACAGATTTTTGTGATGTATTTGCACCTGCTATTTAAAAATCAGATTAATAGAAGTGAGATCTATCTACTGTGGTATGTTTATGGGTGTATTTCCCATTTTTCTTCCTACAGACTAGTTGACGAGTCATGGCAGCTTCTCAAGTATGTTATTTTTCACCTTTAAAGGGAGTTTGTGAAGTGTGTCATTATCTTCTGGAATTGAAACCTACTGCATACGCAATTTTTCAAGCAGCCTTGTACCTTGCCTTGTAATAATTGCAGCTGTTTTGGAATTGGCGTTTCGGTGTGCAGTACTTGAGACAATCCGGAAAGTTTAATACATCACAGACTTTACAGAATAGCTATTCTAAAGTGGTCCCCTGCCTTGAAATCCATTATTGCCTCAGGTAGTTTCAAGTTTTTCTAGCATTTAGGCTTCTGATGTGTGTTAAGGCATCCAGATGTTCTACTGTGTACCCTGTCTGTTCTTCAGATCTCTTAGGAGGCCTGAGTTTTTGTCTAAAGTTTCAAAATACGGGCCTCATCCAAAATATTTCTATACTGCCAGATATTTTCTTAAAAAGCACTTACTGCATGGATATCTGAGAAAACATAAATTATAGGAGGGTTAAGAGGTAGGAACAAATTGTTGAGCTGCATGAAGGTAGGGCAAATTTAAACAAAATATAACACTTGAGACCAGTGTCAATTTTTTGGTAGCTGGTAGACAATTTGAAAACTATTCTTCAGAGTTTGAACAAAGTGACCATCACTGCCAAATGTAGTCTGAAAGTAATTCTCAGTCCAAATCGTGTTTTGAAAATGTGATATGGGAGTTAGTGGTTTGCTTTGTTTTCTTTAAGAAAGAAGAAATAAAAAAGCAGCTTTATGGCAAGTTGTATCTCATGGCAAGCCACCTGGTCCATCCATCTTTAGCCTGGTAGCTGCACTTCTTACTCACATGCTTAGCTGTGTTCGAACAGCCGTAGGAGTCATTAAATTTTTGCTCTCATAACGATTGTGTGTGCCCTCAGCTGCTTTGCTGGAGTCTTGCAACCATATCACAAGTATTAGTTGACTGTGAGGTGGCTGTGGACAACACTTCATGGGGTTTGTGCCATTTTCAGGTAAAAGGCAGCGAGGGGTGACTGCACTACTGACCTCACCACATTCCCAAGCTCCTGCTTGCTGCTTACCTTTCTGCCATTTTGCAGTTTTGCAAACATGTTTCAACCCTCAAGAGTGCAAAGAACAGCCATTACCCTACCTGGCTCTTGCAAACAGCACAATCCTTTTTGGAAACTCAGCTGTGTGTAGTTATGGCATCTGGGTATGATGCAGGTGTAGTACTAAGCACAAAGGTGTAGACAGCAGCGTGGGAGCCGTAGCTGTATTCCCATGTTTTCGTAATGCCACTACTGTCCCTCGGGGGCTTGAGACATTCAGAGTGATGGTATCACACAGAGGTCCATCGATATTTGTGGGTAGAGGAGAAAGCCTGTCCTGTGGGTGGTGGTGAGCTGTCTTGTTGGATTCTGAGGTGGAAGGAAGGTAACTAAAGTTTCTCTGCAATTGCCTGAAAAGTGCTTTATGTGGGTACTCCAGTCCTGTCGTGGGTGGTACCTGTACTTTCTTCAGGAAAGGTTAAGTCTGGAAGAAAGTGAGGAAGAGAGGGCAGAACAGGACGGCATTCAGGCAGGCGTCTAAGGTGCTGATAGTTACACTGATCTGAATAAGCGGTTTGAAGGGACAGGAAACACACAAGTCCTGTTCGAACTGATGTACAAATCAAATAAAAAATGTGAAATGTGGATGAGAAACATCACTTCATTAGTACCAGTAAAGGCAAAAATACCATTCTCTAAGTTGGCTGGAAACATCTGCACTTACGGGGAGGAGTGAGAGACCTTGAAGGGGAATGGGTTTGGTGCATCTGACTTCAGTCAGTAAGTGGAGCGTGAAATTATGGCCAAGCGTTTCTGGAAAGCTTTGTGGGACTCTGGGGAGGGGTTGCTGCAGCCAAACCTGACTACGCTAGCAGGGCACTACGGTTGCTGGGTGAATTACGATAACTCGGCTGATAGAGATCTTGAGTTTCACAGGTAAGGAATGAGTTGCATGTATCTTGTAACAGAAGTATGGTAAAACCTTGACAGCTGGTAGAAGTTTTTGTATTTGATGGTTGATAAAACATTGTCCTAAACATAGCATCACAGAACCATAGAACAGTCCAACATTTTCTTTTTTTTTCTTTCTCCTTTCTCCTCTCCCTTCTCCTTGAGTGTTACTGCAGTGTTGGTTTTAATTTTCCTGCTCCAGGAAAGACTTCAATAAGCTTAGGTGGTGCAGGACACACATGACCATGACTTTGTGCCATGAAGTTACATGCTATCCTCTTTCTCTGCCTTACTAGTTCGGACAACAGCTTCATTTCTGGGGGCAGTTGTAGCTGCAGGAGCACCTCACACTAACTATTTTCTTAAAGGAAAGATTACTTCTGTAGAGATGTTCTCGTCTTCTCCCAGATACACTGTTTCCTACAATTCACCTCTAATTTCATTTTTTATTCTTAGTATCCCACTGTTTCTCCGTATGCCAGACAGTTAATAGCCATTTACTTATTCAGGTGTCTCCATAAATCTGACTCCTGAAATACTTCTCCTGTTACCTCATATATTGGCTTTGGGTACATGTGCCTACACAAGTGCGTGACACTTCAGCACAGATCTTCAGGGACTACTGAGGGTCTTAATTTGTCGGCTGATTATTGTACAGCTGCCATCCTGCACTTTTGTCTTACTTGAAACATCTGGAACTCACTGTTGATGAGATGAGAGTACTTAAGTACTCATCAATCAGATATACCAGAAGATTGCAAATGAAACCTGTCACGTTTGGGTGATGGCACACTTGCTGCTTCACAGGATTCTAGCGCTTTCAATGAAAATGCAGTAAATTCTTCTGTCCCTCAGAGGTATTTTAGCATCACCTGCTGGCCACAGCACATATGAACTTAGGAAGTGCAGGAGCAGAGTTAAGGGCACGATAGGAAGGTTTTACCAGAGTTTTCTACAGGAGAGGCTTATCCTTAACATTTTATCTTTAAAATAGGGATGCTCGTTTCAGAGTTTCTGGAGGTAGGCAGCCAAAACTCGAGGCAAAGAACAGTAAACGTAATTATACAACTAATTTACCAGTGAAGATGTTAAAAACATGTCTCCTGCATCTAGTATGGGCACATGGCTAGCAGGGGTCTTTTAGAATGAACTGTATTTCAGATAGACAGCTTTGCTTTATAAGGATTAATTGTCCTTAATCAGGTACCCACCCTGATACCTTCAAACAGTTTTTCTAAGTTCACCAAAATAAGGGATGCTTCAGAGGGGGCCTCACAGAGTGCCCTGAAAGGCTGGCCAGCCTGGGCAGTGAGACTGGCCAAAGGCCATGTCCCAGCTTCGTGTCTTCAGTGGTGCCAAGTCCTCGTGTCTGAACAGTTCAGCATGATTTCAGCTGTTTTGCTACTGCTGGTGCAAGATTTACTTCGGCTTGTGTAGTTTTGGGGGGATGGTTGGGGGTGGGGGGTGTTTAGTTGGTTGTTGGGTTTAGTGGTGGGGGTTTTCTTTCCACTGATCATATCAAGAAGATGGTAGATTTAATTTTCTCTCTATTTTGGGGACATTTTTAAGGTAATGTAAACCTTCTTCCTCATACATTTCCCGACTTTCCATGACTGATCTTTTCATTTGTTCACAATTACCTCTTCAGTTAAGGTATGTAAACTTGTAGAATAAACCGACCCGGCTCTGGCTGCGCGAGGCAGAAGCAGCACGCGGTGCCCTGCCAGCCGGGCAGTGCATGTGCACAGTCTGGCCTCCGCTCGCCCTCGGCGTTGCTGAAGACGACAAAGCTTCTCGTTTGCTGGAGGTGGCCAAAGGCAGGTGGGCCACGTCCTGCTCCTGCCTCCTGCCTGCAGTAGGAATGAGTCGCCCTGGGATACTTCCGAGGAAGTCAGTGGGCTGGCAGGGAGGCCCGTTCTCTCCCTTTGTGGCCCGAGGACACAAGAACAGCAGGGTTGTGACATTTCTTCTCTCGCCTTGCTTAGGAGCTACAAAATGGAGCAATCGGAGGGTCAGATCTCTTTCCTACTTTTTTCTGCAGGTTCTCACAAGGAGTCCTAGCACTCTTACTCTGGAAACGGCTCGTCTCTGCCCGTTGCAGCAAAGCTAGCAAGACAGCTGAGAAGACACGGGTGTTTTGTTCTGTCACCCTTTTCCTGCTGTCTCCAGGCCGTAGTGACAGCAACAGAGCTAAATCACACAATTATGCATGTTCTCCTGCTGCATGATGTCAGATCAGTGCAGCCCGGAGGCAGGTGAAGGACAAGGCAAAGGGAAGCAGCGGGTGGCCTTGAATTTACTGTTCATCCCAGAAAGCAGGGTGACCATAGTAACTCTGGACATAAATTGCAGAGAGGAAGACAGAGGCTTCCTTGCCTTCGAGAAAGACAATATCCAGACCCAGGGGGGCAGAACCCAAACAAACAACTGACTAATGTACCAGAAAAATGCCAGTTTATTAAACCTCAGTCTTTCCTGTCAGCCAGTTACCAGTTTCAAGTGGGGGGGGGGGGGTTGTGGGAAGAGCCATCTTAGATCCAGAACAGAATTTCTGAAGAGAGCAAGACAGGCAGACGAATTTAGGCAGATTAGGAACGTGACTCTAAATCCCCAGAGATTTTCTTGACCAGTGGATTATTTGAGGGTTAATATGTCTTATCTTTCTGTCTTCCGGAACGGCTTTACTGGCAGAGGTTTGTGAAGACGGTTGCTGCACCGAACGGGACAGAACTTGCCATCTCAACTGTTCTGGACAGGACACTGTCTCCTGTCCCACTCATCCCTGCCACTTCAGAGGACTGCTGGTAAAATAACCCGAGCAAGCCATCTGCCATGTCATTTGATGCAGAAATACACCTCTGCATGCTGTAAGGGGAGTCCCAGTGCACAAAGTCCCAACAAACAAATACCCAGCAGGAGCCCCTAGGGACAGAGACAGTCTGATGGGCCATCCCTGTGCCGGGCAGGGAAGGGAAAATTGCAGCCTTGCAGTCCTAAAGAAAACTCTGCCAAAGAAAAAAGGGGATAAATAGGAAGCAGAAATCGCATGAAAAGTGTTACCAAGTTCTAGGGCTGCAAATAGATGACGGCAAAGACAAATACTCTCTCTTGCAGTTTTAATAACTTTGAATCTTACAGCCTGAGCAAATATAGGGACAGCTGCAACACTGCTGGTTCATACACCATGTGTAGCAGAAATCCATCTAAGTCAGGGCTAGGCACAGAAAAAGTTAATGGAAGAACAAATAAATATGCTCATAGAAGGTTTACAGGAGTCAATAAAAGAGCTCTATTTACTGCAGTTAAGCTCCAAAGGAAAATCTGACTGGAATGAAAGGGAAAAGGAAGTGGGATAATCTGAAAATGTAAGATGATATAAAGTATAAATTGTATTAAAATAATTTTGCTGGTGCATAGAATTCATTGAATTTTTTGTTGGGTTTTGGTAAATCCATTGTGAAGGAACTGGGTGTTTTCAGAAAGTCGTGACGCAGGAGTTGGTGTTAGTTTGCTCTTGTTGATAGGACTGAGTACACAAAGAAAGGGAAAAGTGCTGTCATAACCCAGTTGCGCAAGACCACTGTCCAGTCGTGGGCACAGTGTTACACAGCTCTCTTGCCTCGTGAGTTACAGATTCCTGGAGACAGTAAAAATCCCGACAGTAAAAAGACCATCTCCTCAGCCCCACCAAGCTCTGCCCTTCTGTGAGGCTGCACCCTGGTAATGTTTCAGACTTTCAGGACCTTTTTGGTCTTCTCTCTCTTTCAGTTCCTCCTCAGGTGCAATGACAGCAAAATCCCTGCTCCCAACATCCCCACTAGCACCACACGCGCCTCCCACACTTCACTGTTCCCTGAAACACTCAAACTCCACCACACCAGGCTTGATGCTCCCACCAGGTGCCATGTGTAGAAACACCATTTTTGTTCCAGGGCTGACCTAACACTTGCCAAGTACCCAAGGCCAACAGAACCCGAACTACGCCCGTGGCAGGTGTTGGCTGTAGCTCTCCATGCGGTACCGGCTGCGGCAGCCGGCAGGAGCGCGGTGTGCCAGCCCGTCCTGGGGGAGGCCACGCTCCCCACACGCAGCACAAGCCAGAGGGCCCAGGTTGGCATGGACGTGTTCCAGCCCTCCACGTTTATTTGTGTGGGTGCGAACGCATATTTCTTCCTTCTATTTTTTCATATAGCTTCAAGGCAGTAGCTGCGTATTAACAAGTGGAGGCATAGGAAGAAGCAGGTGTTTCCCACCATGTCTTGCCAGCTGCGGCAACATCCACAGCAGGGATAAAGAAGATTGGGTAGGGCTAACAAATTAGAGAGTAATAATTATAACCCACCCCTTTTGTTATAACTTTAGGCAATTTGTTCCATCGTTTCTCTGCCTGCCCTGAGAGCAGTTTTAGGGTTTTTTTCCCCTCCCTGTTAGCTGTTGCTTGGTCACAGAAACTCCCAGAGATGCTTGCCAAAATTTTGGTTAGAACCTGCAGGCCAGTGTTAATTATTAACACCTAATGGTCTTTGGCAAGCACTGTGGAAGTCTATAGTAAAGGATCATGGATTGGTGTCATGCAATTGGTAACAATACCAATTAAATTTCAAAAATCTGGCATTTTTGAGGGGCCAGGTTTATTCCTGCAGATGAACACTGTCAAGATTTTTACACGTGGAAGGGACTGAATTCATACTGAGGTCACCAAGTGCAGCAGTCTCATTTTCAACTATTCTGTTAAAAACTGAGCAACTAAAGGCTACTCCTAAATATTCCAATGCCACGATGGGTAAACAGGCCAGCCATTGTTATCTGGGAGTTATACAGGTGGCTGTCACAGTAGCTGTCACTCACATCTGCACTAAGTATAAATCACAGCATTAAAATTACAAACAGAAGAGGAAAGCTGGTCTGCAGAAGGATTATCCTGGGTCCCATCCATACTGAAAACGCCACATGACCTTCTTCATGAAATAGTAGTCAAAGAAAATCACTTGGTCGCATAGCAGTGCACATTTCCCTGGTGCAACTGTGGAAGGCAGCATCTTCTCAAAAATACTCCTGCTAGACATTTTTCCTGTACACTTAGCACACAGATTTTTTCAGTATTTCTGAAGATGATGATCGTTTTTTTGAAGACTCTGTGCTTCCACTGTGGGTGACAATGGTTTTCTGTTTGGTATATGGTATACATCTACTGGCCAAAATGATTTGTAATTTTTACTTTCGGTTTAACTTAGGTTTAATTGTCTCGATTTAAGCCTCTTGTGCTAACACTAAGCTGCTTTTGTTTTTACTTTGGATCCAATAATTTTAATGTTTCCCCCATATGGCAGTGGGTTTTTGAATGAAAAAACAAAGTCTGAGATGGAGTTGTTTGAATGATTTGAAATTAGGAAAGTGAAACTAAAAAATACAAATAGAAAATACCAGGCTAATGTGACATACATGTAGGGAATTCCTGCATGATAAAAACTTATTCAGAAATTGGACAAAATTTTTCACATTTTATGTTCAGCCCTTCTGTATGTGCAGTGGCTTTACTGCACCTTCAGCAGCAGCTGGATAAGCAGCACAGCTACTCTGGGGTGAATGTCAGAGGATAACAGTAATGAAATACATTTCAGTGATTCTAAACAATGACTTACACATCCTTGTCAAAAGTATTTTTGTCAAGCATAATTGGCCTCTGGGCTTATTCTGTGAGTGTGATGTACTTTGTTACACAAGTTTCCTTTATAGTCTGTTGGATTATTAGCACAGGGACAAATATGGGTCTGCCAATCCAGTTGTTTAGTCCAATAGGTGTATTGGTAAATATTCTCCCTTCGAGAACATTTAACCATTTGTTAAATTGGTAAAACCAGTGTTTCTTTACATGAAGTCTGAAATATGGGTCCTCTTCCAGTTGTGGCTGTGTCCTGTGAGGCCAGGCTGGGGGGCTTCACTCCCGAAGGTGGTACATCAGAGCCTGTTCCGATTAGATCTGCAGGCTGAGTTGTTCATGAGATGACCCTGACGTCATTTCATTTCAAACATGCTAGGCTGGCCAGGATCTCCTACTTGAACCAGCTGATTTCAACTGAAGACCTTTGGGAGCAATTGTATGATCCTTTCTCTCAGGTCACCAGGCATTTCAGGAGGTCCTGCAGACAGCAGTAGGTCATTTATGACCACAACCGATGCAAATCCACCTGAAACAGTTTCTACATTGCTTTAATTAAAGCACTTTTTTTTTTTTTTTCCCCTGGAAAGAAGATGTGAGATATGGGAGGTGGCTAGGTGGCATGTTTCTGCATCTGCTAGCATTCCTTTATTTGCATTTAAGTTGTAGGTCACTCTCCATGGCTAGGGTCTACAATGGGAAGTTTTCCAGTCCTTGGCTGATCCCAAAGTAGCCCGAATTGTTTGTTAAAGAACAAATTTCCTGCCGTGTGATAGCCATATGGTGGTTCTGTGAAACAGTTGATGGTTCCAGTCTAGTTGATGGCAGAAAATGTTTATATGTCATTTAAACTGTTGCGACAACCACTACTTTTCATGCCACATCAGTCACATAACTGGAGGTTGAACAGAAAGCGTATTGCCAATATATTCCTGTCGTGTTAGTCACTGTGAAGCTACCGAGATGTGGGGGCTGTGTGTACCTGTTGGGCGTGATAAATGTGGATGACAAAGTCAGCAGATGCTTCAGTTCAGGATCTGGGACTGGCACTAAATTTACATTCACCTTGTCCACACGGAGGTCTTCAGAGAGCTCCCATCTTGATTCTGCTGTGGTGTGTGGCACCGAGTAGAGACGAGTCAGTGAGGGGGCTACCTGTATTTTTACCTGTCCAGCCCAATGAAATAAACACAAAAACCCCCAATTCTAATTCATGCAAAGAGGGGAAAGGAAAATTAAGTTTTTAAAATCCTAGCTAAGACAGAACATGGCATGCAGAGCATTTCTGTGGGTTTGCAAGGGATTCCAAGTTCTCCCAGAGGCCAGAGCCCACTTGAGCACCTGCAAGGAGCCTGAGGGAATTTCTGTTGTTAGTGTGAATGGGCTGTGCTTAAGGAGAGGGGTGTAAAGTAGTTATGTCCCACTATTCATCTGATGAAGATTCTCTGTTTCTGGCTGGATTGCACTGGTACCCAGGTTATTTGAGGAAAGCAAAATCATTTCACTTGATGTTTCACAGAATCTTATCACACTTGCCAAATCCTTTTGTTCTCCTTATGAAAATGAGACAATGACCTCATTCAAGTGGTGTGAGACATTAGCCTTTGGATGTTTAATGATCTTTGGAAAACTATTTTATTTTGAGATACACAGCTTTCTGACACGATGGAAAGCAGTAGAATCTGAATGATGTTTCAGTGTCCATAAGCAGAATCATATATTCAGAGTACATACTGTATTCAGAATATATATTTTTACCCGCTTGATCTTGGCAAATTTACTGGTTGAGAAAATCTTACTGGAATCAGTGAAAGCTCTATTTTCTGGTTTTCCTTTTCTACTTTTTTTCCTTTTGGCATTAAAGGATAACGTACTACATACAGTCTTTTATATAAGGACTTCAGAAATGTTAAAAAATGATGGAAAGTCTGTTAAAATGGTAGGTAGGCAGACTAGATTTAACTTCTCTAAGACTTCTTCAAATGCTTCTTTCATTTATTATTATAGTGGAGCATAACTTCTGAAGCTAGCAGCAATCTAATCCAAATTGATAGTACCACAGGGCTAAGTTGTAAAAGACTTTTTAACTAAGAAGTAAAAACTAAGTTGTACAAATGTTAAGTTTAGGATTAGATAAAAATTGGACACTCTTTAAATGTTGCCTCACAGAGAGCTGTACAGGGAAATGGATTCATCAAAGCCCACCAGCTTTTTTCTAGGTATTTTCTCCTGTAGTTTCCTGATGCCAATTCCCCAGTTGTTTGGCCACAAGTGCTCTTTCGGAGCTGCACTGAAAGGCTGGCAAAGGTCCTTCTCTTCTTTCACATTGATTCAGGTGACACTTTTTAGAATATGAAGGTTTCCAAGTCCCTGCTGCCCTACCCTGGGCATGAGCATCATTGCCTACAAGTGCAGTAGTCTTCCCTACGTGCAACTCAGGTTTGTTCCCAAAGCAATGCCTTTCTGGATGCCTTCTGCTGACTCCATTTGCTGTGCCCTTCTGTATGGGGTTTCATAAGCTTCTTATAAACCACAGCATCCTATGTCCAGGAGTCGTACAGATGTAGGAATGGACCTGAAAACTAACAGATACAATAAGCTGATGGATAGTCCATGGAAATCTCCAGCACAGGCACACTTGCAGGAGTTTAATTTGCTTGACATGGAAGTGTCTGAACCTCCATTCAGAAATGCCCACTCTTCTGTAAAGTGCAATAGAGCCTGGACTAGCAACAATAGGATTTGAAAAAAAAAAACCAAAACCAAACCAAACCACAAAACAAACAAACAACAAAAAACCCCAACAAACAACCTAAACCTGGGATTAGAAACAATTTCTAAAATATGACTTGCAGTATAACTGAAATTTGATACAAACATGTTCCACCTTGGGAAAAAAATGGCTCTGTCCTACTTCCCTTTTAGTAAATATCACACAATTTCTATACACAATATTTTTCTTTTCATGTTGGCATTTTGCAACTGAAATTTTACTTTGCCTACTACTTGGCTTGAAAACAAGTCAACCAGAGTTCAGCTCCCCATTATACAAAGTGAGCTTTAAAGACAACGATCTGTGGCAGGCACACAAACAAACCCAAGGGTCTCTGCCTTTTAAACAAGCCCATTTCCCTCCCGCTTCCAGCCAGTAAACAGCTTCTGGCTGCAGATTTGGTCCTTTTTATAGAAGAGGTTTTTAAGATGCCAGCTGACCTGTCCAGCAGCCTGGTAATCCTCAAATCATCTGCTCGCCATGCTCATGTGGAGATGTCACCGAAAAGGCTTGTTGACAACCTTCTGTTGCATTAAAGATAAGTGTAAAACTGCCACTATCTCACTCAGTTCAACTTTACCACACGGTTGAATAAAACTTCCTCTTCTGACAAATTCAGAAAGACTGTTGGCAGAAGAAAATTGTATGGAAAAAATACTTCTGGTTTCCAGTTCGCTTTGGGTTAGATTAAATTGACGCTGAATTGTGTAACAGCTTACGAACCCTTTTAAAAAAAATATTTGACAAGTTTTTATTTTGGAAGTCTGAATGTCCTTTCCATGAACATTCTCATACAATGCATTTAAAATCATCTAAATACCATATTTTATATCAGTATGAAGATACAATATTTTAATTAGTAACAGATTTATGTCAGTTATTCAGTTTTTACTTTTTCACACAATGATTAGTTTATTCTCGGGTCTTAACAAGAACTCATATGGCAAAAAGGCAGTAATTTATTCATCAAATACAAACTGCAATATTACAAGCATCCCTGAATCCTTCAATCAATTTCTGCATCGAGTAATAAATACTAATCTCAGCTAAACTGTTTTGTTACATATACAGCATGCTCTGATCCCAAACAACTCCTTAATCCACTATTGTAATAATAGTCTGTGGATTAAGGGATCTATATTGTATACTGACACAATGTATTGAGTTCAGATTCTATAGATGAACATTTCTGTGATCCATTTTAATGGCATACAAGCCATCATAGTATTATGGTGTCAACAGCCTGCAGATTATCTACTGGCTTTCAAACTATCCTGCAGCAGTGAGTTTAATGGACCTCCGTAAAGGTGAACATACTATCAAATGTGTGGGGAGAGAGGACTTTGAAACAAAAGCACAGAGTATATGAATTCCAACAAGCATTTATATTTAATCAGCTATAAGAAATACAGAATGTTTCGAGTTTTGAAATCTTTCAAAACAACAATGTTAAGAAGGGCAATCCACTTTCTTGGCCCCCTCCTCATCTACCTGCCCATCACACTTTTTTCCCAGCATCCTCATTTCCCTCTCACAGCTTGACAGTATTTCATGCAGGAATCTCATTATGATGGATTTTACTTTTTTAAGAATAAATTTGCTCCAAATAGCTCCATGTCTGTTATATTCCTGCTTCTGAGCTATAGCATTGCCTGCCTCTTGTTAAGTAAAATGGATGGCACACTAGCAGCAGCAGCAGCTCTCCACCACCACATAAGGCAGGGAAGTGTCCTGACCATCCACCTTCACCTGGCACCCACACTGAATGTTTAAGGTTATTTTTCCCAATCTCTGCCTGTAGTCAGGCAAAGGATGCGCTCCTGCAGGCAGCAGTTCAGGCAGGAGGCATTGTCACTCTGAGGTGTCCTCTTCTCGTATGTGGAAGGTGTTGAGTGGGATGAGCCCCGGCAGGCTGGAGTCAGCGCCCATACACAGCACCACATCCCCTGGGAGCAGCATTGGCACTCTCACAGGCCCTGCTCTGGGGGAGAGAGCTGGGACCACGTTTCCTCAGTGGCAAAGCAGGCACCACATTAGGAAGCCCAAGGTAACACACGTAGGGGAGAGCATCTTGAGCCATTCCCGTGCATCACTCACCCCTAAGTGACTGGCTAACACTCGGGAAACAGCCCCACTTCAGTCCAGTGAAAAATTTGCTCAGTGTATAGCACCAGATGAAACATGGGGATGTATAAAGAATGAAGAAGAAAACCAATATTGATTTTGTAAGAGATCACCTGCTCCCACCTGGAGGACTGGCAAGCACATCTCACCACATCAAACCCTCTTACAAACTCTGTTTTCCAATTGTTTCCCCTTTCCCCCCCCCCCCTCTAATTTCTCCCAGCCAGTGTATAAGCACATGGGGGGGTGCTGCTTCCCAGCATGAAAATATTTTGACTTTTCTGAATTCCAGTGATTCCACACAGTCACTTTTCAGTAATTTTATCCCGAAGTTGCACAGTACATAACAACATCCGGACTGGATGGCAACAAATTCACTGTAATGTCCTCCTGATGTCTGAAAACAGGCCTCCCATTCTTGATACCACTTATCTAGCATTTGCTTTGATTTATAGCTGGGCCTGCTCTTGTAGTTTCTACTCCCTGCAGCTTCACCTCAGCTACTGGTCCTTCATTTTTTTCCAGATGTTTCTCCCTTTTTTGACTTCCTTGTTCCATCTGTTGGTGATGCTCACCAACAGCTCATCTGGGCAAGGGAAGGGTTTGATTTCAAAGGCGGAGAACTGGACTTGGACAAGCAACCCCGAAGAGCATCTCTGGCGAGGAAGCTGAGGACAGGCAAAGGGTATTTACATTTCCTGAGGAGCTTCCTGTGATCTGGGGAGGATTCACGTGCATAAGGCTGCTTATTTCCCCTGGTTCGATAAGATGGCAGTAGCAGGTGCTCTGCCCTCCCCAGGAGGAGGAAGCGGCTGCCCGAGCTGGGCCTGAGCTGGGCTTTTGAGGTCGATGAGAGAGGGAAGCTGGGGTGCTTCAGGCCGTTAAGATTGCAGAGAGAGCTTTTCTTGACAAAATGATCCTGTCTCAATATACCAGGGCTATTCGATCCATTTTCACCAAAATCCACTTTCCATCACACTAAATGCATAGGCCCCAGATGATGTAAATCCATATATGGATTTGTGGTGGATTAAAATAATATGCACTGCTGGAACATGACACGCACTGCAATTCTGTTAAACATAACGGTGCAATGAACAGACATTGGAAAATTAATTTTTCACCCATGCAAGCTATTCAGTGTTTGCTGGCTTATTTCTAGTCTTACATCAGCACAGTTTTGGGGGAGATTCCTCAAGGTTTTCTTGTTCCTGGAGAGCAGGTTCTTCCTTGGGCTGTCCTCCTATGGGAGGAACCAAATTGTCCCAGCAGTTCCCCAGGACCAGCTACATCCCTGCTGGGATGACCTGTGGACAACATTAGGCAGAGCAAATGTGGCCTGGGTGCCTGCTCCACTGGTGAGCCAGGTGCTATCATGCACCTCAGCCTCAGTGGTGGTGGAGGATGGGGGTCCTGCCTGGCACGGGAATACAGAGTCCGGCTCAGCTTTCCAGATCACCAGTAAGAAATACAAGGTCTTAGGCAAGGAGGCTGGCGGTACCATGGACCCCGTTCAGTGGCCTGCCCATAGATGTCCAGTGCCACCTGAGATCTCTTAGTTCATCTTGAACAGATACTGGGGCTCAAGAAGGGTCTGAGTTCTGTGGCATATCTGCTGCCTGGTGCAGATGTCTCACATGGGACTTAAGGGCTTATATTTAAGTGTGTGGAACAAGCTCGCCGTGGACATCAATCACACTTTGTGTGAGGTCCAGGCATTATTTTTGGTAACCTGGACCCAAGGAAGAGTTTGTTGTCTTGGCATGTGTCTACATGACCAGTAGGTCCAAAGCAGTAGGTGGTTTCAAACTGAAATCCACCACTGCACTTATTCTGCCCTGGGTTGGCTCTTAAAGCATCTGTGAAGTTCAGGAACTGGATGCCTTTTGAAGGAAACTGAGCCAGAAGCTGTGCTCCAGTGCCTGCTGGGGACACCAGTGTCCAGTGTCTAGGAGAGGGTTGAGCTGCACCATCGTGAGGTCTCCTAACACAGGTGTGCCAACGGGAGATGTCTCTTGCACCATCAGGAACTTCTGGAGCTCTCTGAAATAGGGGGCAAGTGTCCTGCCCTGTTAGCCTTTTGACTGCACAAACTCCTCAGTGCTTTATGACTCCCATGGACCTTTCTTCTGGCTCATAATCCTTTTTCCACCTTTCCTTGCCCTTCCTTAGCTACCTGTATTTTTACCACCCTTTCTATTGTCTCCTTAATCCACTGTCCAGGCCAAGTCAACCCTGTCACTCTTCCAGAAAAGCCAGTGAGTCCTGACCCAGGTCCCTTAGGAGATGTCACTGTGGGTCATTGTGCTGTGAGGCCAAAGGCAGTTTCTTGATGGCCAGGTGATCCATGGTGGTGCTGTGGAGGTGCTAACCTCCTGGCTGCTACTGGGTCCAGGAGGGGCCCTTAAACCAAAGGTGGTGAAGGCAGACTCTAGTTCTGCTCAGTTCTGCTAGAGTCAGGATGCCAGCTGAGTTAATGGGCAAAAGGTGGCCTGGCAGGCATGCTCCCAGTGCAGGAGCTTGGAGATATCTTCTGACATCAGTGTCCTACCAGCCTCAGGGATGGCCATGTGGCAGTGTCTAAAGGGTAACATGTCCTCCCACCCTGCTCTTTGCAGGAGACCCAGAGAGGGACACTGGTACCACAGCCTGCAAAGAGGGTCTCAGTGTGCCCTGCAGAAGGGGCTGGGGGTGCAGGGGTGTGCTCTGTGCTCGCAGCGTTGGCAAAAGCAGGAGCCAGAAGGAGTGAGAGGCCTTGGAGAGCCAGCGTTGGTGTGGGCAGAGCACCACCGGCATGCATGGCATGAGGCAGGCAGGAGGCCAGCGAGGCCTTCCTGGGGTGCTTGCAGTTTTAACACCTTCCCTCTGCGCCTTTGTTCTGCAAGCCTGGAAGCACAAACGCAGGTTGCAGGGGAGACCAAACACCAGGCATTGCTAGCAGCCAGAGTCTGAATAAGGGACTGACAATGCCCCTTCTTCTTCTCTGTGCCACTAAGCTAGAGCTGGCAAGTACGGGATACAGATGTGTAACTTAAGGAAATGCTGTGAGCTGTTTGGTGGCACAGGAGGCACGGCAGGAGAGGGCTCCCACCAGGCGATGGGTGCTCTTGGAGCCAGGAGGCAGCTGAGAGACTCAGCAACTCCTGCACTTGGCCAGGTAGAAGACCGGGCCCAAAGTAGTATGTGCACCACAGAGGCACTTTAACACCACTGGTCAGCAAAAATGAGTGCCTGTCAGCAAGAGGCATGGAAATCTCAGCAAGATTGGTGCCAACAGTTATTTATTTCCCGTTTTTGCATAATGAGCTGAGGAGGAAGACATCGTTTTGTGTTCACAATACCAAGAGGAAGGCATTCCATTCCCTAGCTGTTACAACGCTCATTTCTCTCTTGAAAATCAAAGTAAATGAGTGTCAAGAGGACACTGATGTGCAACAGCTTCAGGCAGCAATGCAGGTCTTTTTTCTACTCAGACTCCACACAGACCAATAAAAGATTATTTTTATCACCATGGCTCATTAATAGTTCTACAGTAGTTCTGTTCTACACTGCTCCTTTTTCCTTTTTCTTGTGCAAAAATACCTGTTTTAGTCACTAATCGTATCATTAAGAAATAACCAAAGAAATAGAAAAACAGCGCAGAACAGTGACAACCATATCTTCTTCCAGAATATTTGGTTTACTCCTTAATAGTGACCTTATGCTTTCAACATCTCAGAAGCTACTAGACCACCATTACAAAGAAGGTATTTGAAATGTAACAATTGAAAAAGATAGTGTACATAAAATATACATTGGAGCACTGTGGTTGCTGTAATGCTTTTCTGGAATAAGAGAATGAAGACTGGTAGGCATTATTTTTTTTAGACTATTTTGCCTAGTCCATGAAAACTGCTAAATGATTGTCAACAGTACAGTCATTCAATCTTCATAATCTGTTTTCTATCTGAGAAGTTTCAGGATTGCTCTCTCTCCAGTTAATTTCTGTGTGTAGTTATCACACATTCAGGTGAAACATTTGTGCAGATGAGGTTTTGCAAGGAGACAAAATAACCAGTAGCACTGACAAAAGTATCATAATACTGACTACCAGCCCCAGCTGAGCTCAGCAACCCTTTTCTCCCCATACTCTTCATGTACATATGGTCTTAGCCCCAAACACACTGATGCTATAAGGCTCACATGCTCATAAGTACCTGGGTGCCTAACTCTCGAGAACGTCTATGGGAGTTAGGCCCATAAATACCTTCTGAGCATCCTGGAAAATGTTTTACTGGTATAATCTAATTAATGGAATACACAGCATTTGTAAAAGGCTTCCAATTTTAAAAGGGCGAGACAGATGAACAGTATCTTTCCCAGAATACAGAAGGGAAAAGACAGTAACGAGATTTAATTGGCGTCCCTGTGTTCCCTCGATCATTTGAAGTCGAAGGGGCATATGCCGTTTGGAAATGAGCAGGCCAGGCTACCCCAGGCTTTTTGACACTGGTTCATGCAAAACATACACTCAGCTACTAGTGCTGAAAAAATGTTTCTTTGTTATCACCTGATGTCAGATTCAAGTGGTATCACCCACTACTAACATGCAAGATTACAGAGGGGAGGGAAGTTGAGTGCAGGTCACTTTCATGCTTCAACACAGTTTATATTCAAAGAAGTGTATTTCATTTTGCTAGCAGGGGAAACTCATACTTGCTGACACCACTTCCCCAGTAAAGTGATATTAAGCCAGACCAGAAAATTTCTACGCAGCCCTCTGACAAAGCAAAGCAAATTGTGTGTCAGGGAAAGAACAAAGTTATATGGCAAAAGTCAGCAATGTGAGAAAATAAAAAAGCTCTTCCGTGAGGACCTGAGCTTGACCTACATAGATATGTTTGGACCTTCCAAGGAGTGGGGGCACTGGTTTGGGGTGTTGTTTCATTATCCTTCTCCCGTTTTTGTGAAAGCTGTTGCAATTGAGTATCTTGGGGATCTCTGTCTTGTGACCAGACTTCGTCCAGAATAAGCAACACACTCAGCAGCTGTAGGATGGTAGGAATGGGAGGTGATGAGACAGAGAGGTGGCATGATCCTGGCTCCTGTCCTTAGGAACCCTGGCAGAAATATCCACACAATTGGAGGAGCTTGCTGGGATTATGCTTTGTGGCCACTCCAGCACATTTGAGCGGCATGACAAGGAAAAATAAGATTCTCAGTCTAGCTGTGGACTGATGGAAATCAGCAGAATCCCTGCTCCATTTTCAGGACCTTTTCCTTCCCGGTTTCATTTCCTTCCTGCCCACTCCCCTGCTACCTCACATGTTACCCTTGCTCTTAGCTCATTACCCTCTGCAGGAATCAACTACTTCCACTCGTGGCAGTTACTTCCACACGGAGATGTGCAGAGCAGAAGCACTGCTGCCAGAACTGACCCCTGCAGTGGAGCCACCTCTGCCGAAGGGCCCTGTTGCAGCAGCGGGCCTGCCTCAGCGCCCGGGTTCCCTCAGCGTTTCCCCACGTTAGTGCTGAGCCCAGCAGCCACGTTAGTGCTGAGCCCAGCAGCCTCACCACAAACCCCCCCCCCTCCGTGTGTGAGCGCTGCTACTCCGGGCTGCGTCCCAAGGGCTACGCCAGCACCTGGCTGGCTGAAGCGGTTACCGCAGCGGCTGTTCCTGCACAGCCACCGCTGCCCGGGAAGGCGAAGGGAGGGCGCTGGCGGGTGTGCCGGGCGGCGGCGCAGCTCACCTCCTCGCCCCGCTCTCACACACGCCACCCCGGGCCGGCCTCAGGCGGCCGAGGCAGGTGTGAGCCCGCCTCCCCCTCAGGCTCTTTGGCTCCAGGGGCCTGGCGGGCGGGGGAGCGCGGCATGCCCGCGGGCGGCGGCCTGCCCTGGAGCAGCGGGGAGAGGGGGCAGGGAGCCGCCACCCGGAGTCGCGGGGGCGGCCCGCAGGCCCGGGTCTGCCGCCGGCAGCGACTGGGCCCCGACAACCGGCGTCGGCCGGTAACGGCCGCGGGACACACCCCGCCCCCGTGGGGACTTTGCGACTCCTCTCCCTCCCCGCGGCGCGCGGCAGGCGCCGGCACGTGGGGGGCGTGACATGGGACACGCCTCCTCCCACTTCCTACCAATCAGTGCCGCGGGAAGGACGGGCGCCGCCGCAGGGGGCGCCGCAGCCCCAGCCAATGGGGCGGAGCGGGGCGGGGCCGAGGCGGGAATGATGGCGGCGGCGGCGGCTGCGGCGGCGTGGGTCTGCTGGCAGGCTGGGCTGCGCCTGCGGAGGCGGAGACTATGAGTGACGCGAGCGGCGGGCACGGGGGGCGGGATCAGCGGACCCCCGGCACCGCCCCTCCCTCTCCGCTGGGAGCCGCGCGCGGGGGGCCTCCCCTGCTCCCCCCGGCCGGGGCGGTAGGGCCCCGGCGCAGGCCCGGGGGAGTGGGGACCGGGCAGCCCCGCAGCCGGAGTGGCTGGGGCCGCGTCGCCGCGTAGTGGCAGAGCTGGCGTGTGCCCGGCGGGCGGCGAGCCCCGGGGCCGC
>JAVJGJ010000014.1:56550287-56578817 GCA_035590215.1 Microhierax caerulescens
ACCCTTATTTTGTCAGCAGGGCTGTGCATGGAGGTGTTTCTCTGGCCGCTGCCCTTTTCATGCTTCCCTGTCCTGTCCTGCGAGGCTGCGCAGCACAGCAGGCCTGCAGAACTTTGACTGCAAGTGGGTCTGGAGGTCAGCTGTATGGTTACTGAGCCCCCCGGGTGTTCAACAAGTCCCCTTCACCGTTTTTCCCTTATTTTCATGTTGATGCTATATTTACCTCTCAAGTCTCCCTGTGCCCTTTAAATCTTGTAGTATCATTGGTGTAAATAGGATTTGCCTGTCCCTGTGAAAGAGGCATCGCTGCGGCTGCCCGCCTGGCCTTCTCCAGCCCTTTGTGGGCCAGGGTTGACCAGTTGTCACGGGCTGAGCAGCCAAACCTGCTTTCTTCTCTGCTGTTTTAATTAAAAATGGTTGGCATCAGGGGCTCTGCAGCGATGAAAGGGAAATGATGAAACTGAAGAATTCGGGGCATAAAGTTGATCTCTAAATTTTAATGTACTCATTGCACTTAAACAGTTGATACATTTTATTATTGAGCTTTCAGGTGACCTAATTTCCCTTAGTACTGTACATTTAGCTTTATACATCTGCACCTAATTTGTAAAAAAGGACTTAATGAGAAACTTCAAACAGTTTAAATGTCAATTACAAAGAAAGCGAGGTTTTAAAGTTCCAGTAATCTGTCCATATTGGTCATCGAAACATGATCCCAGGTGGACGTTAATTCAAGACAGATGGCATTCCAAAGGCACAATTACAAAGAGCTTATATATTTTCAACACTAACAAGCTGTCACGCTATGTTGTAGCTACACTTCCAATACTGTATAACCACAATTGCTGCTTTATCTGCTGTAGACTCTGTAGTAAAGGGGTTTGATTCCCCACTCTTGATATTGTCAGTGGGATTTTGAGGCGGAGTGAACTGGAGAGCAGGGTTAGTTAGCGTGAATATCTTTCATTCACTCGATCTGTTGGGGGCAGGGGGTGTTTGGTTTTATGTTTTAAGTTGGTGAAATGCTCTTCAAAGAAAGGAGGGGAAATACTGAATATGGGCATAACAAGACTAGCTCATTGCAGATACATTTCTATTTCCTGGCAACATTAATTAACTCCAGTTTTATCAGCTGCTGGGCGATAGCTATGATGATTTATTAAAACCCCAACATCCTGGATGTTTTCAGTTAAAAAGTCATCTGAAAGCCTTTGGAGTAACACACATGTTACTTGGAAGACTGAAATCCAAGGGATTGATAGTGACTTGACTTGTGGTGGTGTAAATGGCCAGCAGCTCTGCTGCAGCCAGGCAGGAGTGCTGCACCCTGTGCAGAAGGCGGTTTGAATTATTTTTAGGTTTCTGAAAGTATCCCTAGGCCCAGAGGCAGAGGTGGAGGGGTTGGACAAAGCAGGGTCAAGGTAGGACTTCCATTAGATTGAAGCATCAACATGTGATGTAGTTGACCTAGTTTTGCAGGGGGCTTGGACTAGATGACCTTTAAAGGTCCCTTCCAGCACAAACCATTCTATGATTCTATGCAGTAGATGGCAAGGTTTGTTGTAGAAGGACAATGCTTGGTACATAGTCATTGAGGTGGGTGATGATCTGTGTAACTGAACAATGAAAGACAATTGGGCATAATTTCCACTGATTTTATTTGTTTCTTGAAACCAGGTCACAAAAAGAGCAAGACTTGCATAGCTATGACTAGACAGTGTTTTAATAGGCTTTAAAAATTCTGTGCTGTTAGGAGCAAGATTAGTAATGCTCCCCAGGAAGGTTTTTAAGCTCCTATGGGCGTGTGTATCCTCTGAAGAGGTGCTGAGAATGAAGAGCTTATATTTCTGCTAATTTATCTACCTTTCACTGGAAAGTAGAGAAGAAAGCAGAATGGCTAAGATGCTTCATCCTTGGAAGGCAGGAATTAAACGGTGAGGTTATGCTCTTTAATTTTTGTTTTTCATTAATGAGCACTGTAAATGTGTGTTTTTTGAAAGCATCTTACTCTGCTTCCTTTTCGGAGGCAATACGAGTCCTATTTGAAATATGTAGCTCGCCAACAAGCAAATTGGACTCTTGAGCCACGCTTGAAACAAAATGCCAATTTTACCTACAGTTTTACTAGGTTTCCTGGTTTATGCAGTGGTATTTGAATGGCCTCTAGTAATTGTTTTTAGCGGGAAAAAAAAATCAAACAAAAATGAAAAACACAGCCTAAAGCTCATTAGCACTATATTTGGCATGCCATGAATCATTAAATCTTTATATAAATGTAGAAGTGATTTGTAAAAACCAAAATCCTTTATTTTTTTGGAAAGACTTTCTTCGGAATTTTTGTTTGGACTGCTGAGGTACCGTATGTTTTCCAAACAGTGGATGTTATTACCAGAATAGCGGAGGAACCAATTCATGTTTTAATTAAATATTACACATAATTCTTGAATGTCAGATATACTTGGTGTAAGTAAATAAAATTAGGTGGAAAACAAAAGAAAATAAATAAATGCTTAAATAGGGGGTTTTAACCTAAATTTTTTAACCTAAATTTGATGGTAGTGTGTGTTGCTCTCAAGTGGTTTCCCCTTGGATTTTCCCAGTGCTTATAGGGGTAACATACTGCAGTCTTTTTATTTAGATCAGGCTTCGCTTTGAGAGTTAACTAATTGTTCAAGCCCAAGTGGGAAACTTTCTTGCACCTGGAAAATTAGGAGAGCAAAAGATGTCCGCATCCTTTCCCTGGTGGTTCTTCACCTGCGAATTTGAACTGCAGCGGTAATAAAAGTTTTGTGGACCTCATTTTATATGAGATCATTAAGCGACAGGAGAATTCAGGACTAGCTGCCCTTCATAATTCAGGACACTGAAAGGTGCCATTTATAAGCTCAAAGTGCCTGCAGGAAGGCAAAACAGGCTTGTAAAACCCGTACTCCAAACCCTGAAAGGGAACGGGTTTGTACTGTGGGTTGCAGCCTTGGAGTGGCAAAATTGCAAAGGTGGTGGGGACTGGGTTTAAAAAAAAAATTGAAAAACACCTGCCTCCCATAGTTAATGTAATAACCTGGGTTTTCACACTTCTTGTGTTGATATCTCTTTTGTCAAAAAATACCCCAAAACATCCCAGGCAATGATCCTGGTAAAAACCTTATCAATTTTGCTGCCCAGCTGTTGGGCTTATCATCTTTCCTACTATAGGCCACTGTTTTGCTGAGATGCTAATTTGGCTATAAAATAAGTTTCTCCTGACTTTTTAATAATATTTTGCAACCGGTGACCTTTGTCCGTTATGTGGGCCAGGTATTTTGCATGGATTGCTCTTGCCTCCTTACTGCTTGAGAAGTGTTGTGCATGCTGCTACTCCTTGAAATGAAGAGAGGTCTTCAACAAAGTGGGTGATATGCCAGCACACCCAGTCTTCATAAAACTGATCGTTATGGCTCTAAACAAGCAACGTAATTTGCTAAATTCACAATATGCTGCAGCTTTATGGGCCTAGAAACCCTGAAAAGCACTGAAGTGGCAGCCCAAGGAGACGTTGAGTCCAGTGTTCGTTCTCAGAGCTGGTACTGCTTTCCTTACGTGCTCCCCAGTTACTCCTCAAATGAGAGCTGGAGCAATCGTTTTTAAGTTTATGACCAAAATGTAGCAATTGCTACCTGGAAGTGCAGCATCCCTATCTGTAATTTTAAGTGGCTGGCACTTAACTCTTCTAGTCCAGCCAACCTAAGCCGGCTACTCACAGCCTCATTAATGGCCTGTGACTGAAGTTACTTGGGTGCCAATTTGCACCAGCAGAGCCTAAATTCCATTGAAGACAAAAGCCGACTGCATGTCAGATTGGCCTGCAGCGCCTTTGTTTTATTAATCTGTATTAGTTCAATACCTGTGTGTTTACGCACACCGATTGAGCAGCAACGGGCTATATGGTGTGGTAGCCAGACGGTCGTCCCTCTGTACGTCGATCACATAGGAGCCAGAGAAGCAGCCGCACTTCAGGAGTGTATTAGTGGTGTTGCGTTTTCTGATGCTGCTTTTGTTGCCTAGATTGACGTGCTCGGGGCCCCAAACATTACACTGAATTTAGTATGACCCCAGGGCCTTTGCAGAGTCGACTGCAGGACTCAAACCTTTATATCCACTATTAAAAGGCAGTTATGTGACTGTTTATGTTAGAGCCAGGTGCTTTGTTGCCTGTGGACATGCTGTTACTTGACAAAAAAAAAAAATTCCCCTTTATGGTCAAAATGTGATAAACATACTTACCTGAGTACCTTACTGTTCACAAATGCTCTGGCTGCCTTCGGCAACCACTTGGATTTCTGCGGGAGGACAGGAGTCAGGGGTTTCTAGCTCTCTGTAGGGATGTGTCCATGGCAGCATTCCTGTTACTTCTCTGTTTTCTTAGTGAAGGACATACAATTTCTAGATGGCATGTCATTAGTATATTTTTAATGCCATTTTTTTGTGGTGTTTATCATTTAAGTTCTCTAATTTTTAGTGTATTTCTAGCTTTGGACAGTTCGTTAATTTAGGCTTTATATATGAATGCCTGCTTTGTAGGCTAAACGTTTGCTTTTTTTTTTGTTAAATCTGTAGCAATACTAAAGCACTGAAGGTGCTTTGGGTTGGGTCCGTACCAAATACTGACTTCAGCATACTGGAAGTATAAAACCTGCTTTTGGGAAGTTGATAGATGTGAAAACCATTTAACAGTTGGGTTTTTTCCTTTCCTGTTAAAACTAAGGTACTGAGGAAACCTTCCTACTGCTACACACTGCAATATGTCAGAAACACTGTTATGTTATAGTTGCATCATTATCTAAAGGAAAAATTGAGTGTGGGTTTGAAGTCGACAAGTGATGAAAGTAGCCCTGAGGTTGTCAATTAGAAAGCCAAGGCCTGGAATTGATAAGTTAATGGCCAGTTCCCTTTGCACCCCCTTGCTTTGCTGCCTGCTCCTGCCTCGCCCTGCAGCAGCTTTAAAACCACTTGGAACATAAAGAAAAGGCTCCTGTTGGTTTGTGTTCCAAAATATATCTCACTGGTATGATTCACTTAAATTCTTGGCTGGTTGCAAAGTTCTTAGTATGGACAGGTAGTTAAACAAGGAGGAATGAGATGCAGCAGATAGAACATACAATCTCAAAACTATGTCCCCTTTTTGTCTTTTTTTTTTAAAAAAAATCATCTGTTTATTTTTTGTTTAAATGTTGAACCATTAACACTGTTGATTCAGACCATCCTTCTGAAGTACACACAGTGAATTTAGCAGCAGTGCATAATGTAACTTCTACCGTATGTTTGCAGGTTTTAAAACCTGAAATTTAATGGCAGCCAGTTGGAACCCATGTGTTCCTGTTAAAGGTGGAGGGCAACACGTGCAGTTTTTCTTGAAGGGAGATACTGGTTACTAAAGTTTATGATATAATGTAATATAATACATAGTGTTTCTATTTCGCTTGGGCAGGAGGGAACTAACACGTTGCCGTTTCTCTGAAGGAACACATGGGTTTAGATGAACAGGTAAATTATGGAAGATAACAAACAGGATTTATTCAGGTTTTAGTTGTTCTTGGTGTGCTGTGCTGAGAGAGCAATAGCAACCTTATGAAAAGAGCTTTATAGTGTTAGCAGTAGAATATAATTCAAACAAGCATCATGCAAAGATGTAATTAATCTTCAGTTTTTGAAAACTTTATGTACAGTGTGAGTTTTTGGGGCTTGTAAAAGGTTGCAGATGGACACTCCCTCTGCAGCCTGTGATGCTCTCCTCGTGGCACAGCTGCTTCAGTGACAGTGGAAATTTAAGATTTTTTTCCACATAGCCCTGTCTCAACCTAGAGTAGATGAGTAATAATCACAAGCATGAGAATACAGTTTAATTTCTAAGCACATTCAGTTTTTTTTTACCTTTCTAGTGGTTTCACTGTAACCAGCAAACATCTGTTGAATAATGAAAAAATTGCAGCTGCTACTTACCTGCCACAATGAAATGAAACGGGGAGTTCTGAGCATGATCTGCTGCTCTGGAGTCCCTCTCTTCTCCAGCCAGATTTCAAAACATGAAGTAAATGATCTTACTCTAGCTTAATTCACAGGAAAAGACATTGTATTAAACAAGCATTGGACGATGTGCTCTCCACCTGATGCGCTAGGTTTGCCCAAGACCCACGTGGCAGAGCTTTTCCAGTGCTTCGCCAGAGGTTCAGTGCAGAAGAGGTAGTATGTGGTTTTCCAAAAGCATGTGTTCATTCTGTGCCATACTTTGACTGACTGCTTGAGATAGCTGTCTCATAATACCCATAAATAATGAAAAAATGCAATGACATTTTTAATGAGAGGTTTTATTTTCTTACACAGTGTGACTTTGGTGTTTCTATAGGGTAACCTCCAGTGGTGGCCTGCTGCAAGAGAGGTTATCTCAGGATGAAGTAAGACCATTGTATCTAGTTTAGCCTGACCTGTCCAGGTATCACACCTACCAGAAAGCCTAATTCTGGGGTTTCCTTCTAAGTTGGTCCTTTCCTTGGATTGTAGGTTTGTCTTTGCAGGAATATTCTGTGGTTGTTTTTTGAATGAGATCCCAAAAGTTAATGGTGTTCAATCATCAAAACTTGTCTTCCAGAGGGATAGTCATCTCTCTCTGGACTTCTCTTAACATTTTTCATATGCTTTTATATACCAGTCAGTCCACCAGGGCTTTTATGCAAGGTACATTCACGTGCTGTATGGAAACCAGTCAGCCAGAGTTCGGTGGAGCCAGCCACCGTTCCGTAAAAGGCAGACTGATGCCAGAAATCTCCCATTTCTTTCAGTGAGTTGCTGCAGGATGTTGGTCTCTGCTCTTCTGGGGTCCGTCCTCCCCCCCGCCACACTTTTTGCTGTTGGTTAACTGCATTTTCTCATCCGTGGTACTCTTTCAGTGTGAGAGTCCTCTCACCATGTGCTTCTTTACTTTTGTCATGCCTTAAGTACACCTGCATTTTTCAGTATGGATGAACATTTGACTTGTGTGCTGTCTGCTCACCAGCTTACACTAGTTACTTACATACTTCCACGGCACATGAAGCACAAGGGTGCTAAACAGTGCCCATCTTGGGGTGAAGGCTGTGGTGCTCTACAGGAAGGATGCAGGTTGAATTGGTCTTTTTCCTGCTTTCTCTGCCTAAGGAGGAAGAGTCTCATTTTAAGAGGAAAAGTTTCTTTCTTCCCAGCAAAGCTGGGTTCACATAAACTCTTCAGCTGTCTAGAAGTTTGGTGGCATTGGATCGCTTCTGTCTGAAGGTACAAAACTCTAGTGTTGGAGCTTTTGATGCTATAGAGCTTTCTAATGCTAAAAATCAAAGGGGTTCCTTTCCACTCACTAACTTCTCTTTTTCTGACAAATACTGCCTGAGCAGTGCTCTTTCCTACCCACACGAGCACTCTCAAGCCCGAAGCTCCTGCCCCACTTCACTTTCATCTGTATTCAGAGGAATGTTGGATAAAAGTGAAAATTTCTTACCAAAAAGTGACGTCTCCTAATTTTTTTTCATTCCAATATGGAGTCTTAAAATAGGGAAAAGGGAAAAAATAGGGGAAAGAAAAAAAATGTCTAAATTCAGTAATTTGGAACAGATAAAACCCTATCTTATACACTAGGGAAGAAAAAAAAAAGGAAACCTCAGTGCTTGCACAAAGGCACGTTCAGAGTGAGAAAGCTGACTTGGCATTTCTAGATTTTTAACTTCTATAATAAAATTGAAGACTACTCTTGTCTTTATGCGGTCAAGATAGATTTTCTTTGAGTATATCTGAAATGATACAGAGTTCAGTTAAGCTAACTTTCTCTTTAAGGTCAGTATCATCATCTAAGAGACATGGTATTAGCAGGTTGTCATCCTGCAGGGACTCAGCACCGATGTTCCCAAACAAGATAAACCAGAAAATGGACACGCTACTGAAGGGCTGCATTTCTCTGGGCAGCTGTGGAGGTTTTTTATCAGCTTCTCAGACCACTTTTGCCTGGAAAATGATCTATTAACCTTAAAACACTACCAACGAATGGCAGAAGCTAAAAAAGAGAAAATGAAGACATGACGGTTTAGGTTTGTTATTGTAATCTTGAGTGTATGAAATCACATATTCATTATGCAATGGTCATGTCATGGCAAAATTAAATGGTTTTGAACCAAATGTAAACTTGTTGGGGGAAACCAGCAATAGTTTGGACCTTTCTGGTACTGTAGACCTCAAAAGTGTTTGGAGGCCTTCACTTCAAGACTGAAATATTCACCTCCTCCCTGATTCATCTGTTGTAATGCATGACAGGGTCTGCTGTGTGGAGGGGGAAGGCTGCAGGATGCCTTCACTCTGCAACCATGAAGGCATTTAGTTCAGAAGGGAAAGGCACTGAATATTTTTAACACTTTATACACTTCCAGTTTCTTTTTCAGACCACTTTAAGCCTGTTCTAAAACTGATAAAAATATTTATTTTCTGGCATTTTTATATAACATGTGTGAGATGTAGGTCTTGCTGCTTTCTGCCGCTAGTAATGGTAATGCTGGCACATCCCTCCACTGAAAAAAAAAAACCAAAAATCCGGAACTAAACGATAAGCAAAAAGCTGAATGCTGAGTCAATGAGACAGTAGAAACTTAGTGCTCAGAAATAAATAACAAAGTTTTCAAAATCTATGCTGAGTGTATTTCTCCCTAAAAATACATCTATTAAAATTATGCCAAAGCCCAAGCTTACTGTAATCTGCTTAAATCATTAAAAATAACAAACAAAATAGAAACAATGCTTCCAGGTTGTGGGTCAGACCATTCAGCTGATGAAAGTTACTGCCTAAACTCTGGAGACCCAAAGTGTTTGAAGTATTGAATTGGCTTTTGAGATCAGTAGTCTCTTCTGCAAGTACCAAGAGAATATTTTCTTCAATATATTCAATTAGCTCAGTTAAATGACTAATTTATTCAAACTTGACCAATTGGGAGTTGAAAGAAGCAGAAAAGCTTGTTCTTCTCTACCAATCTGTGAATAAAAGCTAATTATGAGAGGATTAGATTTGCTAATACTACAATATTGAAGGATATTATGACCAAATACAAGATTGGTGCTAATTCTAGCTAATACAGAGTTATTTTAATAGATCAATTTTTAAATCAAAACACAATTTTATTTAGAAATCTAGCCTCTTTAAGACTGTGTTGTGCAACTAATAAACTGTCTTTCTACATTTTAAGTTGCATTCCAGTTTCCATCCAAAGAAATGTAAATCATAAGTAAACACAAAGGAATTAGCTAGTAAATAAGAATTGTGCCATACGTGATTTCCTAACAAAACCAGTAAAATTAATCTGAAAAAATGTATAATGAGGTATAGAAAAGCTTAAATATATATCAGTGGAGCTACTCTGTCCTTCTGGCTAGCAATAAGAAGTGCCAAATTTAGCGTAAAAGCTATATTTAGTTACAAAGCAACATACTTTAGTGGTTACAAACTGAGAATTAACCTTTTTCCAAGAAAATAACTAAAATGTTTAAATGGGAAAACAAGAGTCAAACATTATTTAACTTAAGGGTTTCCTTTTGGTGGTTTAACTTGTTATTTTAAAATAAGTGGCTTAAAAGACTTCATCCTGCTGTAAATCATCAATAACCAAGGTACCTATGAGGGATCATAACCTAAGTGCAAACTTGACATAAGGATCCAGAAATTCAGCCAAGAATGTGATTTCAAGAAAATCTGAGGATAAAATTTTCAGTCCTGTCCATAAACATTTGGTATATGGGACACCCGACAATGTGAAAACAAAAGGAAATTTAATTACCTCTTCTGCTGATAGGATCATGAAAAAACCTGTTGTTTTGGGTACCAGCAGAACGAGATACGGAGGGCAGGATGGAGAGTGTCTCAGCCATCATGCCTTTGCTACAAAGATGCCAAGTCCTGCTGCCGTTGGCCCTGGGAGGCTCAGACTTTGAGACAGACACCGTCATGGTTCCTCTCCATCTGCTGGTCTCATTGGAAGCTGTCCCCGTAAATGCTAGTTCATAACTTTTCATCAGATTGCTTTGAAAAAACAGCGCTTTCTGTTGCTGACTATTTGAAAGATCAATTTGACAGTGGTTAAGGTGCCTGGGTTTTTTTAGACCCATTCCCCCACAAGCACAGTCCATGAACAGTGCTGAGTTTCCGAGAGGTGGTCCTTCGCCAATAGCTCACTTGACAGCATGGCTGGCTGGCTGTTCCTCACCTCCTAGCTGGGATGAACGACTGGGGCGATAGAGACAAGCGCCTTGTGCAGTGCTGCCAGATCGAGAAGTACATCTCTGGGTGCTCCAGTGCTGTGCTGTCTGAATGCCTGCTGCTATGTGCCTGGCTTGACTTTCCTGCGTAGCTTCTTTAGGTTTTAACCTTCCATGAACATGGGTTCCTCATCGTCAGGTGGTCCATAAGCCAGCTGTGTAACTCAGAAGTAGCCTATTATTAAGTAGAAAAGGAATTTATGGCTGGAAATTTTGCTGGGTATGATGGCCTGTTTCCCCAGCTCCCCCTTTTCCCAGGGTTAATTCCCAAGGTAGCCCTGTATGGTTTATCTATATGTCCTGAGCCTCCTGCTAATCACTTCTTTCGTTGACAAGCCCAGAAGAATTTCTTAACTGGCCACCTGGCCTCCTGCCCAGTGCCAGAGGCATGGGGATGTAGCAATGAGGAGTGTGTAACTGATGGAAAACCTAGAGGATGATGTCTGCCTCCCCGAAACTATTAACATGAACAGCCTCCGTTCCTCTCTGTGTGATCTGCTGCCTCCCTCATCGGGCTCTGGGTTCCATGACCCTGCTTGGGTGTCCACTGTGACAGCGATGAGGCTCTGTATGTTTATTGAACTCTAACAGTCAGTGTAAAGGATGCTGAGATGAAGGCTGCATGCTACCTGCCCTGCATGTCTGCCTGGGGTCCAGATTTTTAAATATGCTATTTCTTTGTAGTTCCTTTTCACGTAAAGATCCAGGTTTTGCCATCCCTCCCTTGTGTGCATCCACGTGAAAGATTAGAATGGTGTATAGGTTTTTCCAGACTGATTTTCAGGACAACTTGGACCTTTTTTTTTCTGTGATGTTTCTAAAACTGGCAGAAGGAGAACTTTTTTTTTAAGCCTGCATACGCTGCAAGGAGTATTTTAAAATATTTTTTTTTTTTTAAATCTTTAAGCGTGTTTAATGCTTGTATAAGGTGCCAGATTTTAATTACAGTTGGCATTTATAAGCGTGGTGCTGGCAATGGCAACCATATTGCTGAAAAAAGGCATAAATTTTGACACTGGCAATATGGGAACCCAGCATACAAGACTGTAAACCTCATTGCTTTCTGTTTTAATATCCTAGTTTAAGGGAAGAACTTTTAATGGTTAATATTTAACTAGAACATTTAGGGTTTGATATAAAGTTCTTCTCATTTCAAGCTATTTAGCAATTTAGGGCCTATCAATGATCAGCTTAGGTAATAACTTTCTATTAAACAGCCTTTAAATACGCATGCTTAAAATCGGGAAAATAAGATGCTTCATTACAAGAAATGAGGTTGGCATCTACCAGGTTTTCCATTAAGTTCCAGGTCACAGACAAATAAAGGAAGTATGTTAGGAAAAAAAACCTTTTTAAAAATAATTAGGGAGATGTCTGTTTTGTTCACCAGATGGAAAATCAGTAGTTGTGGGTGGTCTGTGCTGGATGGGGCATCTCACAATTGGCAGAACTATGCCTTTAACTTTTAAAGTCCTGGGACAAAATGTGAAAGTAATTGACTGTTCAGAATGCTCTCTCTCTGGATACGTAGCATGCTTTTAAAACCAAGATTTAGTGAGTTTCTGACTTTTTTTTTTTTTCCCCCTAAGAATGTCAAGCTGTTGTGTCTAGTATTAGGCCAATTGGGTGTATTTTGGGGAGCTGTTTAGTGGGGCTGTTGTCTTTTGTGCTTGTGCCTGTGTGTGCCTGACTTACGTGTACACGACTGAAATGCCACAGCTTTACAATTCTCTGTTAGCATATTGTGCACATGAGTTTCATAATACTGTCAGTGTTTGCCGTGTTAAGGTATATGTAAACTGTTGGTTAACATAATCAATCTGTTACTTTCCTCTAGTACATCCTGTTTTAAGGGATTTAAATCTATCCATTTGTCAACATCCTAAAAAAAAACCAAAATTGCAACCTTATTTTTGCAAACAAGAAGAAAATTCCTGTTTTAAAATAATTCAGGCCTTTGCAAAAATATTAAAAATCTGTAGTAGTCTTTTTCTTCTTTTAAATCCAAATAAAATGTGTATGTGTGTATAGTACGTGTACACGTATGCATATTAAATACGGTCATTTATGAATATGTTAGGATCTTCTTGGTGCAGTTTCTAACTTTGCTCGCTGTTTCAGAACAGATACTTTCTAATTGCCAGCTTTGAGAAAACAGTATTTTGAATGTGGAAAATGCGTTAGAAAATCCTTGAATTCGCATTAAGAATAACAGATTTTACTATCTGAACAGCAGTAAGAATGTGTGCTGTTCTGCCTCTCAAAGGATGAGGCAGAATCCATTTATGGCATAGGAGGCAATTGCTTTATATTTACCTACTTTACAGACAATTTTTGTGCAGTTATCAGTATATGCATGGTCACAGAGAATTGTATGCGTGTGTTATATCTGTATTGTACCTTGTGTTAAACCGATCCCCACACTTACTGTGTAGAAGCATTCTTGAAGATAAGTGAGGCACTCAACTTAGTGCCTTCTTTGTAAAATCCCTTTTGCTATGCATGACATGTCCTCTGTATTTTTTCCCTTGCAGTAAATGATAAAGCTTTTTTCTTTCCATGAACCTCCTTCCAAGAAAACACATACAGCCTAATAACATTCACCTTGAGAACCATGCACTGTCTCCACTACAAAACCATGTTTTCATTGAAAAGATAATTATAATATGGTTTAATGTTCTTGTCAACCCTGAAACATTGGCCCTAAAGAGTGCTATTCTGGTGAAGAGAGCTGAGTGTAGCTAAGAAAATATACATATAGCCATGCACTTCTCTAGTACAAGACAGATTTTTAATACAATATGTGCTTTCTGATAAGAATTATATGTTTTCTAAGGTGTTAATTCAGAGCTGCACCTTCCTTCAGATTTCACTATTAAAAATACACAATTTTTGCTTGGATTTATTTACTTTGCTTTCTTCTTTGCCCCACCCCTACCTCAATTATATTTATAGACTTTAAACCTATACAAGGGCATAAACTTTAAATCTATACAAGGATTAATTGTATATTAATATATTAATTAAAATGCTTTTAATGTGCTTTGAGGCACAGACTTCAAATGAGTAAAAAAGCCCAAACTGGAACACAAATGGTTCTTCCCAGGCAACAAACACTCTTGGCTGTTGATATACTGTAATTTTCTGCTTTACTTAGTAAAAACAGCAATTACTTATTTGTTCCATATCTCCCCCCCCAGCACAGATGCTACTCAGTCTGTCCATTTTCTGAGCACTGAGCAGGCTGCGTACGTGCGCGTGGATGCGCGTGCATGCGTTTTAATGCGACCCAAGACAAGTTTTCCCTTTACACGCTGTACTGTTAACAGCATCTATTTGCCACTGCTGCTAGTTTACCACCAGCCCAAGACAATGGTGTGCTGGAAGTGGCTGTGGCTGTAAAAATCTCGCTTAGCAGTCTCTCCTGCCAATGGCAAATGTTTCCAGGTGCAGCTTTGCGAAGCACGGAGCTGACCTCACAAACCAGCGCGAGTACAGATAAAAACCCCAGACAGTCACAGCAGTTATGATTGCAGCCTGGTCAAACAAATTTTTAACATCTTTTTTTTTCAGTATTATCTTTTGTGGAGCTCTGGTGGTCGTGAACAAGTGTCTGGTGGTGCTAAAAGCTACGTAGTCTGAAGCAAAAAGTATTCAAGACAAATGAAATCACAGGCAGGCTGCAGGCAATGCAAAAATTCCCCTTGGCTTCAGGCCATCTGGGATTTCCCCCTTGGGTTTCGAAGCCCTGGTTAAAGGCTGCTAAGTAAGAAAAATGTTGTCTGCCACACCACAAAAAGTACATATGACCAAAAAAACCCACCCTGAAAAGGTAAGGACAACATGACTCAGTGCTCATACAGCGAGTGTGAGACTGTTAGTATACAAGGAATTGCATGGCTCAGCACAACGCAACCTGACTGCCGAATCAGGTGCTTGGGATCTTGAATGTGGTACCCAAGTACTTTTAAGAGCTACTGTTTAAATGAGGAACATGAGCAAATGTGTTAATCAATCAAAAGGCATTTTATTAAGTATTTACTTAGTATAATTCTGGAGAGGTAGTATAAAAAAAGACCAATACCTGTTAAAAGTGTTATCATTTCAATCTTCATTACACTCATTAGCAATCCATTTGCTTGTTTTGAAGTCAATGGGGTTATTTTATTTCTTCTTTGAGGATGAATTACAAAAGCCTTAAATATTGCAAATAATCCCTCTTGAGAAATTTTTCATTGCAAAAACTTCCACAACAGGCAAGTGTTAAAATGTTTCTGGTGCTGCATAGTTTTAAAATATCCTTGAGGCTTTTCCCCTCAGGTTTATATATTCAAGCCAGGTAGCCACCCTTCAAAGAATAAGCAAGTGGTTCTGGCAAAAACTAACATTTTATAGTCATGTAAAGTATGCTTTGGTTCCCCCACCATTTTCCTTTCGTTTTGTAGTGGAAGGAAAACATAGCCTAAAATTACAAAATCTTAATTAATGAACATAGATGCTAAGTGGCATGAAAAGAAACTAAAAATGCTGGTTTCCCATTGCCCCTTCTTTTCATATCTTTTGATTTTTTGTTTTCTTTTAATAAGAGCTGCTGTGTTCCTACTTGATATTTTTATGCAACTCCACAACTAACATTTTGATGGATATTTTCTGACAAATCTTGGATTTGGGTTGGTTTGGGTTTTTTTCCCTAAACTACTTGTTTTCTTTTTTGAACAAATAACTCATTATGGGATTAAATATCTGACAAAAACATATAGGACTTTCCCAACAGATGAATATACATTAGTTTTGCAATTATATTTCCTAATTTATTTTAGGCTATATAAAAAAAAATTATTTTAACTGTGATGATGTCCCATATAAAACCATTGCTACATTAGATGCTGCTATGATCACAGCTAAGGCTCAGTGATCTCTCTTTGACAGACAGGTATTTTTGCTGTTGCACATCCGCACAAATTTCCCTCTCTGAGAAAGACTGTGGAGCGGTACTTCCAGACGGCCCATTTTGTGCAGCCCTCCTCCTGCTGCCCAGAGGCATGCTTGCCAAGGCAAATGTTCCTGCTCCACTCTTAACACATCCCTAATATTCCACTCTCCTTTTCCACGTAATTTTGCAGATAAGGAATGGTTAAGCTCTAAATACTCTCAGTGTTTGTTTAAAACCAACTTGATTTTTAACACCTAGTATTTTTGAAGGCATTTGATCTTAATCTTTCACATCCAAATGTTGAGATAGAGAAACTGCATGGAAGGCTGCATTGTTGCATGTTGATAACCAAATCTCGTTTAAATGAGTAACTACTCTCTTTGACCCCATTTCCTCTGGAAGTCCCCATTGGTTGCATAATATTGCTGTGAGATGTAGGCTGGTTCACTAGTATTTTCTTGCCTTTTACAAGACTGGAGTAAAATTTTGCTGAAGTTCTCTTTTGATAATTTATTTTTATTATTATTGTTGTTATTATTACTAATAATAATAATAACAACCTTGTTTTCTTCTATGATACTGGCATTCATTCAGCCTCTGTATCTCCTTGCACAATGCATCTTTTTAAGCCTTTTCTCATAAGGGGAGACTGCAAAGACATGCAGCAGCTCGAGAAGCCACATTAAGGCTGGAAAGTAAAATATTCAGGAGTTAGGAAGTGTCAGAATTAAGATAGCTGATGCAGTCTGAGTTCAGCCTCTTTATATGTTTGCATAATAGCATAGTCTTTTAATTTCAGTATCATACATGGGTTTTTCCACAGGACCCCTGTCTCAGTGAACAGGATGGACAATGCTGAGTTAATGAGCAGTTATTCAATATTTTGTTTTCTCCTAATTTTTCAATGTGTAGCCCTAGGCCTTATTTACTGCACACTATTGAAACCCTGCTGTGAAGACAGAATTGTTAATTTCCTCATGAGCTTTTCTATGGCACTTATTGCTATAAATATCTGAATGCTTAACAAACATTAATTAATTTATCTTCAGAAAACTCTCACAATTAAAAGGGCTGGTATTACTACTGTTCTACAAATAGGAAGCTACGAGTCATGAACGTCCCATAAATTTGGGTGCTCAGTTGTCAGCTTACAATTAAGGAGGTAGAGAACTATGTTTCAGCATTCAATTTTGAGACACCTTGCAATCAGAGCAGAAAAGTAGATCAATAGGCTTTCTCTACTCTTTTAGAAGAGCTAGTGAGATGAGCTGTGCAGGGAGCACTAATACCATTTATTGCACTAATAGCTGTTGTGTGGGAAAAAAACCCAGAAGCCTTGGGCATGTAAATCCTCTTCACCTGCACTCCTTTACTTTTGACTGAGTAATTTTAATTCTGTGCCAAGTAGAAACTTTTAAAGAGACCCACAGAGCATCATGGCTGTGACTTCACTACACTTGAGAAGAGCTGGAAATATTTAAAGATAGAGTGAGCAAGGAATCACCTAAATGTAGACACAGGGAAATACTGCTGAATAGTATTCCTTAAATCACAGCCTTTTCATAGATTTAGTATCCTTATTGTGGGTTACAGGAAAGTCCTTTCTTCCATTCGAGATTCAGAGCTCTTAGCCCTTTAATTCGAGTCACTTACCCAAGCTCTTGCTACCAAAACCGTTCTGGAATTTGATTTAGTGAGGTAGGACCCTTCCAGAAGAGTACAGAAACAAACATGTTGACAGGAGTGTCCTCTTACTTTAGAAATTGCTCTGTGATAAGAAGCAATGGCATCACTTTGTTCTTATTTTTGAGAAGACTCAAGCCTATATTGCCAGAACACTGCTTCAACTAGTGACGAGCTAAGCTGTTACTTTCTAGATTAATGAGTAGAAGTGCTCACTTGGTAGAGGGTGGACCCAGTTCCTGTCCTTGCTCCAGTTAGTTATCCAAGTAATTGGTATTAATCAAGTACTGGTTAAAGTAAGAAAGGTTTTAGATGAGTCTTCATAGACTGGCCTCAAAGGTCATGCTTGGGCATGCTCCCTCGGATCCAGGGAATATGCAACTGTGTGCCAACTAGCACTCTTCTGCAGTGTGTCCTCAGGTAAGGGCAAGACCTTAAAAAACCTTAAAGTGAACACACAAACAAAAAACCTCTCCGGTTCCTACGGACAATAATCTTCCTTATCCAGTCATGACTCAGGTCTGTCCCATAAAACATCTTTGCAGGAATATATTACTGAAGACAGTTTCATAAGCTGTGTACCCTGAGGGCTGAATGTGGATTACACAGAAACATCAACTTGGCTGTTTCCTACCTTTCTGTTAGTTTGCCTTGCAGTAGTATTTTAACGTGGTTTTCGTAGACTGCTAAGGGGACGTTTTAGCCTGAAATGATACTGGACCCCACGTGGTTTGCCAGCATGGCTTGTGAGCTGCAGAGCACCAAGCCACAGTGGGCAACATGCAGGTAGTACTGCCATCTTGCACAGCAATATGCATATGGCACAAAGGTATGAGGCGCTGGCACGGTGTTGGTGTCCTCTGTACAGGTGCTACGCCTGCTCGGTGTGGCCTGGCATCGCTGAGCTGCTCTCCTTGCCACCTTTGTTCCCGGAGCACCGTCAGCGTCCGGTGCCGTCTGTGGGGAGGGAGGGGGCCATGCTGCCTCCTCAGTACACAGCTGGGGCAGGCAGACAGGAGCCTTGTCCTCCGAAGAGGGGAGTCAGAAAACAGGACTGCAGGGAGCGGAAGGAGAACAGGGATTGTAGTGCCCTTAGGGCCGCTTTCTGCCACAGCATTTTGTCACAATGTGAGCAAGTATGAGCCCCCATTATGAGCAGATCCCAGGAGCTGCAGCCTGCCAAAGTCCCACTGACTTATTATCTAACAATTCAATTATAGTTGGTGGTACTCAGACACTTTTTCTGTTTTTTGGAGAGGAATCTCTGCAACTAAACGTGCCCAGGTGCACTGGGGCCATTGCAGGTGATGTGATGCTTTCTGCTGCAGCTCTGTCTCGTCCTTTCTCTTCTTCAGGTCCCATTCCCCTTCTGAGGCTTCTCATTTACTTCAGCCCTCTTGCCAAGCCAGGACTAGCTTTCCTCTTAGGGCTCAGCATTTGACGGAAGGTTTTTGGGAATGCTTAAGTAAAATGCCGCCTTCCCACATTTTCCCAGAATGGTTAGCCACTGTCATGGGGTAGTAGGTTTGGGGTCTGTACCTCAGCCGTGCTGTGGAGTTTCCTTGAAGGGAAGGGGTACTGCACAGTCTGCTCTGACCAAGGGCTGGAAGCAGAAGGAATACAGCAAAACATTTAGAATATTGCAATCTTAAATGAAACGAATCTTTCCTGCCTATGTTGAATTGCAGTTTTTCAGAGCTTTTTAAATTGGTTAAATTTGGGTAATTTCTAATGAGCATGACTGACATACAGAAAACACAAAAGACACAGTTGTCCTTGCTAAGTTGGAAGTAATTTGAAAAGGAGTATTTTTCAAGGCCTTGGTTATTTCAATATGCAGAAGAACCTCACTCTTGGAAATCACCTGTTACTACTGTAAGGTTCCCAGAACTTCAGCCTGAAGTGGACACGAAGCACAAACAATTCCTGTCCCTGCTGTCAGTGGAATTGTGTACAACTGAAAAATCATCTGGCAACTGTATCTGGCAACTTAGTAATAGGCCACAACATGATCCTAACTAGTGTACTTTCATGAGGAAGGCTGAATGTGGAGAATGATATTGCTGTGTTAATGGAGAAACACAACTTTCTGCAGGGCTCATGAAAGAAAATGGGTACTTTTCCAGTCTGCTTACGTGGCAAATTCCAGAAATTTAGGCCAAAAGATTGAATCCAAGCTGTAGTCAAGCAGACATCCCTCCCTCTCCAGTGCTTAGGTGCATAGCTAACAAAATGTGGAGGTTTAATTTTTTTGTTAACAAGAAGACCAACTTTGCTAATGCAGACCCAGAAGTGCTGGACTAACAAATAAGCACACAGGAAATCTGTAATTCCAGAAAAACTCGGGTCTCAGAATTGTAGCAGTTGTTTACATCTTTCTACAGCAAAAAGGCTATTTAGTTGCATTAAGTTACAACTTTGTGTTCAGATAGTGGATGCTCACGTTATTGTCTTTGTGAAGATGAGTTGTCACTTCTCTGATCTATTGCTGTCACAACAAAGAGGCAGTAAAGCTTTCCATTTGACATAGAAGAAATGGAAGAATTTGTTTTGGTGTTAGGCTGTGCAACAGTTTCCTTTGTACGAGCCCTAAATTTTAGCCTTTACTAATTGGTACTGAAATGAAAATTAATCAGAGCGAGGGAAGGGAATTCACAGTTGAATTGTAATTATTGCAGAGACAGTAAGCAAAACTCTGCTTGGGCTGTGCAGAAGCATGGCACGGGAGTGAAATGCTTGGCTCGAGCTTGTTAACTGGAACTGATGCCCTGAAACAGCTCTGCATGTTTGCTTTTATTAGCAGCTGGTAGCTAGGTGGTAGCTGTACATTTTGGAGCCAGCCATGCTGGTTGAGAATGGCACCACTGCCTGTCTCACTGCTGCTCCGGGAGAGACAATTGCTCCCACAGGTAGGCCACGGAGAAGTTCAATACACACTAATGGGGCTCATTGTGCCTGCAGCAGGGTTGGGGGCACTCATGCAACCCCTTCCCACCAGCGTGGTTGCAGAAGCAATCGCATCCAACCCATGGGCGATCTCAAGCACCCCAGGCTGATGCCATCTCAGGTTAGGTTCAGAAGAGGACATCTGCCTGCAGCCTTCAATCACTGAAAGCGGTAGGTGTCCTGCAGGCAGAGGTTTTGTGGCTGCTGCTTAGCACAGTGGTCCCTGGAAAGCATTTCATGTTCCTGTTTTCCCTCTCCCTAGCTGAACTGTATAGGCTTTTTTCCCACATGGGTACTCAGTCAATGGAAACGGATATCTAATCAATTTAATAGAAGTGGATTTTTTGCGTATTCTCAGTGGAGAGTAAATTCATCCACTGGCTGATGTGCTACATCTCTACTAAGCTCCTATTCAGGTAACATTAGAGCTGGTTGAAAAATGTAAAGCCAAATATCCAGAGTTTTGGAAAATGAAATTTTTTCCTCTTTATATTTGTTGTTTTAAAAAATTAG
This sequence comes from Microhierax caerulescens, assembly GCA_035590215.1. Taxonomy (NCBI): domain Eukaryota; kingdom Metazoa; phylum Chordata; class Aves; order Falconiformes; family Falconidae; genus Microhierax; species Microhierax caerulescens. The sequence goes on from JAVJGJ010000014.1 coordinate 56,570,659, forward strand.
TGACATTTTGTTTTCTTTTGTTTTTCTTTTTTTCCTCACACTCTCTTCCTTTTACCCTTTTCTTCTTTTCCTTTTTCTAGTTTGCCTTTGTAAAAATAGAGGGCCAGTAAAATGAAAACTGTGTGGATCAGGCAGTGCCCATATTCTTTACCTTCCAGTTTTGACTGAAATAGTGAAATGTCAAAACTTTGACAGTGTTTTTACACTAACTCTTTCTTAATTTTTTTTAAAAAAAAAACATCAACCAGCTCTAGTGAGTAACAGCTGCACAGTACTCTTGGTGGTTGTTCGTAAGCAACAGTAAGTGGTGATGAATTTCTGTTGCGGCAGCATTCCGTAGGCTCCTATCCTTCTGGTTTGTGTCGAGGTCATGGGGAAACATGATGCTGAACTCAGACACCCTGTGCAATGTGGAATTACTGTTTTACTTCCAGCTTGGGCTGTTTCTGTGAGGAGCTAAAGCAATTGCAACTGTAGCTGTACAGAGCAAAAAAGATCATGCCTTTTGCAATCTCTTTTTCTGTTAGACTTGTAAAGGTTTAATTTGAATTGGCAAATGGTGATAAATGCAGATTTTTACAAAAATCTTTTTTAAAGGACTTACAGAAACTTGAAAATCTGATGGCAAAAATACAGGTGTCCATCTGATTCTTCAGCATGTGCTTGTTTCTACTCTTGTTCTGCTCTGAAATCATGATGCTGTCTTTGCCCTGCATATTTAGAGGGACTTATGGAGGAGAAAACAAGAAAGGCTGAACTTGACAAAAGCTATACTTGGTAATTATCTTTGGCAATGCTGAAGTCTATTAACTGTTGATTTTTTTTTTTTCAATAAAAAGTAGAAATTAAATCCTACTGTGCCCATTGCAGGCTTTTTCTAAAGGAAGAGTTACTGATGAGCTATTTTTCCATGATTGTGCTGGTTTCTTCAAGTAACAACATCACTATGTGTTTTTCTCAAAGTGAGTGTAATTTGCCTAGCATGCTTTTGGGGGTTTCTGCTGCCGCCAAAGCTAATTTAATACTCATTAAAGTACTGAGCAAGTCTAATCCAAAGCCTTATGGGCCTTCAATGCAGGCCCATAAAATGTGCAGATTTGCACTTGCTGGGCAGCTCCAGGGGAAGCATGCTGTGGGAACAGGGGGTTCATGTGCATCCTGCTATCAGAAAGCTGCCACTGCACTGGGGAAAGTTTGGAGAAGATTCTCATAGCTGTGGGCAAAGGTATATATCCTCTGGTAGCTGGAGCTCTCTCTACGTGCTGAAGCCACAAATGGAGCTAGGGGCCAGCTCTCATGATGGTTATCCTGTCCCAGCAGGCTGCCTGAGCTGTGTGACTGGTCCTGGCATCCCACTGGGGACAGCTGGCATAGGTTGGTGTGACGGCATGGCTGCCCTCCACCTTGTGCCCACAGAGGCTGGGCTGCTGAGCTGTGCCACCCACCAGCTGTGCGTCTAGGGAGGGGGCCCAACACTTGTTTGCCCCCTGACATTTCCACCTCACGTGGAGTCTCTCTGCAATGGGTAAAATCTGGCCGTGGCCAGCACTTTCCATGGGGCCAGGGTTTTACCTGGTCTGTTGTAGGTGCTGAGCAACCCAGCTGCCTGCATTGACACTGGGGCTTGGGTGACTGTCTGCCAGCACAAGTCAGGAGGTGGCACGTGCATCCTGTGGGTAAAGCCACACACCTAAGCAATGCCAGCTGTGGCTTCTCCTGCCGGTGCGGGGCCACTTGGGACATGGAGACATGCTGCTGGGACATGGAGGGGCCACCACTGCCCTTGCCTACCCCAGTAATCTCCCCCCTGGCAGCTGTGAAGCCAGCCCCTCTTTTGGCTCACGTGTGCCCCACACTCGAAGTGTGAAATAGGACGTGGCCGCACTATCAACACTTGTGCAGAGGCAAGAGGTGCCCGGGGTGGTGGCTCCTCCTGGCTCCTGCTGCTCCAGCTCCTCAGCAGCGCTGGGCTCGCTCCTGACATGGCACATACCTTGTCCTTGTAGCCCACCTGCACGTCCAGGGTTGGCTTCTTACAACTCACACCTGGCTGGTTGTTTTCCAGGCCCAGAAACGGGGGTGGCCACAGCGGCCTGATGGTGGGCACGCCGGACGGGGTTGGCCTGTTGCCCCGTTGGTGGCAGTGCCCAGTCTCTCCCGTGCTGGCAGCCTGCCCCGGCACAGATGGGCTTCCTTCACGGCGCTCTCAAGCAGCTGTTCTTGCCAGGGGAACGCGCTGTCCGCCCGTGCGGGCAGCCAGCCGGTCAGCGGGGTCACGGCACACGGCTGCTGGCCCGGGCCCATCCCGCGCCCCCCGTGAGCAGCGCTCCAGCGGGCCCGGCAGCTGCGGAGCCCGAGCACGGCGGGACCACAGGGCGGGGAGGAGGGGACCCTGGGGGGGCCGTGGGGGGACAGGGGTGGCGCGGGCCCTCGCTGGGCAGGACACGGGGCGAGCGGCTCTGCGCGGGGGCGGTAAAACCGCGCCGCCCCGCCGCTGCCCCAGCTGCTGCCGCCGGCTCCGGGGGCGGCGGGCGAAGAGAGCAGCCTGGAGGAGCAGCGGGCAGCGCCCGACGCCGCCAGCCCCATCTCCAGCTTCTTCAACGGCTCCGGCACCAAGCGGCTGCCGCAGGCCATCATCATCGGCGTGAAGAAGGGGGGCACGCGGGCGCTGCTGGAGTTCCTGCGGGTGCACCCCGACGTCCGCGCCGTCGGCGCCGAGCCCCACTTCTTCGACCGCAACTACGAGCGGGGACTCGCCTGGTACAGGTAGCCAGCCGCCCCTCGGGGCTCCGGGGCGTGCGGGGGGGTCTCCTGGCCCGCGGCGGGGGCATCGCCCGCGGCGGAGTGCGGGAGTTCCGCTAGGTGCAGCCCCTGAAAAAGCAACCCCCAAAATTAAAAAAAAAAATAAAAATATATAAAATAAAACCCAACAGACCTTCGCGGAACTTGCCTTCCCCGCTACTGCAAGCGGCGTCTGGGTGTTCGCAGGCTGCACGCTAGCCAGAGCGTATTTAATCTTTAAAGAAAGATTAAATATTAATTTTTTTAAAAAAAGAAAAATTAACACTCTCCTTTCGTTGTGCTTCCAGGGGCGTTTTGCCCGAGCCGCTGTTTTCCCTCGGGCTCGGGGCGCTGCTGGGGGCCGCCTGGCGGAGTCGCAGCCCCCGGGTGGGCGCCGGGGTGGGCAGGGGCTTCTCCTCCCGCCCCGGGAGGGCTTCTCCTCCCGCCCGGGGGCTGCACCCGCCGGCGGAAGCAGCCCCGACCGCTCCAGCTCACTCTCCGCTAACTTTCTCCTACCGCTATAACCCGCTTTACAGCCGATCCGCTGCGCGGGTCCCGGCACGGCGCTGCGGGGAGCGCCGGGGGGTCCCGGGCAGTCCCGGGGGTACCTCCGGACGGGGTGCGGAGGGCTTTGGCTGCGGGAAAAAGGCTAAATTGCGGGTTGGCATCCCGCACGGGGGGTGCGGGGCGGCCCCTGCGGCGGGGGAGCCGGTGGGACACGGCGCGCCGGCGCCCACCGCAATTAAGTTCCTTTTCATCCTTTTTATGCTTGAAGTTGCTTTATCGAGAATATTTTGACTCTGCCGAGTGCTTACAGGAACGCTGGGGGAGCGGGGATGGAAACTTGGGAGTTGGATGGGAGCTGGGAAGTTCCGAATCGCAACATTGGTAGTCTCAAAACTCCCACCCTGCGAGCCCGATTACGTTTATGGTTTGGTTTGGTTGAGCGGGTGCGTGGGGGTGTTTTTTTGTTTGTTGGGTTTTTTTTAAAATGTTGCCATCCCTCAGCAGTTAGTGAAATGAACGCAGGATAAGATCGGGCGGGTGGGGGGGGGAAGTCGGTTTTGCAACCGTTTTCGTTTTCTGGGATCCTGGGATTTTGGTGGAGGATGCAGCGTGTCGTCCCGTAGCGACCAAGATGAAATCTTTATGAATTGAGTCGGTTCTCAAAAAAAAAAAAAAAAAAAAAAAAGAAGTATCAGTCTCGCATTTTGAAAGGAGAACTTGCATAGAACGGAGCAGAAGACCTGTCAGGATTTATTAGCAAAATGGTGGTGTACGTGTTGAACTCTGTTTTTAATTAGGCACCTAAATTAGACCATAAAATGGTTGATTAATCTTTTACAAGTAAGAGGTGGAAGGGGAGAAGGAGAGAATAATGCTTACGATTACATTAATCTGTTGTTCCAGATGCAGTGGGCGAAAGTCAATATTATATTTAAAGGATACGCATTATTTTTTAAATCCGGAGAAGCTGGCATCAAAGTTGCACGTAACTTCTTAACGTTTCACCTTATCAGCTGCTTAACTTTAAGCAGCGCGGGCCCAATCCCTGCAAGCACGCTGCTACATGATTAAATGGTATCTTTGCAAAAGGAGCGTTTTAACTGAAATACAGCAAATCTTCAGGTCTGAGTGGTGCCGCTCCCGAGCAGCCAGCGAGCCTAAGTGATGCTGGAGGTCTGGAAATCGCTGGGGGGTGATTCTCCCTGAGGATCGGAGGCCGGCGGTCTGTGGGATGGGCACCCCGAGCCGCTCGGGATGGGGGGGAAGGACTAAATCATGCAAAAGGTATGGAGGGGAGGACGTATTTGCTCAAATCGACAGGCAGATTGTTGGGTAATTAATTGGGTGTTATTCCCTACCTCAGTTTGAATTAGGTGCAGAAGTTTGTTCCTATAATTTTCGGCATTTAGAAGTCAGACACTGTGTAACTCCAAACTCCCACCGACTGCAGTCTTGGCTTCTCAGCGCTCCTCAGCAGCATGCTTATTTCTCCAAGCCCTAACGAGGCTTTTCTTTATTATCTTAATGTCCATAAGGAGATGCATTTGTATTTTCTTATTAACGGCCCAATAAAATCAGATTAAAAATGCTATAAACCCTCTGCGGTGCCAGCCGCCGCGCAGCGAGCTGGGCAAGCCTGGTCTCCGTGTTTCAGATGCTTTTGCACAAATCAACTGAACTTTGGAACTGAGGGAGTTACTGGTGCCCCCAGCACCCCGTCCTTGCGGCTGAAATCCATTTGACTGGCTTTGAGAAGATGAGGAAGCAATTTTTGTCCCACATCTCATTGAAAGTATATTTTATTTGATTGGCTTCTGGCTAAATTTGGTCATATGTGTTAGGGGTTTTTGTTTGTTTGAGTTGTTCCTGACATACAGTGAAACGTTCCATTGTAACATTATTTTTTTTTTCAGATTTCTGAGAGACTGAAGGCAACAAAAATTTGCGTATTTATCTTTATTAGGCTTATATTTTCGGATATTTGTGATTAATCATATTTATATTAACTACTGATCTCTGTCTAAAGTTTTCATCTGTAGAAAATAACTTTTGAAGGAGGGAATACAAACTTTTTTTTCTGGTTCCATTTTCTGCCAAGTAAAAATTACTTTTTTTTTTTTTCTTTATTATTTGTTTGTGTGGAAGTGAAACAGCATCAAGTGGTGCTGACCACTGTTCCTGAAAAGCAGAGGGAAAAGAGGGGGGAAAATTAAATTGATTTTTCGATAGCGTGATAACTAGAAACCTAATGGAAATAACTTCTGTACGTACATTGCAGGGCTTTCCCCCTGGTAATGAATACAGCATGTTAACTGCTTCAAGTGAAAATATGTACCATGACAGAGGAGAAACGGGATCCAGCCACTATTGCAAACTAATTTTAAGTAGCGCCTGGAATTTTTGGATAATAAAGAAGCTTCCTCTTCTCCGCAGTAAGGAGTTGGGCTCCGCAGCCTGGGCGCGCATGTGTCCGGCTGCCGGGACGAGCAGCCTGCCTGTTTCCTTATGGGTTTACTGTGTGGGTTGGGGGGGGAAAAGTGTTTCTTGCAAGCCTAGGAAAACAGTTGTTGAGTTTTATTTTTTTTTTAATTTCTTTTCTTCCATTCAATGATGATGCATGTTTAAATATGCTAGGACTTAAAAGCCTGTTGTCCTATAATTAATGTAAGGTAAGAAAAAAAGGTCATGTTGTTAGTGTTATGAGTTTGGGGGATTTATTTCTTGGGTTTTATTGTTATTATTGTTTTTCTTCTATCATTTTAGGCCCAGTGGGCTGTAGTATCCACTCCCTTCTGCTGTGGGCTGAGCGTTCCCAGCCCCACATAACATCACTGGTAAATATTTTGAGTCTGTAGCCCTCTGCCTCAGCTCCGCTGCCTTGAGCACTGCAGAGGGGAGACCTCTGCTTCTTTTTCTTTCCCCCCCCCCCCCTTTAAAATGCTGGGGCTTCATCTTCCCACTATTGCCAAGCTGCCCTAATTCCTGCGCCGTGCTGAGATTGGGTGGTTTGGGCCAGCAGGATCAGGCCCCATGGTCCAGTGCTGTGCAACGAACACCTTCAAACATGCATTTCTGAGACCCCCCCAATCACCTCAATAAGCACTGGGGACCTTAATGTGCAAAGCGCTGCTTCGCAGCAATTCCTGAATTATGAGGAACTTCCTTGGGGTTTTTTTGCTTTTATTTAATTTTTCCCCAGGAGCCTCGTTTTTTTGCCCCAGGGAGTGTGTGGGGGTGTGAGCGGTTTGGTGCTGATGCTCACAATGAGCCAGGCTGGGAGCAGGGGAGGGACAAGGCAGTGATGGTGAAAAGTTCAAGGGTGAGAGCCTTGCTGAGCCAAGGGCAGATCTTGAGCAAGGCAGGATTTTGCCACTGTGTTTGGCTGTTCCCTGTAATCCCAACCTTCCAGTGGCAGCGAGGGTTTGATACCTGCTGCCTGATTGCCACCGCGCTTCAGCCTCACCGGCAGCGCACGGGGCCGTGCGGAGCAGTCGGCACAGACACAACTGGGCACTTGCTCAACTCAACGTGATGTTTCCGCTGGATGTCGCAAGGTTCATTGGCCACAGGATGTTTGGGAACCGTCTTGGTTCTCCCAACTGGACTTCGGGTGTTAATGACTGTATTTGAGCAAAGACCAGTTCCTCCAGCGCGTTCTCATGAGCCGTGTTGGGTTGTAACGAGCATATCCTTATAAAGGACAGTGGTGTTCTCTGGGATGGCTTTGCCAAGCTGCTTTCCTCTTCTAGTTTTCTCCATGAAAAAGAAAGAAAAAATTAAAAATCAGCTATAGACTTTGCATTGCATTGCGCTTAAGCAAGCGGGGACTTTTCCTGGTCCCCTCGGCATGTGCACAGGGCTCAGTTCCCCCTTGGCCGTTGAAGCAGCTGCCCATGACGTTGCCTTAGCCGCTGTGCAAAGTTTGGAAGAAAATGGCCCCAAAAAAGACGGGCTGGGCTGCTATAATCAGTCAGCAAGGCCCTTGTGTTTGCATGGGATCATTCCTTCAGATCTGAGGAGGGTTGAGTTGTTCAAACAGATGGCAAAGATTATTCGTGTTGCTGGGGTTTCAGCGCGCTGCTCTGTTTCAAGCATGTTGCCCGATATGACGCACGTGACAAGTTCTTCCCAGCACGACGCTGGGGGGGGGGGACGGGGAAGACATTGTCTGCCATGATCGGGTTTCATGGCCTCACCTGTCGAGCTGCTGAGCTTTTCAAAGTTGACCATGCATTGGGGGTGACTTATGTGGATGGTGGATCTGCCTGGCTAATCGCGTTAGCGCAGCACCATGCGGCGTGCCGGGGAGCGTTGTGCTCCTTGGCATGAAAACGATGGGAATGAAAACCCATGGGCTCGACTCTGGGTTTGGGATTTTTTTTTTTTTTTTTTTTTCTTTTCAAGTGGGCCATGGCAGATGTCTGTAACACACCCCGAGCTTTGGATACCTCAAGGCGCTTCCAGTGAAGGCTTTGTGTTTAAAAGCATCCAGCAAGCCCCAGATGCGGTGGCTATAAAAACGACTCAAACTGGCAGGTTTTTGAGCTGGATCTCCTGATTGTGGACTTCTCTTACTATCAGGCCTCGCAGGCTGAACAGCGCTGTTTGCTCAAGCCTGGATTCGGTGCTATTAATCCATCCCAAGTAGGAAGAAGTCTAATTTAGCGATCGCTCAGCGTTGGGCGTTCGTCCCTGCTGGTGGTGTCACCACGGGTGATCAATGGGTTCAGGGGGTAATGAATCGGCCAGGGTCGTGTGGGACACTTAACATATGGGCTCAAAGGACAACAAAGAGCCGGGCGCGTTATTTCAGTGGTGCAATTTGGAGGTCAGGGGCTATCGGCTGCTACCTGTTGTCACCATGTGGTGTG
>JAVJGJ010000014.1:56582792-56607945 GCA_035590215.1 Microhierax caerulescens
CCCCCCCCGCACACCCCCCCACACCCCACACACACACCCCACCCCACCCCCCCCACACCCACCTTTTCCTGAGGGCACCCTCCAACTTGGGCTGCAAACCCGGCTGCTTGGAAAGAGCGCGATTCCCGTCACGCTCCTTCAGCAGCTGTACAAATGCCACCCGTCACAGCAAAAAGGGGATTTTTTTTTCCCCTGGAAGTGCGGTTGTGTAGGGGTGAAGGGGTGTAGATGTGTAGGTGTGGAAGGGTCTCCCTGCCATGCACCGTGAGGACAAGAAATATTTACACTTGGCTGAAGATCATCAATGCACATGAGCGAGAGAACTCCTCGCCGGGCTTTGACCAGCGAGTGAGGCGGCTATAAATGGCTGTTTGTTCTTTTAAAAAATATACACTTAAACCATTTTTCCCCCGTTAAGTTTCTTTCGTATCTCATGGGTACAATTTCTTCCTCATCCAGGATTATTTTTCTGGAGGATTATGATTCCTCCCTCTCCTTGAGGAATAGGAAAAAACAAAACAAAACACGAAGATAAATACTTTTAAACATCTTCCAATGGTATGGGCTATCCACAGTTTGCAATGTATTCCCAGTAATTTGCAACTTTTGAAAGCCGGGCATTGTTTCTCTCTACTTATTGAAATGCACAGATATGTTAAATAGGAGGGGAGAAAACCCCCCAGCCCCGATGACTTCTGTTTCGCTGCATATGCAAAGAGAGGGCAGCTTGACTCTTCCCTCGGCGTTTGTTAGTCACATCCTCTTGGCCATTGTTTTGCTGTTTGTGCTGGGAATCCAATTTATTTAATGGTAAAGAGCCAGTGGTTGGTGGTTGTTTTCTTTTTTTATTCCAGTCATTCTAAGCTGATCTGAGAAAGCAGAAAAAAATATTAGCCGTGCCAAGGGGCAGCTCCCAAAGAGAGCTACAGTCGTCTTGTGGGAGGGATGAGGATCTCCCAAGTGACCAGATACGAAATATACAGCATTATTACACTTTTCAAGTGATTTTTGGTTGTATGTTTAATTTTTTAAGATGTTAAAACCCATCCAGTGGATAGGTGGAGTAAACTTGCCTGTTGTTTCAGATGCTGGGCTGCATATACAGTACTTCTCTCCTTTCTGTAAGCCTTAGGAGGTGTTCCCCCAACTGCTGTAGGTTGCCTCTTTATTGAAAATCTTATCCCAAGTCCCTCAGAAAAGCTGTTTATAGCAACAGGCCTATTTCCAATGTCAAAAAGGGGAGGTGGCATCGTTTGCAAATTATGAGTTTATATTTTTTTTAGGGAAACAGAAACAAGTAGGGTCCTTGTGAGAAAGGTGTGAGTTGCCTAAATTGAGAAACTGTCCTACTTTTGAAAGCTCCCAAGTCCCCAAATAATTTTATTAAAAAGGACATAGAGGACCAAATTTCTGACGTTGTTATGGCAACAGAAATAGTTGGGTGGCAATGTGGGCATCCAGAATGTCATAAGAAACCAGCAAAATAAGCACCATGTTGTATTTGGAAAAACAAATTGAATGGTAGTGGCCAAGTCTTAGACTTCTTTCATTCAGTGCAATCCCCATTTTCATGTGTCCAGCCACGCCGACGGTGCCTTAACGAAGGTGCCAGCAAGGCACTCCAATATTTATTGCTCTTAAATGCGACCTGAGAGTTCAGACTGTTATTTTTGCTATTGACATACTGGAAGAAGGACGTTTCCTGATATTTACTCCTTCTTCACTGCCTCCAACTTTTTTTTTTTTTCCTGCCTTTCTCTAGTGACACGTGCTCCAATCCCTTTTTGTCCCTGTGCTCCCTACCTCGCTGGCCACAGGACCTTCGGCAATGCCCCCATAAAAAGAGCTGAACATGCTTCTCTTAAATGTCTGCAATATTAAAATTTTGCTGCTGTTTTCATTTCGCTGGCGTTGAGGGAGCCCTGAAACCACAGCCCCGTCTCCCCTAGTTTAGAAACAGCCAAAGTATTTGGGAAGCTCAGGGGTCCCTACTGTAACACGCTTCAGGGACCTTTTGTACAACAGCCGAACAGGATGAATTTGCCAAGTTTCAAATTTCAGGGGCAGGCAAGACATTTGTACGTCGGTGTTTTTGTTATTCTGGAAAAGTTCTTTGATTTGCAGGCTTTGCCTTTTTTTTTTTTTTTTTTTAAACCTTACCTTTAATAAAAAGGAGATGGAGTGTGACATGAAGCAATTTTACAGCATTAGCAGCTTTGGGCTGTAAACAAAGACAAACGAATTTCGGTCTCAGAAGTTTGCTGTCAGTCGGTCCTATACTGGGGACTCGATCTTACGGGACTTTATTCAAGCAAAACAAGGCTTGAAGTCTCGGAGAGTTGTGCCTGAGTAAGTACTCTGGAATCAACCCCTCTGCCTGCTGAAAAAGAGAAGTGCTGGTTATCTATCTCCCTGTAAAGATCTTTGATGCAGTTGCACACTTCATCCTAACACTTTTGATTTGCTTTGAGATTGCCTTTGCTAAGACAGTGTCCTTGATGCAAAAGCTGGAGAGCAAAAGGGAAATCAGTGGTTTTTGAGTACGGCTGGGGTTTTTTCTTTGTTAATTTTTTTTTTTTTACTTTAAAAAACCCCTCCTCCTCCAAATAAAACAAACCAAAAAACCTTTTATCGAAGCATCTGATTTTAATTTGATGTGATTTTTGTTTCAAGGTTCCTGAAAAAATTAAAATGTATTCCCCTAATGTTTCGAGCTTCAATTTTCAGCATTTTACAATGTAAGATTACTTGACATTATTTAATTGGACATGAGGGTGTAATACAGGAATTTCCGTTATGTGATGGATTAATTGTTTTCCTAATACTTTAAAGGCTGAGATCCAAACATTTTTCCATTCTATTGCAAAATTAACTGCAATAAATCTGTCAGACCCAATTATTCATTTAAAACATTCCACACTGATTAAATCTGCACATTTGCCTGCATGCGAGTGCGAGTGAGGGAGAGGAGGTGTGCGTGGAGGGGGGAGTCCAGGTTTACTCACTCTCCTTCTCAAAACACCGGCGGTGTTAAAAACAAGTCCTTTAAATTTAACCTGGAAAATGTGATTAGCTAAATAGCCTAACGAGAGGATGAAGCATATATGGACACACATCCCTGAGCCTCCCTGCCATCCCTTCTCCTTGCTGCCAGGTCCAGACAGGCAGAAGCATCACGTTTGGACGTTTGATGCTGTTTGAAAAGATCATATTTTACTTCTGGCAGGGGTGGTTTGTTGAGGGTGGGGGGTTTTTTGTTTGTTTTTTCTTTAGTTTGTTGATGTTTTCAAAGTCTCTAAACAAAGTCAGATGTGTTAACAGTCTTATTAACAATGTTAAAATGGAATTAGCAGCTTGTGGATACCTCTGGAGTACAATAGCATGTCAGCCTACCCTGCCCCCTTATAAATCGCGTCCCGCTGTCTTTCTTTTGTTTTGTGCCCAATCAGCAAACTAAAGTTTTGTTGAGACAGAAGGGCAGTTCAAGTGTTCCTGCTCCGGCGGAGGGAGGAGCGGCAGCGGGGTTTCTCCCCGGCCCCGGCGAGGCCCCTGCATGAGCGGGGAGAGGGACCGACCCCCAAACCTGCCGGCAGGGCTTTGCTGACCCACCTGCCTCCCTGACCTCTGCCGTGCCGTTTTGTCAGTTTAAAAGGCTTTGCCGAGGTTGTAGTTTACTTTTATGGGCTTTTCAGCACGGCTACAAAAGCTTTTGTTTATTTAAGATGTAGCGCAGTTCAGTTTTCTATTAATCTTCATATAACATCGGTGGCTTTGCCGCTTCCTTAAAGGTTCTGCGCCAAAGTGGTGCCACGCCTGGTCTGCAGCAGCCAGCATGGGCTGGGTACTGACAGCGAGTTTGGGGTATTTCAGAAATCATTTGCCTCTGAGGGTAGAAATCAGCACCAACGCGTGCTGCTGCTTAACTCAGTTTCACCGTAGTTTGGGTTCCGTGCTAAGGAAAGGGTTTTCTTTCACCTTTTAGTCCCTCAAGTTTACCTCTTGCAGTCAAACTTTTCAGAAACGTCACCCGGCTGATTTCAGCGTTAAATGCAAAATGAACATTTAATGAGATCTAATTTTTTCACATGGCTAAAATCACCCTGGGTTAATTTGCATAGAAAATTTATGTCAGACACGAGTCATTCCCCATAAGGAAAATGCTTGTATGTTTTGCTTTGTGGTAATGATGTTTTTACTCCTCTCATCCAACAATCTCCAAGTATTTACAGTTCCTCTGAGAAGTGCGTAGCACTACCAGGCAGACACGCATTTCAAGCCCTTTTATCTGTCAGAAAACTGCAAGACACAGGCAGGTTGCAGTTCTCCCAAGGACCGCAAAACAATTGCAAGCCCAAAACAGAAAGCCATCCCATCCCTTTCAGGCCCCGCATGCTCCTGGCCAGCCCTGCACACAGCCCCAGCAGTGCCCATCCCACCCCTCTCCGGCTCCCCGCCAGACACGGGGGGTGCCCACTGGAGATGTGCCTGCCCATGATGATGCTCCAAAACGGGCAGCCTCCGAGTCCAAAGGCTGCTTATCCAGAGCAATAGTTTTGTCTCTGGCAGTCCCACGTGCCATGCCCTCTCTGAAATAATTGGGCTGAGCTGGGCTACGCTCTTCTCCCACTTTCCTCATGCTCCCAGGTGTCGGCTCCTGCTGTGCCCCCATGTGTCCCCATGTGTGCCCCGCCGCCCAAGGTGCTTTGCTTTTGCTTTCTGTGGGGGTAGCAAGGGGATGTTTGGTTTCCAGAGCCAGACTGCCTGACCCTGCTCCCTCAGTCCCCTCCAATGTGTGCACATCTCTCAAACCCCAGCCTAAAACCCTGCTGCTCTCCCTTCCCCTCGGTTTACACAGCTGTTCTGTAAGTGGAGAAGATGATACCAAATGCAGTGCAAACTGCTCAGTAGCCCATAGGCCGTTTGACTCCACCGCAGTGCACACCGAGCGTGGCTCACCCTTGCCACAACAACACAACATGGAAATGTTTACTCTTTTTCTGAGGATCATGTCCCCGAGAATGTGTCTAGTGATGAGAATTAAGTTCAATTCATTATTTTCTTACCTAACCGGTACAAAAACTCTCTCACAGGGAAGCTTGTACCAGTTTTGCACATATAAAAATCAGTATCTAGTCTTAATAATGAAGAATTGAGGGTGGTAAAGACTAAATTACAGAGGGATAAAATGCATGTTATTTATAGTATAGCTCACTTTACCCTGTTGTGAAAAAATTATATTTAGTAATATTCTAGTAATTCAGCTTATTTTAAATGCTCTATGTCTATTTTTACCCTGCAAAGGTTTTACATCACTTTGAAATTCTACAGATAAAAACATGTATTTTCATCTTATTTTAAACCTTATGAAACTGATGAACAAAGGAAAATGTATAACCAGATGCTGGTTTATTTATAGAGAAAAAGTAAATGCCCATTTTGAGGAATTATATTCATTTTTGTGCAACATCTGCTGAGAGAACAAATGCATCTTTTGTCTGACTACTAGGAAGCCCATAAATAACTGTAGTGTTTGTTGAGAAAATATTTTTTGTTGATGGAAATTCTGGATTAAAATAATTGTTTAGTACTTTGCATTTATTGTCGTCTTCCAGAAATAGGGCATCTTAGATAAGCAGTCTTCCCAGGAAGGGTGCGGAGGGATGTGGAGGTGAGCTCCACCGGGCACCCTCCACACCCTGGTGCTGTGCTCGCCATCGGCAATCCCTATCACCTGGGATATAGCCCGCCCATCAATTATATATACGGTGCTTCTGTTATTATTCCTGTAAATCTCGTTACTAATTAGTAGTGGATCAATGGCAATGGAGGAGCCTGCATGCAGCATCTGAGGAGCTCAGAGTAGCCGGGCAGTCCTTGCTGGCTTACCTTTACAGGGCCCCAGAGCCCAACCACTGGAGGTGCTGAGACCTTCCCAGCAGAGCGGCTGCGGTGGAGTGGCAGCTGCCTGCTGCTTGCCACCGTCAGGCCCTGGCATCATTTTGTTTTACAGAGGCTTGCTCTTGTGTGCTAGTTTTCCAGATTCCTTGACCTACACCTTTGTTTCTGTGCTTACGCAGAGATTATCTTCCTGCCAGACACCTAGTGAAAGAAGATTTAAGAATAATCACCTTTCCCCCTTTTTATTTCTATTCTTTATAAATTTGTAGCAAATTTCTATAAAAGGTTAGTATTTCGTGGAAAACAGTGTGGTCTGTTTGCGTTTAACATGGCATTGACATTTAATATGGCAATTTTGTATCTGGAACTATGTGTAAGTTCATGGTATGTGTCGTCTTCTTGGTGAGCTCTCGGTAATACCTGCAGCAGTTGCAGGAGTTTCCTGAAAGGAAAGCCCCACAAACTACACAACAAATTGAAAAAAAACCAGGAAAGCATAAGCAAACTTAGCGCCACTGATTTAAAAGCAATTGTAAGTGAGAGAATGTATTACCTTTTTGCTCATCCATTTGGGTCCAAATAATTCTACAAAAATGTACAGTGGAAGTTGAAGTTTAAGAGCAGAGCGGAGCCAAAGAAGTGTTACGTTACATATCCAGAAAAATGTACCCACATATTCCATATAACAAATGCAAAGAGACCTAATGAAGGTAAAATCAAGATGCTGCAAAGAATCTTTCCTGGATTAGGCCTTGATACAAGTGTTGCTATTTGAAAGAAGCTATGATATTATACAGTATGATGGCATCTTTTATTTAAGTCTAAAACTAGTTATTGTACTTTTGGACATCCTTCCTGTCGATACTGGGGAGCTTTGCTTTTTCCAGCTGTTGGAGGTAGGCAGGATGGAAAGGAAGGCTCAGTTTTATTGAAAAGTGGCTATGCGAGAGAGCCGGTGGTCAGTTGCTGCCTGGAGCAGAGGATAGGACAGATTCAAACCCCTTGGGGAAGCCCCTTCCCCAAGACCTCAGAAGAGGCTCACAGATGTCTATGGCAATCCTTCCATTGCCTTCATCTGCAGGAAAAGCCACATGTGGCTTTGGGGCAGGAGGAGACAGTATGGCTTTGATGGGTGACGATTTTGGGGGTTCTGTTCCTTCGAGTGAGCTGCACACAGGCTGGGCCAGCGTGGCAGTCGGGGGATGTGCGGAGGGCAGAAAGTCCCATCTTTCCCGCAGAGAAAAAAGAGGTGCCTTGACACAGAAAGCACTGTCCTGAGCAGCGGGGCACAGCAGCGTTTGAGATCCAGGTGTTGTCCATGCATCTGCCTGCCTGGTACTCAGCTGAGTGGAGGGAGGCACTCGGACCAAACTCCTGGGGACTTCACCAGAGTGTTCCAGGGGTTCGCCGCTACACTTAAAACCCTCCTGAGTAAGCTCTTCTGAGGCAAATAGTTGCGTTCATATTTTGTGTTCGTTCTGTCTTGGATGATTTATTTATTTACCTTTTCTGTGCCAGGCAAGTTTTACTGAAGACGTCCTGCAGTCTAACTAGTTGCAGGTCATGTCAGTTGGGGTGCCTTCTGCCCTTGGAGGGAGGTGCAGCGTGGTGGCTGGAGGGAGGTCTGCTGGGGGCCAAGGAACCTGCATTTCATCCCCAGGTGGAGCTGCTGCAGGGTGGGTGCAGGTGAGCGGTGGCTTGGGGAGGGAGCTAAGGGAGGTTGTGCATGCCAGAAAGGGGCTTGGGCTTCCCCAGATCGACTAAAGGGTGATATCACAGCAATTCTTTACATGAACACATACTCATACTAGGAAATGCCGCTCCAAAACGTTTGAACTGTATAGGGTACCTATATAGAGATTTTTCCTTAGAGGTATCATACAGTAATAATTTATGTAAAAAGCACAAGACACATTTTGAAGATGTAGTGCCTTTAATTCTATATGCTTTCCTGTTGCAAGCTGATTTTTAAATTGGGAAACTTGGGAAAACCTTGTAAATGAGGCTGCCGGTTTATTTATTTATTTGTTTCATTTCAGCTGAGACAGATGGGATTCTCGGATCATGCACTGTTAAGCCTTCCTTTGGAATTCGCGCCACTGTGGCCACAGAGCCCAGATGGTGCTTAAATCTGTCATTTTTTAACAACTCGGCTTTCTTAATTTTATATCCAAACACATTGAGCATTCGAAGTGATTAATTACTGTCCAGATATGTCTGTGCTGCAGCAATTTACTGTCGTGTGCCAAAGATCATTTGGTTTTGGAGTAGGTAGTTTGGTGAGGGCTGAGCGGGTGGTGAGAGACTCACCAACAGACACTTTTATGTTGGAAGTAGCAGCACAGTGCCACTTGTATTGTCCTCCCACAGCAGTGGCTTAGCAAAAAGTTTCCATAAGTAAAACAGAATTTAAGTGCACGTGGATATTTTACAGCTTTCTTGGGGATTTTCACTATTGCCATATAAGTTTCAGTCTCACCAAATCTTCCATTTCCCATCAAAATGGAATTTTTTTGGTGTCTGACAAATACCAACATTATCTTGTCAGGATTTTACATCCAGACACTAGTGACGTGGCCAAGATTATAATGGCCCAGTATTTGGTAAGAGAAAGCAGAAGGGTTTTTTTCAAGAAGCAGAGCTTGCTCCAGGGGTTTGGAGAATTAAATGATCAAATTACTGTAATTCTCCAGAATCAAATGCTTCTTGGGTGGCTTCTCAGTTTTTATTTTAAAGTGGTCAATCTTCTGGAAGAGTTTAAATATTATTTGCAAGTTCAACATGTGCATTGATTTTCATGTTTGCAGCAGGCTGCTATCAATTCCTCGATTTTGGGAAATGAGGGAAGAAGTGATGCTGTATGGTCTGTGCAGCTCTAGCTCTAGCTTTGCAGGGGCATCAATATAGCCCATCAAAATCCTTGAACTGCTGCTGCCGTTGCCTTTGACCAAGCACCATTACACCTGAAGGCTGTTTTTGGATGTTACTCATACTGTGCATTTGGGTTTGGTACAGGTCGAAGTGTGGCTTTCAAAAAACCTGTAGAGGTGGGAGCTTCCTTTGGTGTGCCTGGGGTCAACCAGGGTTTCTAGGGCTTTCCTCCCCTTTACAAAGGAATTGTAGAGCTCATGCTATCAAAGCAAATGTCAAACTCTTTCCATTACTGGGGGACACTGGGTAGCATCAGGCTGTGTCACACCATCTTCATACAGTCTTTATAGCTTGTACAGTCTTAACTGCTAGCACCAGTGTTTTGTGTTTCACCTATCAAGCACACCACTGCTGAGGACCAGCTCATGGGAAATAAAAAAATCCCAAGCTGCTCAAGATGGATTTGCACGTAGCTGAGGCGTAGAAGTTTACTGGTAATGAATTTTGGTTCTTAAAAACGCAGAGAAGGAACTGCTCCTCACTATATTAACACACTTTAAAAGGAAAATTTACTTCTGGAAAAGAGCTCTTTTTTTTTCCTCCCACTTTCCTGGAATCTGCATGGAATGAAATAAGTATAAGTAATCAGGTAATCAGACACCACAGGCAAAATGTGTGGTAGGTTTTAAGGAGCACCTTCTAAAATGTGCTGACTATGAAACACAGGCAGCATTCAGAGATTCTAATAGCCAGAGTGTAATGTTTGAAGGAATGGCTTCTACAGCGGTGAGACTTCGCTAGATTTTATTGTTTCCTTGAAAATAAGTGTCCTACTAGCTGCAGCACAGCACATGCTTGGAAATTTTGCTAATATATATATGGGTATTTATAGAGTTAGTTTAGATTAACACATGTATAAAGTGAATTTGCATCTATAATAAAGTCAATGTGTTATATTCATATTGATAAACGTGTTGTGTGTGTGAGAGTGTATAATCAGTATGAATGTTTCCATTTTGAAATATACTGAAGTTTTTATTATTTAACACACTGCTGTAGAAGGCTTTTATTCTGAGATCTCCGTTCGGACATTTCCCTTGTTAAATTTTGGTTCAATGTAATTACTGACTGGTGGTCAGTGTTACCAAATTGATAATATTAAACAGCTAATATACAGGGTTAAAAAAAGAAGTGCGCTTTTGACAAGGGAGGTGCCTTAGCACTGAAGCCCAGTGCCACATCCCAGCACTCCTTCTGGAGCAGTGAACTTCTTTCACATCCAAATTTTCCTTCCTGCTTATAACACTGTCTAGGAGGTCTTACAGTAATTATATGAAGTTGCAGCAGTGCTTTGACGTTTGCTTTTGGTTTGTGATTTAATAAGGCAGGAGAAGGCTGAGTGGGCTCTGGTTTTTAGGAGAAATTTATTGGCTTTGTGGGGCAGGGAGTTTGAGTTACCGTGTGTTTCCTCACTCTCTTACTGGTGATACCGGTATCTAGCATGACATTTTTCAGACTAAGAGTGCTATAGTTAGGAAGAATTTCTTCTGTCCTTTATGGCTTGTACTCTACCATATACTGAGAGTTGCGTAGATGACATCTCCTATAGCATGGAAGTGTTCACTTAATTTTTATGGAAGTTATAAACCTGAAGTTTATATAAAAAGAACTGATAAGCCCTTAACATGAGCCCCACTATAAAAAATAACCACTGTGCATTGTTAGTATTAGATTAGAATAATCCAGGGTAGGTTTTGGGTTTTTTTCTGTGATAAATAATTCAGCTTGGTAGCAACTCTATAAGCTGTTAATAACAAGCATCATAAGTTTCCATTAAAGTGGATCGTGGTGGTGTGCTGGGAGATTATCCCTCACTATGGAGGTTCAGTTCTCTCCTCAGCTTGCTCTTGGGTATCATAATACCTAAGTTTCAGTAGCCCATTAAATGCCTCTAGTAAGCATCAGCAGTTACTTCTGCAACTCCTAGGTGCCCCTAAAATGTAATAATAGGAGTTTCTTAGATGATAAAAGTGACAGTTTGGTGGCTTTTTTCGCTTTCTTTTTATTAAATACAAATGCAGGCACATTTACATTTGTAGCTTCAACTGTGTTTTGTCCTTCCTATATAAAGCAAAATCCCTTATATTCCATGGAAAAGTCCCGGTTCCAATTACCTTTATTTCCAGGTAGACATAGAAAATGATGCTACCATGTTTGCACTGTTCATGCTACTTCAGGGCAGTTTCGCCTGGGAGGAAATTACTGCTGTTGACACATTAATATTGTAAGTTTGGTTTTGGCACGGAAATTACTTGGAATACCTCTGTGCCATCTTCCATAAGTCTTGTTAGCCAGAGAACGACCTGGCAGTGCTCACCACCTTTTGACATTTCAGGTGCCTTGAGGGTGTCTACTCTCTGGAGTCTACTCCTTGGGAAATCCAGGGGTTTGATCTGTCTACTACTCAGAATATAGAAATCCTTTTGATGAGTGAAAGTTAAACCAGGTTATCTAATCAAAAACCCAAAACACAAGCAAAAGGATGAAACTTCCAAGAGCCTGGTTCCTATCCACCTTTAAAAAAGAGCACGCTTTATCTGATTTCAAATCTATCAACTTCTATCTTAACTGTTTCCAGCACTGAAGGAGAGACTTTCTAGCAAAGTCTGTGTTGTTAGGCTACAGTTCGCATTTTCACCAGTCCTGTCATGCAGGATATAAAACTTCAATAGGAAAGACTGCAAAACAAGCTGCTTTTTTCTGCAGCCTACCTTTGTTGTGGGGTCAAAACACGATGAGGAGAAAGGGTACTCACCCTTACTAGGGCTCCTTTTTCCTTTGTCCAGGAGCATTTCTTCCCAACACCCCAAACACTGGACTCTTCGGGATGCTGCTGTAATCACAAAAAAGCTGTCTTTCACAAGTGAGTCTTTTTAACCTTTTCCTAATGAGTTCCCAAGTGCTTTTTGGCCATAGATATTAAAGCTTGTGTGTTTGCAATTTCCATGGAAAGCTGCTGTTTGTAAAGGGTATAGTGGTTTTTTGGTCCTTTGCCCAAAGTAATTTTGCAAGAAACTGTAACTGCATTTAGTACATGTCATTCATTGGAGAAAAGTCATCGTAATTGCATTTGATCACTATCAGTTTATGGCTCTTTTATCATGTTTTCATGCTGCATATCTACTCAAACATCATAGCAAAACTTAATGGCTACTGTTTCACTTCTGCGTAAAACGTTTTATGGCCTTTTTGTGCAGCAGACATCAGGTTTCAATCACTGTTGCCCCATAGAGAGAGAAAAAAGTTGGATGAAGAACTATCAAAAGTCCTTAACTACATAAAATTTTATTTCAGGTCAACTTCCCATAAAAGATATTAAATGTATTTTGTGGTTTATTCTGCACATTAACAATTTTAGAGGAGCTGCAATATTTGGGGGGAAGCAGTATGAAACGGGGAAGTTAATTCACAGAAGATGTTTTACATTTGGGGTAGTTTTCCCCTGTAAAAGGATGAATTTGGATGTGGAAGGGGTGGCTGGAGAGTGCCGCCATCACATTCTCAGAGTGGCTTTGAAAGTTTGCTGTTAGCTCCACAGAACTCAGCTTTCTGACCTTCTGCTGAGCCCTTTTAATCATTGCTTTAAATTTTTGATGTTCCATTCATAAAACTCAGCACAATTCATGCGCCTTAAATTATATCTTTTGCTGCCTGAGCACTGCTGAAGTTCCCAGCTGAAAACTTTAATTAAAAGGGAAACTTTGACATGCTGCTGAGAAGATTAGTTCGCATTAGAATGGCAAGATAAAAGAAAATTTACTTCTAATCTAATTAACACCAATTAAAAGATGTAAAAGAATTTGCATCGGCCAATTGTTAATTATGCATCAATTTGCCTTTCCTGTGACAAAAAAAGCAAAACATGACCTGTTTTGTTTTAGGATACCTATAGTGTGATGATATTGCCACAGTCATTTTTCATGCGAATTGGCTAAGATGGTAACACTTACTTCATGTCATCCCAGTGCTTTGGTTTGTGCTCAAGATTTCAGTGGAAGGTTATTTCAGTCTAATTGGTCTGTAACTTGACAACTGTATGTAGGGATGATGGAAATGCAGATAAAACCTCAGCTTTTAAACCTATTGTGTGTATGTATTTGCTTCTTCTCCTTAAATGTAGGTATGTGATAGTTTGGAAGTGCTAGAGAGGTATGACTGTCAACTTCTAAGTGTGTGTGTATTTACGGGTGCTTATATTTATTTTAATTCACTTTTTTTTTTTTTTTTTTGAGATTACAGCTGGGATTATCTGGTAATATGGGTTTTTTTCCACATGCCTTGATAGTGCTTTTATGCAGGATGTAATATTTTGGGAGAACTGATGTAGCTACTGACCTTCTCAGTTTGCTTCCAAATGGAAGGTTGAAGATATTTCATGGCTGTATGGTAGACACTTGCTGCAAGTTTAAAATATTCTTTTATGTGCATTTGGTTTTTTTCTAATTTTGGTTTTGTAGATTTAAAATTTAAACATGAGGTGTCTAGTTCAGTATAAAGAAAGGACCCAGGCAGAACAATACTTTATTGTATTATACTTTACTTACATTATTTTAAGCACTTTATTTTTATTGAGTTTATCATATTACTAGGAAATTTTATATATAACATATTTTTGGTAGCACCACCACATGAACAATTAGTTTATGACATGGGTTGCTGCTCGTGCCTTCAATAACATGAAGATAAATTTAATACATGAATTCATGTTTACTTTATATTTTTTTAACTCTTTCACTCCCTGTATCTGTACAGCTGATAGTGTAGATACGGTTTGCCCTCAGCGTGACAAGTCTAATGGGGTTAAGAAGATGTCAGAGCTCTGAACAGCAAGAAGGTTGCATATTTCTGGTAATCAGCTACAGAGGAAAGGAGGTGCATGCTTGGGTCTGAAAGAGAGGTTATGTCAACCCACTTTAGGAAGGCAATATGGAAATGGAATTTTGTGGCTAAATTGTATATTATGGGAACAAAAGAGGACAGGGAACATGTCAAAGCGAATAGAAATATTTGTGTTACAGTATTGCTTGCAATCAAATGGTATAGAGTTGTAGCAATGTCTTAATTAAGAATTGCCCTGAATTTTCTCATAACATTCAAAACCCCAAGTAATTCTTTACTACTGTAAAAATGTATGAAGTAGCTCTTCTGTATTTCTTCTTGTTCATGTTATGCCTTGCTGTGCTGTTCTGTATGCTTTATACTGCCTTTTGTGAAAGGCATCACAAAGGTTCTTTCTAAAGAAAACAAACCAGGAGCTAGAACATTAAGAGTACATTATATATTTGACCAATCACTTTTATAAAGTCTGATGCAAGTCTTTAATCTGAGTTCCTTGGAGAATGCTTTAGTTTTTAATATTTCTATGACCTTCTCCAGAGGACTGAAAAATTACTTTGAAGTATCAAAGTGGTGCATGGCGTTTTAGCTGTGTGATTCCCATTAAAGTCAGTAGGAGCCAGGTAGCTAAAACTCAACACAACTATGGAAACATACTCCTTGTGCAGTGTTAAGTAGTAAAGCAGTTCTGTGACATGGCAGTGACATTTTACTGCATTTGCTGACTTTATAGAGCCACTCAAGGCTAGCTTGTATTTTTACTGGAGTTTTACTGTTCAGTGAAAATAATAAAGGAATATTCAAACGTAGGTGTAGGGTATTCTAGTAAAAGGCACAGCTGTTGGGAAAAGCTGGTGGCTTATATTTATTTTTAATGTAAAATGACACAATCCATTTTGCAAACTCTGGGTTTATCACCTGCATGCTAGTCATACCGCAGAGCATTTGTTCAAGGTGCCTGAAAATACTTTGCATACTGTCAGCCCAGGACCAAAATCAGCCCTCGGTGACCAATGGTGCTGGCAGGCAATGGGGCTTTCTCAGCTCAGCCATGCTCCTGTCCAAGGAGAAAGATGAGTCAGTGTTTCCCAGAGGTACTGACAGACACAGCAGCCATCCTGAAGAGAAGCGAGATCTAATGAATAGTTTCTTTCATCTGAAATACCTCTACATTTGGCGAAGGTATCTACAGCATGGGCATTCAGTCTCTGAACCTCAGCAAAGGCAAAGGGATTGGGGGGTTTAGAGGTTTTGGTGCCTTTTTTTTAATATCAGGGTTGTGGGAATCTTGAAGAGGGCAAAATGGTTTTATCTGATGTTGTTTCGCATATGGAATGGGAAGACAAGACTTTCAATGGGAGCTCCAGCCATTTGTATTTAGGGATTGCCCTGAGGATTTGTGCTGGATAGATCTCAAAGAAGTCTGTCACCACATCTTAATCAAACATTGCCACCAGCTTCCCGTAGCATGCCTTTACTTTCAGCTCATGGCAGTAAGATTTTTAGTTTTGTCTGCCAAAGATTTTATATGAGTTTCTGATTGTACTTCAAACCCTGCTGCAGTAAGTTTTACCCTGTACAAAACCTGTATATATACTTGTGTGCTGACCATGGTAATCTGCCCTACATCTTGTCTAGCAAAGGCAACCTGTAAAATCAGAGGTGTTGGCCATCCCCATGGATGAGGCCAACTCCTGAAAGGCCACTACCTTTCAGCAATTCTGGATTTGTTGCTCTTTCTAGCTATAATGTCTGTGTGATTGAGAGCAGCTGTTTTTTAGAGAAAACCTCTGGTCTGGTAAAATTTACACCAAATCAGTAGCCTGGAATGTGAAGATAGTGTCTTCTGCAGACAGCTAATTAATTTCTTTTTGAATGACAGATAAGTTTCTGTATCAGAAAGAGTGTGGCAAGTCCGATTTATGATATTGAGGGAGGAGAAAATGCAATGGTATCTCCATTCAGTCATGCCCTAAGGTCCAATTATATAGAGGTTTGATCCTAAATTATAAAACCCAGTTGCCCTTTTCCAAAAGAAAAGGCCATGCTTATGTTCTTTTCGGCTCTGGAGCTGCATGCAGAAATCCATAGGGTTGTCATACACCAGGGACCAGTTAGAAATAATTGATAATGCGCAGGAGGTTAACAATGCTTGGGAAAGAAGACCATTACAATCTTTAAGCAAAACTCAATTCTGAGTTTTCCTGCCAAAGTCATCTTTTCTTTGTCCACTACTTCACAAGAAGATAAAGCATTGAGAGGAACTGGCAATTGGAACTCCATTCATGTCCTCAAACTTGGACTTTGTCCATGCTGGCCTTTGTCCGTTTTGAAGTAGCTTTGGAACCAGCATGTGTCCTTTGCATCCTTCTGCTCCAAACCAAAACATCCTCTAAAAAAGTCGCAATGAAATCAAGCTGTTCAGCATCTATAAAGTTTAATTTATACCAGCGTAAGTTGAGAAGTTAGCTGTTGTATTCCTCTTGTCTAAAATCAGAAAGGAGGATTTAAAGTTTCCAGATCTTGTGTTTCACAGCAACATCCAGCAGCCATTTGATGATCTGGACAGGCTTCTAATGGCATCCCTACCTGGGCCTGCCATGCCCTCCTGAGCAAGAACCAGAGCTGTCTAGCAGTGCTGCTGCCTGGGACATGCTCCTCAGTGCAGTATTAGCTCACAGATGTAGCTTCTGAGAGGAGTCCTCCAAGTTGCAAGAGGTTGGTAGAATACTTGATGAGGAGTATTGTCACAAAATGTTGCCAAAGAAATAAACTTAGAGCTATCTTGTCTGTTTCATAGGCAGCACTGAAAAATCAAAATTGATTACTCCAGAATTTTGGGGCCTGAGTTCATCTCTAACTGACATCACTTGCTAAAAAGCCTGCAATACTCAAAAGAGAAGTCTAGTCATTAATATATGACTACAGCTTCTTGATGGCCAGTATTATGCTGACATTATATTTTCACCTGAAAATTGTGAAATGTACATAATGCATCACATTACCTCAAGAATGCTGCAACTTTTATGCAGCTAGAAAAGTATATTTATAGTGTTCAAGTTATAGTGTATCACATTTTATAGCATCAAGTGTTTCATCATCAACACAATCATTTCAGGTTTTCTCAAGCTGACTGAGAAATTTACAGAATTAAATAATGTGGAAGGATAGCAGGTAGTGTCCATGGAGTAATATATCCTTAATCCCCAAATTTTTATTGTGTAAATCTCAGCGCAGTTTGCTAGGAGCTCAAGTGCTACACAGGGTTTTCAGAGGAAAGTAATGGTAATTCATCTTAAATATGGGCATATAGCTCCCAGAAGCCACAGGCTTCAGCATATTAAATGACCCAAAGCACAGACTGCAGAGATAAAAAATCCGTATGAAAGAGGAGTTATGAAACAGTACGCTGCATTTGGAAGTCTTAGTGTTGACTTCCTTGGGTCCATAATTTATATGAATTCAATTTCTTGAGCTTCTTTGCACTTTTTTAAGTGCCATTTTGAAACTTTTTGGGATGGCCATATTTATGAAATACTGGCCTATGCTATAGGGTCCATAGATAGGGTATATAGGTACAAGGCCAAGGCTTTGCTCAGTTTTCCTCCTCTGCTACCTCATGCATGTTTATACTGACCTGTCAGGAGATGTATAGTGGTATTTACTGCTATATGACAATAAAAAGTAATTTTTCTCTTACAGTTAATCCAAAATGATGTTTCTGTAATTTTTAACAAGACAGTGTGTGCATGGGCATCTGTATTTACGTATTTAATTAAATTACCAGTAAATTCTTGCCCTTGATTTGCAATAAGTAGCAAACGTCTGAATAATAGAATAAATAATAGTATCATTACATTAGCATTATTAGACTTTTCAGGTTTAAAGAAGTAAATAGATTATTATTTTATTAATTATTTCTCTTTAACTGAGAAATATTTTGAAGTGTGCAGAGACTGAAGAGAATTTTCATTACATACCTGGTCAGGGACCAGGCTAAATGATTCTTTAAGCAGTTTGGGAAAAAAAATGCTCATTGACGACTTGTTAAGTCGTGTGAGAATATGCATTAAATGCTTATCTCTCCTGTGGGTATGTAGGTATCAGCTACTTGGTTTACTGTGTGAGGTTTAATGCTTTTCTTCTAATTTCTAATGAACTTTACCACCAGACTACTTGATCATGACTAAGCCTATGAACAATGCAAATGGAATTGCCCCCTGATGGTGAGGAATGGGGCCCAGATGGCCCTTAAAAGGTGATAATTAGGAAATATAGCATATCTGAGTAAGCTAGAAAGAGAGAAATTTGTTGAAGACAGTCAATCTGTTTGAAGCAGTGGTCTTTCCCTTAATTATATAGATTTTCATTTAATGCTGCTTTAAAGTAAATTTTCCCAGAAAATTTTATTTGCAACTGGAAACTAGAAACCACTGATTCTGCTTCTCCCTGTTTTAAATTCTCTGTGGAACCTTTTCTTCTCACGTTGTCTTCAAAATATGAGTGACAGGCTGGGTGTGTATATTGTGGCAGTGTTTTGGGTTGTAGGTGTTCTGCTGCTGCAAAACAGCACCAAAATGAGAAACACCAGAGATAGATACTGGTCTGTTGTAAAACATATATATATTACCACAAGTCAACTGTAAACTCTACTGCATGAGGATTTGCTTGCTTCTACAAAGGTTTGTCACTGTTTTGAGCATTTCATTGCCTTTTGGCAGTTTCATAAAGCTCAGACTTTTATTTCTCTATTTAACTTTATTAAAACACTGTGATTTGCAAGTATATTGTTGCTTTATATTATAGCTCAGATGTTAATGACATAGTACCACAGGTCATTTAAGGCTTTCCATGGTAACTCTCCTTTTACAGCTGCCTTATGAAATGAGGTTTTTTGTTGATTATCTTTTCTGTGTTGTGAGAAAAACACCAGTGGGGAAGGGAATCCATGTTGCTAGCTTCTGGGAGGGTATTATGGGAAAAGACACAACTTACTAGTAAATACACTACTATTAGTTTTGTAAATTCAGTAAACTCTGTACCTGAGAGTGATGTCACTTAACCACATATCATGATTTCAGAGAATGAATAGATAGATATCAAGGTAGAGACATATCACAGGTAAGTGTATATCAAGTATTAATTTGTTGAACATGAAATCTTGAATTTAAGTATTGAATGCAAGCCTGTGACAAGTATATAGCAGTAAAATTTGTTGGGATGGCCTGCTTGCCTCAAGCTTACGTTGTGATTTGCTATGTCAGAAATAATTCTCCAAAACAGTGGCACATCTTGCAGACCATTGTTGCTGTGGGAGAGGGCAGACTTGATGACAGAGTAGGGAAGGTCCTCCAGGAGGATTATTTTGTCCCCGAAAATATTTAATTCGGTCTCATACTCTGTCCCTTAGGACACAGTACCGTGTTCTGACCCTGTCACATTGAAATGGAAATACAGGTCTCAGCGGTCACTGTATTGCCAGGGCCCAAAAGTTCTCTGATCGTCGTCACCTATGTTAACCTCCACCTTAAGTTACATATTGTCCTCTGTTTCTAAATGTGTTTTCCTCAGCTTCTTGTTGGCTGAATTGGGATCATCAAAGGTCAGCTTTCTAGATCTTTAAATATCAGTGCGTTACTGGGTTCCTCTTCTGCTGCAGCATCCTCTTCTTACGAGGAACCAAAGACCAGTGCTAAAGGAAAGACAGCCTACTGAGAGGGAAGCTACAGGAAATCTTTTTCCCTCATGATTTCTTTTGATTTTCTTTCTTCCCAGTGTGGTACTCCAGTGCATGGAATGGTATCTATATTCAGTTATCACTTCTATGTCTAGTAAATAAATACAGCAGATTCTGTCCTCCCCACCTCACACATCACAGCATACTGTAAATAAAAGTGTAACTTCAGCAAGGCCTGTGGGATTCACCACCTGCCTGACGCAGGAGTGGTCCAGACGCAGACCCCACTGATCAGTGTCCAGAACCAGCATGTGAGTGAGAGCTGTCATGGTGAGAATTGCCTGTGGCCCTTGCATAATTTAGATGATTTTGAGAGTGCTGGAATAGCACGGCACATTTGGATAAAAGCAGTTTAGCAAACACTTGTTTAGAAGCACAAAAAGAGGTTGTGCTTCTTTATCCCAGTTGTGAATTTTCCACACGCTCAGCTTTATACCCATCTGAAGCAACCAGCATATCCAAATGGATGGGGCTAAAAGTGTGTAAATGGAAAGCAAAGGAGACAGGTGGTTGACATCTGCATGTAAGAAGCTGGTTGCCTGTTCGTCAGTTTTAGAAGTGACTTTCCATTTGACAAGTCATGTGTGTGTCTTCCAGGAGGCTCCCACCTTTCCTTCCTTCTGTGTGCCTGTGCTGCCTGCTCCAGCCGGCTGTGCCCCCTTCCCTGCCATAAGGGAAGGCTTTGCTGTCACACCGTTACATCTCCCAAGGCTGCCTTTCTTTTTGTTCTGGCTGTTGGAAGTCGAATAAGCAAATCTCATCTACTAGGTGTGATTGCGCTGCTTCCCAGTGTTTCTGTGTGGTCAACATTTGTGGGTTCCCTTCTGCTTTGAATGGAGTAGTCTGGTTTATTCCGCTGCTCTTTCACAGCTGGTTTAAAAAGAAGATACACTTTTGCTGTCATTACTGTTGTTTGTTATTCGGAAAAAGTGGGTTTAGTCTCTCCAACCATCCCAGTCTACCAAAAACCTTCCAGAACATTCCATATTCTGTCATTTTACAAGTAATTTATTGCAAGTTTAATTTTACATGGCAGGAAGGAGAAGACAGAGGTGGAAGGTTATGGCATGGTGCTCTGATGCGATTCAGTGTGCTTGTTCTGTTTATTATAATTGATTGGGAATGGTTAAAGTACCTAACAGCTGCCCGCTATATTGTGCTGATATTTATATGGTACTTTTATATTCTGTCTGAAAACATAAGCACAAAGGGTTTCCAAAGAATTAATATAAAACTTGCTTGTAAAATTCCAAGGTTTATAGCATGATTCCTTCAGTGCAGACCTGTTTGGTTTCTGTGGGTGGATGCTACTTAACTCTGCAAGATCCTTTTCCATGCTTCTCTCATACAGAAAAACTCCAGGTTTCAAGAAGTTTAAAACCTTTTATCATACTGAGAAAAGCCTGCCATCTTTTTGTAAGGAAGTTATTTTGAAGTGACACATGGGAGATTAATGTGTGGTAGATATCCTGAAGTACTTTAAATCACTTGCATAACCAGTGGCCACTTTTCCCTAGCACTTGGAGTCTTTTGTTTAGGATTAACTCTTCAGTAGCTTGCTTCTTTTCTCTTTCAAACAGACAGCCTAAGGCTCCATCCAGGAGATGATGCCAGTGAAAACTGGCTCAGGACCATCTTTCTCCTTTATCCAGGGACCACACTTGCCATGAAGTGGGCCTCTTCTGGTACTTTCTCCAAAGCTGAAGTTATGGTTTTGTGTGTTGTACACCCAACCTTTTATCTATGGCTCCCAGTTTCGTGGTGCACTAATACAACCCCATCACTGGTTGGGATCAACTGCAAGCCCTTTATTCCCTCCTGAGCCTGTGACCATCGCAAGGCTTCATACCACCTCCATCCAGCCATATTGGCCTCATGTTGGCCTGTCGTCAAAGAGGCACCATAAACTGGTGGAGAACCTGCAGCTCCTTCTAGGTATTGGCAAATCTGAATGTCTCAAACACATCCGCTGGCGCTTCTCCCACTACTGCTGTGGTCACTTCTCCAATTTCCATGACTTCCCGGGAGCCACTGTATTTTAGTCCCATAAATAACATTATCCTAGTGTCACCTTCTTCTCTGCATATATACTCATTATTAACTCAACCGAGACCATGCAAAAGCTAAGAACATCTGGGATAAACTGAAGGGATTGGAGGAAAGAGAACAAGCATATTAGTCCTGAGGAGGTGGCTTTGCTAAGGGCAAAGAAGGTGTGATACGATTTTTTTCTGAGTCCTTTCTGACTGCAGGAGGTGATTGAGCTGTCCTGGCCATCTCCACCTCCGGGCAGGCTGGTCTTTCCCTAACCTGCAGCCTCTTGGGACTTGCTGTGCCTTCAGTCCTGGTGTTTGGCTAAGGAAGACCTTGCAACAGATGGGATGGACCAGCCCAGTTGCAAACTGAGCCCAGCTAAGGGACCAAGTTTCGTTGGAGCCAGGTTAGCTGCACATGGCACTGTCCTTTAGTCCTACATGGTGCTATTACCCTGCTTAGTTGCCCTGCTTCAGTGTTGTGTCTGCTGGAGCACCTGAGTCTCCAGTTTCCTTCTGGAATGAGGTTTTAATGAATCCCCACCTGAAACATTAAACCCAAAATGTTTTAACATGTATACTAATAATGCTAAGAGTATTCTGGTTTTGTACTGTGGGTTTCCCACAGTTCCAAGTTTTCTCTGCAATCAGCCAGTCTTAAGATTTACCTTCTTTTAAAAATCATCGTGTAGGTCTATGACTCTCAGAAAGGAAGTGTGAACAAAAGATAGCATACCATGTTTTATAATGCTAATAAATCCCGAGGGCACAGTTGGCATACTGAGTGTTGACAAAAAATTAGGCAAATGCCCCTATAAGTATGGTTATTTGTGCCCGTTTTCTTTTCAGGGGATGGATTTAGCTTTAATGTACGCATCAGTGTGCCACCAGAATCAGGGATGCTCCCTGCCTCTTCCCACCCCTCCCACCCCCCCACTCCCCACAGCCCACCCCCATCCGGATGTTATTACACAATGTTAAGCATATTCTTTCCTGGACATTTGCAAGAGAATAGGAAGATTACCTTATTTTCATGTCTATAGCCTGCATCACAGATAACTTGTACCCTGTTAGAAGTACTTATATTTGAAACTAAGGCTGTAGTTAATCTGCACCCACAGAAACCTTTATTAAATGAAGAGGCAGAAGCAGTGTGGGATCACAGAGAGGAAGAACTAATTGGTCACACAGGAGGAGCTCTTGGGCTGGCGTAAGAAGAATAAGCTCCCATCACATGCATTCTCCTTATTTTGTTTTGGTTTGTATTTGAGCAGCTAACCCATGGATTGCATACATGAAAATAGGAGACTGGGAATTCACACTTCAGGAAAGGAGCAAAGCTGCCTGCTTTAACGCTGTGCTCCGTAGTGGGATATAAGGATCATCTTCACTTTGCAAAACCGTTTTGAGTTCAGGTAGCTAATATACATCTGCTGCGCTCAGGTAAAAACACAGTGAAGAAGAGGCACTTGGGTTTTGTTCTGAGGTCATACCCCGCCTCCGCATGGAGTTAACCTTCTGATAAAAATGAAGTACCTAGTTTCCACTGTCTTTCTACTTGCCAATATCTGCCATGCACAAGTTATTCCAGTGGAAGGGAAAAAAAAAAAGAAGAAAAAGAAAAAAAAGCTGCTTTTTTATCAGGGAGAAGCCTGAGGCTGTGGAATCCTCAGCCTTTACAAAAATACAAATGACCAGGCTTTGATTCCTGCAGAAGGTTTAAGGCTGATTATTTTAAGAACCGTTGAAACCTGAAGCCGCAGCCCTCTGATTACAGTCCTAGTCTGTATTTGACATAGTGCAATAATGATTTCTAACATCTATTTTAGTTTGGATTTAGAGGGAGAGAGGCAACCTACATTGAAGTATATTACCATGCTCTGACTTGTGAGCATTGTGTAGGAGGTTTAAGTCAGATTATTTTAAGAACTCAACAAGCCTGAAACAGCATTTTTATGATTATAGCTTTTTTCCCCCTCCATCCTTTCCACCCAGAGCAGTAGTGAATTCTAACATCTCTTTTAGCTGGCTTTAGAGCTGGAGCCAGCCTACACTGAATTGGCCTCTTTTGATGCTACAGTATTGACTGAGGGGAGGGACAGATGGAACAAAAATCCTAATTGCCCAAACTTACAATAGGTTCCCAGCAGCAGCCATCACAAAAGAAATGTTAATGCAGTAAAAGGTAAATGGAAGGAAGCTAAACTCAACTTGTGGACAATTCAAAACCTACATCAATTTATTTTAAACTGCTTCCTGCAGTTTGTGAACACCTTCCTTGTCATAGTGGAATTATATTTGTTTTAACATTAGTCACTGCTCTGCAGAAGTCTTACCATGCTTCTGCAATTTGTAAAGTAAACTGGAAAATGTCATCTGGCGTGAGGAACAAATGACTTCCTATGGTCTGGGGCCAATGCTCTTGTGTAAATGGTCAACTTCCCCTGCATAGTCTTCACAGCTGCAGCTGAACACTCTTTTCTAGTAGTGAGAGTTAAGGGTATCTGCAAGTGCAACAGATGGCAGTAGTATTTTGATGCTTCAGCCATGAAATGAGGGGGCAAAATGTCATTCTCCATCCATCCATCCATCCTTCCATCCATTCATCCATCCTTCCAGCTCACAATAATTCTGTATTCATCACATTTGTATTTCCGCATGTTTTCTGTTCCATTTCCATTTTCTGATGCCCTTACCTATATATATGCCTTCTAAAATGCAGCTCCTGTGGATGGTGTTGCAAGTAATTAAAGAGCATGCTGTAAACTGAAAAGTGCTTTGCAAGAAGCCTATGTCCCTGTTCCATGCCATCAAAAGCTCCCATTCATTAAACAGATTTTAAGAGTTAGTTTCTTTGGCTGACCATCATTACCTCTTCTAATAATGGGTACAGCTGAGGATTGTTTTGACTTCCAAATTGGACATTAATTCAAGATATGATTTTAATGTGCTTTTTGCCAGCATGTAAAAAATCTCTAATCATAGAGCAAGCCCCCTTGTGTTAGACCAGATATTTATTATTTGGGAAGATGGTCCATCCCCTAAAGAGACAGCAGTCATAAGTAATCAGTATGTAATTTTCTGAACTTTTGTTTGGGATGATTTTCATAGGCTTTTTGGAGTCCACTCTTCTATGGCTGATGGATACCTACAATTAGACTCTTAGGAGAAGCAAATAAAACTGTCCTTTAAAATTAAAGTGAGAATTGGTCCATATTTAGCACAGAAGATTTTCATTTGTTCTGCTCTTTTAATAAAAATCATTAACAGTAAGTTTACAAGGACCATGCTTGGAAACTAAATCCCACCATGACTGGTTCAGTACCTTACTGAATTTGGCAATCAGGTTCCTTCCATTGCCTTCTCGTGACAGCACATGTCACACCAGCAAAGTCTCTTGTGGGCAAGAGCTGCAGAGGACAAAGCTGTTGGCCAGCAGGCAAGGAAGAAGAAAGTGATTTATGCAATTGTGTATTTTAATCAGAAACTTTCTTAGTTGCTATACATACAACTTAAAGGACTCTGAGATGCCATCATGGCAGTCTTATAAAGAAAAATGTGGCGTATGATGCACGGACTCTGGGAGTGAATCAAACACATGAAGACACTCAAAGACACCTCAAAGACACTTTATTAAAATCAAGCAAGTCTTTTATACCTTTACAGGGGGCTGACGTGTCAGCCTGTAACTATGCTCAGTAATTTTCCACTCTTAGCT
>JAVJGJ010000014.1:56617494-56635941 GCA_035590215.1 Microhierax caerulescens
GGGATTTGGTGCCCACTGTCTTTCTGATACTCCAGTGCTACCTCACCTGCCTGGGCAGTGAGAGCTGGGCTCTGTCCCACCATCACCCTGAGCAGGTTCAGACATGTCACTCCAAAAATGCCCAAGTCATCCAGCCATTTGTTGTTTTGCTGGAGGATCCCCTATTCCTCCTGTTGAAGCTGAGCAAGGGAGAAATACCTATTATTTTTTTTTTTATATGGCCAAAAGGCACCTACACCTCAGTCTTCCCCAAAAGAGCTGGTATCCTGGAGAGCAGGATCTCTCAGACAGCATGGGCTGTTCGGGGGGACCCATGCTCCTTTTCCCTGGGACATGCTGATACACACTGTGACCTGCCCCTTCTCTTCTCCATCCGTGTTTTAGGACAGTGAAGTGCCTGTGAGGGGTCTCATGCTGGACTGGAGATGCTCTGCAATGTGCTCAGGCCCATCAGAGCACACTTTGTTTCTCCATCCCCAGTCCTAACAAAGAGCTGCTGAGGATGGAGGACACTGCAATACAATAAGAAGGGTTAAAAGCCTCCTTAATTGCAATTATCTTAAATTGCTAAGACGGAACCCTTGTGATGTAGCTGTAGCTTTTAAAGTGCAAGTAGTTTGGGTAACTTCTACAGTCAGTAAAGGGAGAGAAGGGCATCTGGAGGGCAGGTCCTCCAACCCAAAGATACCAAGCTTGCTTGCTAGGTGACTGACCATTTGGAAATACCTGATTCTCTTTGTTGATGATAGGGATCGCCTACACAAGGTTTTAGATTACTAATATGAGATGGAATGAAACCTATTCATGAATAGGGAAACTATTTAAACTGAAAAAGTCATGAAGCCACTGAAAAGGTGTTAGTCCCAAAGCAGCTGGGGAAGCAGAAAAATCATTCCGCAGCCAAAGCCTTGCGGTTAGCTGCTGGAAAAAAAGAATGATCCCAAAAGATGTGGATTTCCAAAGGATTATACATCTGAATACATACCTGTGAGCTATGTTTTGCATAGGAATGTAAAACTGGCATCAAATTGACAAAATCAGATTAAAGATGATTTATTACAAGATAGTAATGCCACTCTTGCTTTTCATTATTTATATTTTCCATATGGAAAGGACAAGCAGGTATCTAATTTAACAGCTTCTGGGTTTTAGCTTAAAGGGGAAAAAGGACACATGGAGACTTCTAAGAGACTTACCCTATAGCGAGAACCATTTTCAGCAGAGGCTACATTTGATGGCTACAATGCGCTGTCACATAGAAATGCTTAAATTACTTCTGAGTGAGCTAGCTCAGAAAGTCAGAGCAACGTAATTGCATTAAGTGCTCTACTCAAGCTAATGTTTTCTTCTGCTTGTACCAGGACAGCTTTGATATGTCTGATAGCATTACATTAGGTGTGTCAACTTGCCTAATGCACAGAGTAATGCGCAGTGCCTAAGTGGGAAGACCAACACAGGTGCCGTGAAAAGAAGCAACTCAGTGCTCCTGACACTGCGTTATTAAACTCTCTTCCTACAGGAGAGGAACGTCATGTGTGTGTTTGCAGGTGCTGTGTAAAATCCATATAATCTATTTCATATAATGTCAGGCATAATGTAGGGCCTTAGAGTAGGATTAAATCAGAAAGAAAAACAAACAAAAGTGAGATGGCTTGGCCTCCTAAGGCCCTTAAGGGAATGGAAAACAAGTTTAACAATGTGATGATTGTCGCTCCAAGTTGTCTCCTCGGCATGACACCGTTGTAGGCTCCCTTGTGTACCTACGAACCAGGGAATTTGGCTGTGCAGCCCGCCAAA
Source organism: Microhierax caerulescens (assembly GCA_035590215.1). Lineage (NCBI taxonomy): Eukaryota > Metazoa > Chordata > Aves > Falconiformes > Falconidae > Microhierax > Microhierax caerulescens. Next base: position 56,619,292 of record JAVJGJ010000014.1, read on the forward strand.
GGCAGCCTTGGGTGCCAGCACCGCTCTGAAATCACAGCTCACCAGGATAAAATGGAGAGCGGCGCATTTCTTTAAGGGTAGAGAAGCCCAGAGGATAATGGAGTCATTTAACTGCCTTGCCTGGCGTGATGTATGAAGGTGGATTCACGAGTAGTTCCCATAACATTTTGCTGGTGGTTTAATCATTACCAAGAGACAGGCCTAAAGAATGCAGAGAACAGGACACTGCACTTGGGGTTTTTTCAGGGGTGGTGTTTTCTTCTGTTTTTAAGAAATGCATGTCTTTGATGAGATATGGCTGCAGGCTACCATTTTACATTTTATGGCTGCCAGCTACCATTTTACATTTTATGTCGGCTACCTTTTGTCAGCAGCTCATTATTGATGCTGTATTCTGTTTTAATTCACACTTCTTTGCTAATCAATTACAGCATTTATCCATTAATCAGGTATTCTGGCAGGGTCAATAACTGCTTTGCAGTTTTGTGGGTTGTTGCACGTTATCAAGCAAGTAGCAACAGTCGGTGGATTAGTTTAGCATGGTGTTGTTTTCACAGGCTGGTGGACGTTCAAGGGAGTAAACACCTAGTGAGGCTTCTGGCAATTATTCAGTTTTTTTGGATTCCTTGTCAAAAACCTCATCTGTTTGCAAAATTCATCCTCACTAGTGGGTGTGCGAGAGCGTGTGAATGAATGCGTGCACTCACGCATGTGAGCCTGCATGCACCCATGTGTGCCTGCCTTCCCCCATCTGTGTATGAACAAATAGACGTAGGTACCCTATAGTCTAAATATCTACCTTATAAAACATGCCAGTTCAGCTTTATGGCTTGTAACAGCTATACTGGCGGTAAATCATCACAAGCATTAAAGATTTTTTTCATTTTAGCAAGTGGTGTAGGTAACAGAGGGGGCAACATTTAATTGGACAGTTACAGTTTTGGTAGTTAAGTTACCGTCTATAATGATGGTAACAGGTTTCAATTATCTTTTTTATGACAGATGTACCAACATTTAATTGTTTCTCGTCAAGTGTGGAAAGAAAAGACACTTCTGTAGATTTTTCAATTCTTCTACATGTCACTTAGCTGTCTGCACCATTGTTTGAGCTCCTTTCTCTCATCCTTTTTGCAGCAATGAGTTGTGTCATTCCCTCATGATCAGCACTTTTGTTGTCTTTGTTTTTTGCTGTACCTCAGAAGTCCATCTTTTCTTTCATCTCCTTCCCATTCATGCATGAGGGAACAGTTGTGCTCTGTTGTGGGGATGTTCCGCTGGATTTCAAACAGTAGGGTTTCTTTTTATTCTCTTCTAAGTAGTACAATGGGGCTGAATGTCTGTTGCAGAATGCACACACTAATATGCCAGGTTATTTGGTTTCTAAGAAGTCAATAAAAATGCTACATTTAGGTTCAGTAGTTGGCTTGCTTTTTTTTTTTTTTCTGTTTGCCTTTCTGTCTTCAGTTATAAATCTGTTTGTTTGTTTCTGGTTATAAAATACAATCCTCGATATTAAATCCAAGCGCGGAATCAACAAACACTTAGGAAAAAACGTTACTGGCGATGGAGTATTTTCACACTAGCAGATTTGGCAGACTCTGTCTTCCCTGATAAGGAAGGGAAAACTGCCGCCAAATCTAATTAATAAGGTCTATAACAAGGAAGGAGAGAGAGGGAGAACGGGGCGGGGGGTAGATGCAGTCATGAGTTTGTCTTGGCAAAACTTTGTTTCTTGGAGACTTAGCTAGTCTTTGCATTTAAGAAAAGATAGCTTTAGCTGATTTAATTTTTAAGGACTTTTTTTTTTTTGCTTGAGCACATACTTAGTTTATTCATTCAAAAGCCATTTCAACAGCGAAAGGCTAAAGACATAAAAAACTAGAGATATCTTCAGACACTTTGTTCTCATATTCAGGAACAATCTTCAAAATCCTTCTTAATGAGGTCATAAAAGAAAAAAAATCGAACAAGTGGTACTTGTGTACCTCTCTAGGATGTGTCATCGGGGTCACTTGCCACTAGGTTATCCTATTTAAAAAGGGATTGGGATAGTTCAATCAAGCATTGCATTAAGAGAGAGACTTTGATTAATTCCTTCTCTTCTCTATTGTGCTATAGATAATTTCAGTAAATTTGTGATACTTTCTTCTTAGTCAGTGTTGAGGCTTAACGTTCTCGATGCGTCATGCTGAGTATTAGCATTTATTGGGCCTATTTGGCTCTAGTAAAGAGGAGTGTAGGCTGCAGACAGCCCTCTAATCTTTGACAAGTGAGGCCATTCTTTCAACATTACTGTTATCTCAGGTCATAGAGTGAAAGTGTTCTCTTACAGGTTTGCTGCAGGAACAAATATGGCATGTAAAGGAAGTGGAAGAAGAAAAAGTAAGTAGGCTGATGATTTATTGCAGATTTCTTTTTGGAAAAAATAGAGGTCACTTCTACGGAGAAAATTACTGTCTCGCATAACTTGTTTGTTTTCTGACACAATGGGAGAGAGGTAAAGAGAAAGGCAAAGCTGAGCTGTGTTACTAACTCGCACCGTGGCTGGAGACTTGAAACGCAGCAGAACTGCAACTCAGAACCCAGCTGTGATTGCATTATTTCTGTACCTCATAAAACCTAAATTTATTTTTAAAAGTGATTTGTTTTGGTGGGAAATTTCCTTTTTCATTTAATTGTTGGGTTGTTTTTTTTTTAAAAAAAAAAAAAGAAAAAACCTAAAAGGACCTGTTTTGACAATGAAGAAATCGCGTTACATCCTATTTCTCAGCCTAACATGCACTTTTTTCCCTTTAAATATAGGTCTTTACAATTTGCATGATATGTCTTTTATTCATTGTAAAAAATTTCTCTCTTTGCGTTGCTTGTTGTAATCTCTCTTCTCTTCCCTGGCTCATTTTGAAAACGCGTGTGATAGTCACTCCGGAGACTCAAGGCCCTGTTGGGTATACACATATTTAGGCACTCTTTAAAAAGTGGATTTTTGACCTGATAGACCGTAACGGCTCCCAGGGAGCCACTATGGTCATTGTGTAAATCCTTCTTAGTTTTCGGTTTACTCACTTGATATACCGTAACGGCTCTTAGGGCCGTTATGGTCTATTGTGGTAATCCAGCTGCTGCACATGCGCATGAAGCTTTTGTGCCTAAAAATCCTCGGGAAGTTTTGTTGGGAGCATAGCAGGCACGTCCAAGATTGCTTCCTTTCTGATGACGGGGATGAAGTGGCTGGAGAAAAAAGCAGTGGCTCTTCTTTTCCCTCTGGCAGCAGCCAAACACATTGGGACACCTAAAGGCTACCAGCCTGCCAAAAAGTATATTAAAAAAAAACCCCAAAACGCTACTGTTGGATGCTCAAAATGTCATCGGGAAAGACTGATTTGAATAAAAATGTTCACAAGTGTGAAACAGCTGATTTTTATTTATGCATTTGTTTAATGTATGTCTAAGATGTGTGTCAGGCTTCTGCCCAGTGAGATTTTTGACATCTGAGTTATTGACCCTTGAAAACTGGGAGTTGTAAGTGAAAGGCTGATATAGTCGTAACTATAGCAACACTGTCAGTGTTCCTGTAATTATTAACTTCTTTTTAATAAAAAAATTAAGGACCTGTTTCTTTTCTTAAAGAAACCTCTATTGCAAACTGATGCTGCCACCATGGAGATGTGATATGCTAATGCAATGTGTGTCAGTTACTAAATAACCCAAGTTCCAGGAAAGTATGGAAAAAGAACTAAACATCACTTGTATGAATAAGGCCTATTGGCTCAAACTGTTCCTATGCTCCGGTGATGGCAGATAGGTTTAGCCATCATTTTGTTGCTGTGTAAAGCTGACGGAAGGCTACATTTTCATTACATGTGCAACTTTTCGTGCCATGCTGCCTTGAGAGAGCAGCGTTCGTACTGAGGCTGTAGGCAGAGATTCAGACATTTATTTGGAGTTAATTGGAGTGCATGGGGCAGACTGATCTAACTGGGCAATACGCATGCCTGCTCTCAGCACAGAGAGCGGCGATATCTCCTACTGATGCGGTTTTACATGGGCTTCATGGCAGAGAGCACTGCAGGACACCCAGGACTCAAGACGATGCCACTGGGCTGTCAGAGCCACAGTAGCCTGCGCTACACTCTCCCTCTGCTAAGGGTTGCCAGAGGCTGCGGGCCCTTATCCTGGCATGACACTAAGCACATGTAGATGTAACTCCCTTGTGCCACTTCAGCTGCTTCCCATGCTTTTCTCCCAAGCCCCTCGTCTGAGTATGGTTTTCCAGGACTATATGTGTGCATGTGTTGGGAGCGGGGGGGATCAAGAGGAGAGGGAAAGCCTGTCGTACTTCACTAGGTTCTCCTGAGCAGCAGACTGCTCACAGAACCCTGTTACAGCTTTCTAAGACTTGACAAGTCACGTCACTAAAGATTTTATTATTGGTCTAGAGTTTGTTTGTGTTTTTCTAACAGGACTAAGAAATGCCCATTATGTATAAAATGTGTGCACCTTAATATTTAATGTGAGCACAGCAAGTATTTAATACTGCCACAAACAGTGGCAAGTCCTCTGTTTTCTTATTCCTTAGAATCCTAACTATTGATTTCCTGTGTTTAATCAAGTTCTTTAATTGCTTCTGTTAAACAATCAGTTGCTAAGGTTTCCATAGTCAAGTTTTAGATAATGGCTTTTGTTTTTGCTTAGCCATCTGTCCCTGTATTAATTGTCTTTTTACCCTAGCATCCACCCGTAATTTTGGCAAACTGGTTCCCAAGGTTGGTCTAAACTACTTTTGCCTTATTTTCTGTTGTTGGGAACTGTTACCTTTAACATTTCACACATTTAATGGATGCAGTTCTAGCTACTGAAGAGAAGTTCAATCACTCACGCTGCATCACAGGGAGCTGAAGTCACTTTATTTTTATGCAGCATTAAGTTCTGGCAAAACAGGCTTGAATTAAAACAATCACTTGTGTGCAGGAAACCAGTGTGTAGGACAAGTAAAAACATTTTTCTGCTTTCTCTGTGAGGTGAGGTGATGGGTCAGAGTTGGAGGGTTTCAGAAGAACTTCTTCTGGTGTCTGCATCGAAGTTACCATTTAATTTCCATTCTGCGTGCTGAGCTGCCATTCGTTCTGTGTGGTTTACACAGCTTCTTTCCCAGACTTTGATTGGAAGGCTCCTGAACCAGGCCCTGATTCAGGAAGGTGCTTAGACAAGTGGTATTATTAGTGTGCTCAGACTCTTCACATTGTGCTCAGCTACCTGGCTGAATCAAGATCCCACTGTCTCCTTTTAGCTTCCTCCTCCTTCCCCTGTACTCCTCATCCTTGATCGCCTTTCCACGGCTTCGTCCTCAAAGACTTATACCGGGTTGCCCCTGTTTTTATTAATTGATGCATCTTGTTGCCATGAGTTAATACATTTTGTCTGTGTCTGATGCTGTATCAAGAGAATCCTCAGTCCCTGCTTTTCATTGATGTTTCCCTCACCAAAATCTCCACCAATCTTGTCCTTTTTTTTTTTATTACATCTTCACCTTACTTTTTAAATTTTGCTTTTGACCTTGTTTTCTTCTGGCTTTATAAGTGAATACCTATCATGGTTCACTTTTTGGATCCCTGGTTTGGTATATGTTTCACATATATGTCCTTGTGCATCCCTCCCACACTCCTCCCCAGTTCTCCCTGGTCTTCACCCATGGTGGCTTGGTTGAGATCATGTCGTGGCACTGTCTGCCTCACCCCTTGCACAAAACCTGTTCCTCCTTTTGGTGCCCAGGGGCCATCTCATCGACACCCTACGCATTCATCACCCCTCTCCTGGCCAACTGGGCCACCCTGCCTTGCTGGGTGCCGGCTGTCCAGGATTGCCTCTCTTGCTTTGACTTGCCTGTAGAGCTGCCTCTTGCATGTCACTGGCTTCAGATTTCTTGTCTACGCTGCTGAGGTCCTGGGTTTTCCTCACATCATCCCTCTACCAGACCTGGCTTCTTGCAGCCTACAATTACCTTTTATTCTCTTTCTCCTGTAGAAACATTTTAATCTTCTCCCTTACTGGCCCTCAAACGTGAGCAGTCTTACCAACGTCCTCCGTCTTCTCTGCATTCAAAGCCACCCTAATACTCCTTGTGCTAGGTTAAACGTTGGTTTGTGGGTTGCTGGTTTCTAAGCAATGGAAAAGGTGTATAAAGTAATAAAAGTGTATTTTGCATCAAGATGTACAAACATCTAGTCGAGTAACAGAATAATCAACATACTGCAGCTTCCTGAAGCCTTATTTGTCTCTCCAGGCTCTTGTCTCTTCACTTCTCCATAATTCAATCTATCCTGGTCCAGAACTTGTCTATTGTTCACTTTGTTCATAATAGGCAGCATTTTTTTTGCAGAGGTTAGAAAATAATGAAACAGAATATTTTAAGATTGATATATCTAAAATCACATAAAACTTAACTCGTGGTTATTTGTTTTTCAAACTAATATAAGCTCCTGAGGTGTGATTAAATGTACTTACTAGTATTTGTAATATCCTTTTTGAGGATCAAAATCTAGCAACATCCTTGAAATGCTCAAGTTAGCAGACATAACTGTTTTCATGGTGGGAAAATAATTTACATTATATCTGACTAGGACAAGAACAGAGGCAACATATATTTAAAAGACCCCATAACATAACTGTATTTGTTGAAAGGCAAAGCAGGGTTTCAGGCCAGATTGCACCAGATTTTTTTTCCTTTGAGTGTGCTGAATGCTGGGACTTATCTTGTAGAGCATCAGGAATGTCCAGCAATGGAATATTTCCTCTGAAGAGGTAGTTGTTGTAATATATAGTGAAAGAAATTATTTAAACACGGCCACTAGCAACAGCAGTGGTGGTAATTACCTTTCAGCTATTCCAAAGCTATACAGAACAGCCTAAATTGATATATCTGTTTAGGATCAGGTATCTAAGATTGGCATGGAAGTTTTCCCAGGGACATGCCTCTCTTCACTGTTGCCACAGGGGACTTGAGTCTGTTTTGTAAAGGGCTCAGCTGTGGTTTTCACAGCCCAGCCTGGGCACAAGACCTGTGCAGCCTCAGGAGCTGGGTTGAGAACAGCTCACAGAATCATTTAGATTGGAAAAGACCTTAGGATCATCACGGCAAGGGAATGCCCACCCTTGGCCTGCTGCACTTCAAAAGGGAAGGAAAAATTGAATTATTCCTCTGCTTTTGCAGTGCAGTTCGTACCTCTGCCTACCATTATAAATGGCTGTTTCAGCCACAAAGTTGGTCTTTCTTTCCGTCTTTTAATGTATAGTAGTAGACTGTTGATGAAACAGCCCCTAAATTCCCTCCTTGCCCTCCAAAATAATCTGAACAGGGACAAGAAAGGAGGATATGAGATCATTCTCTTACTTTTTTATGGCTACAAATGTTGAGCTCCAAAAGATGAAATGGAAGGAGGGTCACTTGTGTGAATTAGCATGTTGCTTGCTTTGTTCTGGCAGAGATTTGGCAAAGACAGAAAGCACTAACACTAGGAGCAGAGCTGCTTTGGCTCACTGAGATATGTCTTTGGTCTACAGCAGCTGTAAATCTGCAGGGTCATACCTGCACTTGCAAGATGCACAGGATGCCCACAGTGTGTGGATGCAAAGTGTGTGGTGCAAAGACCACAAGCAAGCAATGCAAAAGCAAGGCACTGGCATCAATAACTAATGGTGGAACAACCTTCAGTCTAGTGTATGTAGGGTCTTGGGAAGGCTTCATATTTCATTGAAGAATTCCCACTCTAATGCCGTTGCTGGAGATGCAGGAAAAGCCAGTTTATTCCAGCAAAGTATGAGGAATATTTGAGACTAAAAGTCGTGGAAAAAAGTCTTATTATTTCTTGGATTTATGGAAGATAATTCTTTTTGCCACTTTCCATTGTTAAGTGCTACTGTTGTACTGTGCCACATTGGGTCTTTTTATATGCATGAATGTGTATAGATGTGCACATTTATATTACATAAATAAATAGATAGTGTATGTAGATATCTATACAGGCACATAAATACAGAAACAAAAACATAAGCATGCACATATATAAATAAATGTTCACCTCTGACTATGGTGGTTGCAAGCCAAAAGAAAACGTTACCTTTAAGAGCGGGGATATTGCACTGTCTGTCCAGTGTCTCGTATTTTGTTCTTGCTTGCACACAGGGATAGGTAGGTTATTATTTTGCATTTTCTCCTTTGAACTCAAGTGACCCAAAAAAGGAGGAAAGACTTTGCCTGATGAATGTGTTCTGGAGAAGAGAGTGGATACGCTACAATTTTTTCCCAGCACAACTGATGCTAGTCTCTGATGACAAATCTTGCCATTACAGAGACACTAGCTCAACTAAACTGTTATGCAGGAAGGTAAAAATGTAAGCATCCATTATGTTCTTCCTATCAGCAAGGAAACAGATAATGGCAAGGGGCAATGTGAGACTAAAACTGATGCTTCAAACCATCCAAATTCCATATATATAATCTCAGCTTTGAGAGAGGTACTCTATTTCTTAATGTGAGTACAGATCACTGACATGCTTTGCAGAATTAAAACATATCTCAACAATACAATTTTACCTATGTACTAAAGTATGTCTAAAATGATACCTAAACAAAAAAAAAAAGCAGACAGATAGAGCAATGGAGTATTGTTTCTCTTTATCCAGTACAGGATAAAAGACATATGTAATCTAGTTATCTCATTTCCTTAAGTCTGAACCTATATTCATGACAGAGGTTGTTAAAGAAGACTTTTAAAGGAAAACCAAGTGATGCCTTTGCATATTTTCACAGGGAGTTTTTTTCCACAAGGTTATATATCAGTGAGTTCAAAGAGTCTGTATGTTGCTTAGTTTTTATACAGATGTGGAGAGCTGTAACACTTACTTAGAGAAACACAGCTGCTCATTTAATGTCATTAAAACTGTTACATGGAAGTAGACCTAATCCTATTTCTCGTTACAGATTTTTTTTCATGTAATCCAGGGCTTTTGCTTATCTATTATATATCATCATTATGAAATAAAAGCAAATTTCTGTATTTGTGCAGGTTGCAAAGGAGGCAGTGTATTTTTCTTCTTCACTTATTTGTAAATAAATATTGAACAGCCTGTGTCAAGAATTTAGAGGGGAAAAAAATCCTTACTCTTAAACTGGGACAGTCTGGAAGAATTTCTTCTTTGCAGTTCTCCTGAGCAAGCTGTGTGCTTGGCAAAGCCTTCTCCTGCCTTTCTCTTCCCTTCCCTCTCAGCCATGTCCACCTCTTCTCTCCCGGCTAAGCAGCCATTAGGGACAGGGCTGTTCTCTAAAATTTGGTTTTAAGTGAGGGGGACCTGTGATGATGATGATGATGATGATGATGGTTGTTGTGATGCAGTGAGGTAGGAAATCCACATTTAACAAAACTGAGGTGTTTGGGAGAAAAGGGGCATCCCAGGAAGCCAGGCCATTGGCTCAGAGAGCAACTTGGACTCTTGAGCTTTACCTAAGTTTCAGTTGGCTTTTTCATGTGTTCACCAGCCATGGTAAATATATGCTGTAGCAACTGTAACCACATAAATAATCTCACCTGGGAAATACAGATAAGAAACTCCCACAGAGCATGTAATAAGAGTGCTTGCACTCACACTTGCACAGAGCAAGGCCTGTCAAGTGCTCTCAGCGCCCCAAAAGGCACTACTAGCTGATAATTCGACTTTTTTTGCAAAAATAAACCCATCTTGATTTGCAGAGAAGTTGATTTTCACCCCATCTCTCTTCCACTCTTGATGATGATTTTTTCATGTGCCCACATTGGTGATCAAATGGGATGGGACTTACTAGGTGGGGGATCTGCAGTGGGCACCTGGGAGCCCTGGGTTTAGGATCAGTTGTTAAGTCTCCGGGGACGTGGCAAAGCCAATCTGAAGAGTTCTGTGAAAATGTAGATTATTAAATTATAAAAGTGGCTTAGAAATGGGGTTTTCCATAGCGGGTTTCTGCATTTACTGTTAAAATGTGTCCCTTGGCCAGCATTTTTCCTCCATCACACGTTCATATTATCTGCCCTGCCTTTATGGTCTCTGAGCTTGCCTACACAGCAGAGTTCATCCTCCGTAAGGCGGGCTGTGATGACACGACCAGTATGTCCCTGCAGATTAGTTCCCTGCCTTGGACACCCCCGGGGTGGGGTTCATCTCATCCACGTGTGCTCCCCGCCTCACGGTGCTTAATGAGCTGCCTGAGTCCGGAGCAGGGTTGTGGCTGAATCCCCCCGTGGAGGGTGCACCCAGGGCTTCGACCACACACCCCAAATATGCACCCGTGGGGGCGGTGGGACTCGACCCACCGCCTCAGGAGGGTGAGGGGTTTGTCCCTTTCGGGGTAGTGCCATGCAGAGGCTTGTTGCTCACTAAGGGGAACTTGGTGGCTAGAGAGGTGCTGAGCCTGGAGAGCCTGGTGGGCACTAAATTTACTGTGTTTAGTTTGGTGACCTTACCAAGGAGACAATTTTGGAGGGCCACTGCTGCGTTAGGGATTGGCTTGCCTGTTTCTATGCAATAAAAATATCCTGCTGCTGCCTATGTGGAAGATCAAAATGAATTGGCAACTGCCACCTTTTTATCATTAGTTTCACAATATTTGGTATTTCCTTTAAGCCTGGCTTCCTACAATTTCACTTTTTTTTTTTTTTTTTTTTTTTTACTTTTAAAGACAATTTATGGCTTTTGACTATTGCAAGGAAGAGTTTGAAAATACGAAGCCAGGGACACAAGAACCAGAAAATAATATTTAAATTTGCACTCTAAAAATGTTGCAATTTTTAGTGCATCACACTGTTCATGATTTTTTGAATTCTTGATGTTGTTAGCAAACAAAAAATGAATAGGGTTTTTTTTTCCCAGAAATGTATGGAATAATGGGCAGATGCAGGATAAATACTGAAGAAAATGTAGGTGTTTCATTGTCATCTGTAGAAAAGCAGTAATAACATTCATTCTTGCAACATACTGAAAAAGGCAGAAGAAAAGGGAAATTTTATTATTAGATAATAAAGTTTTGCCAGTTGTTTATTTTCTGTAGATAAAGAAAGTTCTGCAGTCTCTATAAGGTTGTTTAATCCCACCACTGCTACTAGTTTTGTATGTTTTAAATTCAGATAATTGAACAGGGACATAGTTAAAGGCATGCAAATATAAAAGTCAGAGTTTTGGGGCGTTCCCTGCTGTCTTTTGAAATTAATAAAATAAGATCGGGTTTTCAGCTGATTTCATTCTCAAAGAAAATAGGGCTGGGCTTATTGTTAACTACCACAACTGTCTGAGAAAGATTCCTACGTTTTGCTAACATTGAGTAGTGATAGCGGCATAGAAAATTCATTTGATCTTATGTAATGTTTTCATGGTTAATAAGATTTACATATGACATTTCTGTATGATTAAAAGTACTGGAATTTCATTGCAGTAGGCATTAACTCCTGTGATTGAAGTTAAGGGAGATTTCTTTTTTTATAGCTAATCAAGAGTTTAACTGCCTCTGGGGCATTTTAAGAAAATGTTATACTGTACTTAACGAACATTATACTACAAATAAGAGTGATATTACTGTAATTAAAACAGTCTGGATATTGCTTAACGAATGTTTTTCTTATCTTAATGTATAGGCAGTAAGGATTCATGTAGTTGCCTTTATTAACTTGTGGAGTTAGTTAAAAAGCTGGTTAAAACAGTAAGTCCATATCAGGTCAATATAAAATGCTTATGTAGGGATTTCATTGCTCTTATAAATCTGACTAGTTAAAAAATAAACACAGATGCTTGTTTGTGCCATCCTGAGCCATACTGCAGGGTAGTATTTCTGCCTGTAGACATTTCTAAAGTTAAGTGTTGCCTGGAGCACTGCAGATTTTCAAGCGTTCTTCTTTATCGTCCATTTAGGAAATATTTTTAAATTTCCATCAGGCTTATATTCAAAAGCAGAGAGTGGTTGGTTTTCAATTAGTGTACCTATAGTTGCTGTTGAACTAACAGCATTGTGCATTCGTTCTTTTTTCTGTCATATTGCATCAGCCTTGATGTAATTACAACATTTTACTTTTTTGATATAATTGTGGTGCATTTTAGTTTTATAGTTCTGTTCTTCAGCAGTTTCATATTTACTAATTGTTTGCTAAATTTTTCTTAACTGCTCAGTTATTTGGCACAGAAACCATTCTGAATAAGTTCAGTTTAATATAAAACAATTCTTCTATATAATTCTTCTGCATAGTAATTCTTCTACAAAATAATGCTTGACTAAACATAAATCGTAATCTTACTTTTTATCTTACTCTGAAAACATCATGCAGAGTGGAAATTTTTTCCTCAGCTGGGATTGAGCATCTTTATATTGTTTAAAAGATATTCACCAGCTGGACTGCATCTGCATGCATCTAAGTTTCAATTTTGCACAAGTCTCTGCGCCAAAACCTGAAAATAGTAGGTTGTCCCACGTATAGCCTAAGAACATATGGAAAGGGAACAGTTTCATAATCCAAAATTAATCCCCAGTCCTGCAGGCACTTAAGCACATGGTTAATGTTAAGTGTTTGACTAGTCCTTTTGATTTCTCTGGGCTAAGCACATGCTTGAGTGGGTTTACAGGAGCAATCTCAAAGTGCAGAGAAGACTGCAATATTGTTTTGTTTTTCCTAAGTAGTAAAAATGTCTGTTCTTTATTTAGGAGCATAATTTACATACATTTCTAAGTACAGGAATAGTTGAGCTGTTTGTATTTTGGCTAAGTGTAGACTGCCGTAAATTGCAAATCAAGATAAAATATGGCCTATTTAGTGAAAAATCCTCAGAAGTATAAAAGGAACCTCAGTTTGTGAAATATCCCCGCCGCAACCAAAATTACAAAGATGACAATTTGTCATTAAAAAATCAGAAATTCTGAAAGACCCGAAGTGGGTGACAAATTTCTTATTTCTGCAGCACCAATATATTGACACTTGATTCATTTCCTTCTGCTAAATATTCTCAGGCACATCTTTAGTGTAATTTTATTTTAACTTGCATGTAAATCGGAACTGATTTTAAGGACTGTACTGTTTTCCTTTTCTCTCGTGCTGTGCAAATACAGATATCTAACCTGCAAAGGCTCTGGTGAACATAGTGGCTCTGTGTTACAGCAAGGTCATTTAACAGGCAGGAATGGCACTTTATTGATTCTAACTTTATCAAGTGCTTGTTTCTTGTTTTACATATAACTCGTTAGCAGTCCGCTCCTAAACTGCTGGGGAGGCTTTGGCTGTCTGGGACTCAGACTGTAATCACAGTAATTAACGCTGAATTTTTGAATCCTGGTCTCGACCTTGCAACATTTAGCCAACATGCAACAGCTGGACCAGTGGCAGGAGCTGCAAGAGCTCAGCGGTGGGGATGCTCCCTGTATCCTTGTGTGGGCACCAGGATGGAGAGAATAGAGAGGAGCAGGGAAGAAAAGAGGGGAAAAGCATGTTCAGTGAGAAAAGAAATTCTGTCCAAACATTCTTATCAATTTTTGTGTATGTGTACATAGAGACATGGGTGGGTGCAGAGTCGGTGTTGTGAAAATGTTCAGGCAGAATTAGTAGGAAGGGAAGTATCTGACGGTGAGCCAGAGGGGAGAACTGGAAGAGGCGAGTGGTTTTGCAGTGACAGAGAATCTCCTCAAAGTTCAACTTTTTTGCAGAGGCCACCAACATGGGTCTGACTTTATAGAAGTGCAACCATTACAGATTTGTGGGGTTTATATGTTCACTTCCTAAGAGAAAGTTTGGCATGGGATGCTCCAGGAGGGCTTTTGTTGGTGATCTGTGCCTGATCCTCCTGAACTGGAAGATGCTTGACCCCAGAGGCCATGCTTTATTCTTTGTGTTGCACAGCCCTGAGCACACTTGGTACATACTGGTTTGTACACAACAGTGATAAACCAAAACAAATCATGCATCGATGTCGTACATCCAAGTAATCTCTTCTTACTCCTCAATGCACAGAAAAGGATAATTTTTATGTGTAGTCCTGTATAACCTCTTGATACAGTATTGAATCATTATCTTTATTGTGGGATATGTTTGCTACTTAAAATGTGTTGTCATTTTCTGTTGCAGCTGCTAGTGAAACATAATGGAAGAGTTTCTGTTAGGAAACTGTATATAGCTAAACAAAATTTTACAAAATCTCTTTACAGTGTTGTAGATTTAAAAAATGCAACATAGAAACAACATTAGTTAAATACATTAAAGCACTTTACTAGTTAAATACATTAAAGCACTAATTTACTACTAGAAATTAAAACTTCAAAACTGTTTATATTTAGTGTTTATGTTTATTTATATATCTTTATATTTAGGAAAACAGGGAAGTTAATTGTTATCTTAACTACACCTTCCCTTGGTTAGTGTGGCAAAGTGAATGTGTCACAGAGTGCTTTTCCATTGCCTCGCAGTGATATAGTTTGATTAAGTAGCAGAAAGTATCCCAAGGAGCCAGAAACTTTGCTAGGAGTAAAAGCAAAGCAAGGCACAGCTCAGCTCGGGAATACTTTGTGGGCATGACGAGTTATTCAGAGTTACCCACACCGCAAGGAAGGGAGCAAACCCTTGACTGTATGTCACATATGTTAAAGCTCCCCAAGACAGGACACCAATTAACCTTGGATGATAGCAAACACACACACAGAGGCTGCCCTAGAGAAGCAGCCTGTTGCCATTAGTAGGAAGCATCAGCCCTTGTCACCCTGAGCCATTATTTAAATTTCTTTTAAAATTCCCTTATTAAGTCAAAGAACCATAGCACTCTCCTCTTCCTCACAAACAGACTGGTTTCGCTGCCATGAAAACAGGAGACTTTAGTAATATAAGAAAAAAAAACAACCACAACAAACTGGTCCTTTTATTTTTATCCTTGCTGTCTAATTTGGCCATTTTGAACTGAGAAGAAAAAAAAACAACAAAAAACCCTGATCTTCAGTCAAAGCAATTCAAGGCATGATGGAGCTTGGAGTGAACCAAAACAACAGGGTCAAATGTAGTTGAAAGAACATGGTGGGGTAAATAAAAGGTCTTTTTTTTTTTTTTTTTTTTTTTTTGTAACATTTAGTGCTGGTGGGAGGAGAAAGTTTGGTTAACTATTTAACCTATGATAGCCTTTTATCATTTTATGGCTTAGGGGTCCATGATTTTAAGCCTTTGTCAGTAAGTGCTTGGTTTATATTTGATCTTTTATCTGGTGTGCAGTTATATGACTTAGATATCAATTTACTGGAGAGGAAAAAATTATAAATAGCAGCCAAAGATACATATTTTTCCTAGAATTAGTTGCCAGCATCTTTGGATTTGGTATTGAGTTTCCATTAAACCTGAACTGCTTTCTTGCACTCACACTTCTCTGCCTTGTGATTTATTTTATCGCTGGGGCTCCCCTTCCCCATGTGGTTCGCCTCTCTGGTTTTTGGCTGTAATGTGATGGGTCCTGATCAGTTGGAGCAAAGCGCTTGCGAAAGGTCACTTGGCAGCCCCCTTTTCATTTCTCTCCGCTACAGTTTTTCCAGCAGGCAACCACTCTCAGGACCAACCCCCTCCAATCTGTCCCTTTTGATATCCAAAGCTGGTTGTTACGGGGGTTAAATTTCTTAATTCGCTGAGGTTTTGTGAGCACTTCTTCAGCCCACCGCTCTCAGTCCCCGCGGCTGGGTGCAGGCTGCCTGTCTCCCTGAGGATGCTGTGAAAGTGTTAGGGTTTATTCTTTCACCTCCTTCAGACTTGAGGGACAGGGGCCATTTTTATACCTGTATATCTCCCATCAACTTTCGGGGGAATTAATCTCCATGTTACATCTGTGCGGGATCGTATCAGCCTGATGGAGGGAAGTTTAAAATTAGACAAAGCCTCTTCCAGAGCGCTTTGACTGGGGAGGAAAGTTGCTCGTCAAGAGATCTCAAACCTGCGAGAGCTGGTGGCTTCTGCCTGCCCTGGCAAGAGTTTAGGTTTGGGGGTTTCTTAATTAGTTTTTGGAAGGGCAGGGAAATGACCGTAGTGGGTCTAGAACAAAGGAAGAAATCAAAATGTAAAGCTGAGGGTTTCATATGTTGATAATCCCCCAGTTTTAATTTTAGCATAATTGGATCAGGGTTAGTGGCAGTTGTTAGGTAAAGTGCCTTCCCGAAGTTCTGACTTTATTCAAAAGTAAATATCATAGCTCTTCTCTTTTAACCTAAGTTTTTTTCTCCCCCCTCCCCCCCCCCCCCAAAGAAAGATTGCTTAGTTTACCTTGGATTTATTTCCACTAGGAAAGCACTAAGATTTCGGGGACCTGTATTCAGATGGTAAAGCTTGTGACATGAGCTTTTGTTTTCCACGCAAGGAAACGTTAACATTTTTTCACATGCGAGGAATTTCTTTTCCTTGAAAACTGCCGTCCTTTTCTTTTTCCTCCCCTTTTCTCTCTTCTTGATATTTTTATTTCCCTTTTATATGGAGACTTGTAGATTTTGTCACTTCAAACGTTAGCTGTTCCTCCTCTTTTCTTTCGCTTTACAATACACACTCGGAGTTTTTTGTTGGTTTTTTTTTTTTTTGCATATTCCTCCCCTTTCTCTGTGAGATATTGTAGTTGACCAAATTTAAAACACTACAG
>JAVJGJ010000014.1:56643413-56675690 GCA_035590215.1 Microhierax caerulescens
AGGAATGCTCAAGTCTAATCACAATGATGAAGTAGCTCCCCCCCCCCCCCCCCCAATTAAAAAAAAAAAATAAATCATGGAACTGGCTTTGAAAATTAGAAGATAGAAAATGGGATGTGGCATTATTTTTTTATGTGTTGGACTGCTGTTCCTCTATAGCTAGGAGGCTTAGATTTATTTCATTTTCATGTTTGTAAATAAAACTAAATACTTAGCCAAGGGCATATAAATCTGTATAAATCTGTGGCCTAAAACAAGAAGAGAAATGTCAGAAGACTAAGAAAAAGCATCTGGCATGTTCAGAGCTTTCTACTTATCTCTGATTCTTCAGTAACCTTTTTTTCAGACCAACACATCTGATTTTTGTAACTTTCTTTAGAAAGAAATCTTCTTAGGCATTTTAATGACACCTGGTATTTTTTTCTGATCCACTTGGGTGTTTTGCTCTTGCTGAAGAGCCTTTCCTGGCTAAGATACAGTATTTTCCATTTTTCTGTGAATATGTGAGTATTCTTGGAAAGTTAAATAGCAAAACTTGTTATCAACTGAGGAAATAGATATGTTACTTGTAACTTGAATTATATCCCCTTGTCTTCATTATCTTATTTCCCAAGCAAGGCTGAAAAAAAAAAATTATCCTAGGAATCGAGACTCTGGGTTGTTTTTGTTTCCTTTCTTCATTGGCTTTTTAAATTATTATTTATTTATTTTTATTTTTTAAGTGTGTGAAAGCAAATAACATATCTAATTTTCTATTCAACTGTTATATTATAAAATATTAGTAATCTGCAAATATCCCTGAATAAATTTCACAGTTCTTGCACTTGCTTTTTTCTTTCCTATGCTTCAATTAACAGTGATTCACGGGGTTTTTCTTTACACATTTTCATAGTTGAAGGTCACAACTTACAGTGCCTCATCACCAGGTTCATGCCCTCCTTACCATACTTTTCAGCTTTATATCATACTTTATAATAACTGGAAAAGTAAATCAGAGCAGAGTTGGTCCATTTCCTTCTCTCTCTCTCTCTCTCTCTTTCTCTGGTACTGTTAGGGCATCTTTTTGAAATAGGTCCAGATTCTGAGTGTCCTTTCTACTCCCTACCTGAAGTCAAAGGAAAGCTCTGCTCTGCCCTTGCTCCTTTGGACACCGTGGTGGTGGGTCTCCATACCGTGACCTGGTTAGAGGCCACCTCTAGGGCACCTGGCAGTGGAAGCTGTCTGGGAATGAAAGTGATATGTTTGGTTTTTCTTGTTCTGAGATTGCTGTCTGCAAACTGTCTCCAGCTCTTTTATGGTGTTTACTTGTCTGTACTTCCACATCATTCAATCTCCAAAATCCCCATGCAAAGCCCTGTTCAGAATACAAAATTTAAAGTGTAAATCAACAAACTGTGACAAAAGAATTCAAAACACACCATTTAAACACCTGAAACTTCCAACTACTGTGATGCTGATGTAGCAGTTCAGGTACTACTTGTGAAAAAAAGATCATCAAGAGGGCTATCAAGAAATTGCTGGAAGAGAGAAATGGTTGAAAGAAATGAGATCTAGAGGGGAAAAGGAACAGGGAACATCTTGGTGACAGGGAGAGACAGGAGGGTATGACAATGAAAAGGAGATTTTAGAGGCTGAAGGATGCTAGAGGCCCCCAAACAAAACAAACAAAAAACCCCCCAAAAAACAAAACCCAGACAACAGCAACAACAAAAACGCTGCAGCTCAAGAAAAAGTTAAAGGATTGAAGTTTTGTTTACAAAAGTGGAAGGGAAGGTAAGGCAAAGAGAAAAAGATGGTTGGAAGAAAACACAGAATTTTTGAATGTGTAATACTGTATTATGAGCTTCCCCACCCGCTCAAACGTAGCATGAAAGCTGATATAGCGGGGTTCAGACTGCTGCTTGCTTTTCTTTTGAAAGTGTTCTTTGAATATTATATCCTATGTAATTTGGGGAGGAAAAGGGGAGTGTTTGCTCCCTTGCCTTACTACCTGTGGGGCAGTCAGCAGCCAGATGGGTCATGGGTTTAGTGTAACCATCCTCATGGGAGAGACCTACTTGCTCAAGTGTGCTACAAAACCTAACGAGAGGGAAGAAAAAGCAAAGAACTGCAAAGAGGAAACGGATCTGAAACCAGACCACATTTCTCAGCAAAGGCTGAGGTAGCTTGTAATACTGCAAGCACCTATACAAACTGGGGTGGGAGGGCAGCAGGCTGGGGGGTGTTTTTTTTGGTTTTTTTTTTTTTTTTTTTTTTTTTTTTTTTGTGGTGGTGTTGGTTCTTTTGAGAATATAAGCCAGGTTTTATCATCAGTTACAATGCATGTAGAAGTCACCTATGTTTTGTGTTGACTCTTGTAAAAAAAATAAATATAGAGGTGTGGTTTTGGTTTTTTTTTTCCCCCTCCAATGCATTTTCTAATATTCCTTTTTGTTCATATAGCTACTGGACCATTTCAGCTGTCTCTTTAGAAAACGCTGCCCGCTTCCATTTACTTACAGTGTTTTACGACTTCTTATCCTACTTTAAGGAGGGGAAAAAAAAAAAAAAAAAGACCCAAACCCACAACAACAGCATGAAAAAACACTCAAAATTCTATTTACAATAAATTGAAATTCTGTCATCAAGTTAAGTGCACTGCATTTGAAACTGCCATAACTTTTGAGCCTGGCTAGTAATGCTATCCTTTCATCTTATCCTCTGTGAGCTGGAGTAGGATTTGATAAATACGTAGAGGTAGTCTTTAAACTGCCAGGGTTTAATGATCATCCCAGGGAGGCTTGAGACAGGAAAGATTCCAAAGAAATTGTCATCCTTTATAGGAGAATACTTTGTAAATCATCCTGTGTGCTACTTTTTATTAGATTAAGCATATAATCAGAAAACTTTTTTGGATCCAAAACTTTGATTGCTTTGAAGTCACAATTCAAAGGGAAAGTTATCTGATTGTTTTAGGGATGAGGAGTAAAATACTGAATGGGAATGCTGGTTCAAGAAGAGTGCATGGGTTATGGACTGTCTCTTCCTCTGAGTTCCATATATATTTCTGGGAACTTATAAGAAGACAAATTACCCAAAGCGAAGCATGGTCAGTCTGCTGTATTTTCTTATAACTGCCCGTCTCTGTTTCACCATTCATCTCTACTAGCTTTTGAGGCAATGACCTTTCTTTGGTCTGCATCTGCTAGAGGTAATACACAGCAGATACTGTGTCAGAGTAGCTAACAGAGGATGATGCTTCTGCTGTAGTGATGCTCCAAGGACAGATAATACGCTGTGCTTAGCTTCTTTGTGATTACTGTCTCTCATTTGGTGATGTTCAGGGCGGTTACAGGGGCAAGAGAAGCAGACCAGAGATTACAGCTAGAGTGGTCTTAAGATCCAGTTAGTACAATCTCCTATAGAAGTTTAGTTCAATTTAATCTGTCCAGGTTTGAAGTGTACTTGGCAAAACAAACAAACAAACAAACAAAAAAAGTACCTTTTCCACACAGGGTAGACAATCATTTGCTCATTACTCTCTGGGATATTTTCTTACTCTAAGCTTTGCTTTCTGCAGTAGATGTTCCTGTCAGAAACATGAATGGATGAGGGGCTCACATGGTTAATGAATTTAAAGTAATTTTATGCCAGCTGCTTATTTTGGATCTATGAACTGTAGAATTCAGAAGCAGCTCCCTAGAAAAACATACTTTTTTTTAGGTTTTAACAAGCCTTATAAAGTATGCAAAATAACCTGAAGATAATATAGTTTATGAAGTGTCCTTTAAATATATTTGCACATTTATAGTTATTATTTCTGATAGTTGAACAAAAAGTTGTCTTGAATTTTTAAATTACATTGTTCATCTGTCCATTTCACTATTCATTTATTACCTGCTTGTAAACCACATAATGGATCTTGTGAACCATACAGATATGTATCCCCAGGCATAAATGAAAGGAAAAAAACCCAACTGTTAATTTTGCAAAGTAAAATACAAGACTACTGCAAATGAAAAATGAATTACTCCCATCGCATTTACCATCCAAGCTATTCATAATGTCCCAGAATTTAGCTATGTGTATCTTGCTGTGGTAAGAAACAAGTTAAATTTATGTTATTGCAAAACTGTGTAACTAATTGGCAAGATTAAATAAATAACTTAATTTGTATTTTCCTTGCTAAAAAATGTTTACGTTTTGTTAGCAAACATGCTGTCCATCATTAGTTACCCGTTAATAACTCGTCTGTTACTTCAAACACTCTTGTAAATCATTTGATCAGGATAGAGCTCTGCAGGGGCTGCCAGCTATGCTGTCACATCAGATGGTTCCTCCACCTTTTTTCCTTCTTGGGTGGCAATCACAGGATGCAAATGGCAAGCTCTTTCCAGATATTTTGTAACATCTGGTTCTTGATGGGCTCCTCAGGCAGCTGGGCTGGACACACTGGAAGAACTTCTGAGCCATTCTCATAATGAAGTGGCTTCCTGGCCTCTTAAACGTGGTGTCCCCTCCAAGTGCCCTTCAGATGTGAAATGATCTGCACGTTATATCTTGCCACAGAGTCCAAAGATGCAGATTATTATACAGTTAGAAAGTACAAACATATGGTGTAAATTAAATGTGCTGCATAATCATAAGGCAAGTGGACAGCTGTGGGTAGTCTGTTGTGATGGCTGCTGTGTTTCACATCAGCATGTGAAAAGCCAAAACAGCTGAGTTGTGGCAAATAATTCCACAAAGACTGAGTAACAAGGCACAGAGTAGAGGCAAAGGGAAAGAACAATTACATATTTTGATTTGAAATTGGAAACAAAAAATATGCTTTATGTGACTTTTGTCTTTTTTTTTTTTTTTTGCATATTCCTCCCCTTTCTCTGTGAGATATTGTAGTTGACCAAATTTAAAACACTACAGTATTTAGCATCCCTGCAGTGCCGTTTTAAGTATTTGGACCTGGAAAATGCCCCAAGTAATAACTACCTGAATTGCTTTTAATTACACAATATAGCTGCATCATTTTACTTCAGATTCTTTTTGATTGATGCTGTAAGGCAATTGTAACCATGGATGATGGGATTAAGTGCCTCTTGAAGTGACTTTAGCTTCTTGTGGGAACAAAGGGAAAGAAGAGAACACTTAGTCCCTTTTTGAGTGAACAGCCTTTTTTCACTTGCTATATAAAGAAATACAATTAACAAACATTATCCCCAGAGGTGAATTGAAATGTACATGCGGACAATAACCACTCTTGACTGCAATTAGACATATATGATCCGAAGTATTTTGGCCATTCATTAGTGCTAATTGTTTGAGAAACAAGCCCACAGAACAAATGATTAAAATGTTAGTGCCATAACCAGGATTATTAGCATGTGTGATAAAATGCATGCGCCACAGCTGTACCAATAAAACTCTCCGGCAAGTTGCTTTGATTCGACAAATACTCAGCTCGGCTGCGAGCCCTTCGTATTTGCACAGGGCCTGCTGCTGTTTATAACAAACAACTTATACCTTCTTTTCTTAATTAGAAGGAATTACTATGCAAATTATGGGGCTTTGTAATTTTGTAGAAGTTTCCTTTGTCTTTGGCAGGTTATTTGTGTGCGGTTGGGAGCTACTCTATAGTAAATTCGACATAGGAAAACCATTATATATACTCGGGGGGTGTGGGGGGGTGTGTGCACATATTGGAGAAATAATTTGTAGGACATTTTGCTGCATCAGCTGGGTTGTGTTCAGTGCGGTCTTGGGTCACTTCTGTCCTTCTGCCACAGCACCACAGATACCCAGGATTGTGGTTGGTATGCAGTTATGTGCATACAGGTCAGAAACTCACACTGTGGAAATTATCCAGCCTTTTTAACGGTTTCTAGTTGAATGCCTAAAAATGCTCTTCAGAAACACTTTGCCAGCACTGTGCCAAAGATTGTAGGAGAGATTTGGCCTGTTGAGCAATGGGTATTTTTCCATGCGTTAGGCAGATCATGGTGTAGTGTCTCTTCCAGGCATGATTTGATCTAGCAAATAAACAGGGAACAGAGGTGTGGGTTAAAGTGCTGATCCCAAAAATCACTTGTGGGAGGACTTTACTTTGTGAGCTGCATGTTGTTGGCTCCAATGAGACCACACAGGTGTGTACAGTTAAGTATACGTGTGAGTATGAGCAACTCTGGAATGTGAAAATGCAGTTTACAGCAGGGATATGTGTATAATTTGGGGTAATTTTACTGGCTGCAGTCACACTGTGTAGCTGCCATTGCAAAAGTGCAATGTCTTTTAGTAATCAAAAAGATTTTCTTTTCTCCTTCCTGAGGATGAACTATTTGCTTTTGGGTGAGATGGTTCTCAGAGGTACACGAGTAACTTTAACTTTCCAGCTACTTTTACATATTTGATGAAGACTTCAGTAGAATGTTATGTTTGCTGAAGAAATTTAGTTTCATTTCCAAGACCCAAGAGCATTCAGCCTGCTGCTAGATGCTACAAATGAAAATAGGCTGCTGTAAAACAATTTAATGAGCATTACCCAATAGCCTAGTCCTTGTTTTAACTTACAGTGCTTAAAGGAAGAAACATTGTCTTAGCAAATTCACTTGGCTTGTGTCCATGTGTTCAGTTTAAAGCATAGTCAAGCCTAGTTTGAATCATTAAAATACTTGCAGTCAGGAAACATATGTAAGATTTTCTTCCTCTTTATGGCATGGGGTTAACAATATAATTGAGATTGCAGTGCTGTGTGGTTTTTTTTGTCCTAAAAAAGTAACAAAATAACAGAAGTCAAGATAATCAGGATAGTGTTTCCTACCGGAGTAGCTAACGGCTCATAGGCATAGCACCCTGGGCCTTGCCACTGTTTTAAAAAGGTCTGTAGGCAACTGGATTTCTTAATAAATTTACTTCTTCCTCTATATTTCATTTTATTGTGGAACATAAAATATGACTATGTGAGGAAAATGCAGAGTGAGAACAGCAGATGATTTTTTAAGAATATATGTCAAAATAATGAAAACATTTACTGCGGTCACACCTAGGCATACTTGTTGAAAACTTTATTTTACTTGTATGTTTCTAGAGTTCTTTGTTTTGAAAGGAGAAGGATGCTAGGTTGGTCCACTGACACCAGTTCCTCCTGTACTTCTTTTTTTTCTGGCCATGCCTCTTGAAAAAAACATTGCTTCTTCAACTTGCTAAATAAATTACTTGTTACATAAAACTACTAATTTGACACATTGACAGTATATTTTTATAATAATCTGTGTCCTGAGTAGCCTGTGTTTTGGGCCCTTGTGGCTACAAAGTTGATTCCTGAAGAAAAGATACCAATGCTCACAGACCTCAATGGTGACACCTGACTAAATCTGGTTTGCAGGTAACGAAGGTTTTACCTGCACAATGCTACGCGCCATTTTGTGTGGCATGCAAAGCAGAGCTGCCTTCATGGGGCTTGCTGGCAGTGAGAGGGAAACCACCTGGTCAAACAGCCTTTGGTTTGATGACAGCCCAGAAGAAGTCCTGGGAAACATGTGGCAGGAGATACATCTCATCTCAGCATGCTCTGAGATTATGGTGTTAACCATGTTTATCAGGTTTCTGGTGGGTTGGAGGGGTGGTGAGAGGCAGTCAGTCATTAAGGATGCTTCAGGAGCTGCTTGGCTCTAGGCTGGAGTTAACTATTAATGGGCTGAGCTCTTTGACTCCTTTGTGTCTTTGGGAACTACAGGGTTGAAGCCATCAGAGAAACAGAATAGAAACTAATCACTTTTGTCCCCTCCTATAAGTTTAGTGAAGGACTGTGGACTTCTTTACTGACCCCTGTGTCACACTGAAAAAAGACCCTTCTCTTTGAGATAAACCACTCTTCCACCTCCACCTCCTCCTTGCTCTCCCAAAGTGTACTACTGCAAGAAAATGGGATTAAGTAGATTTAACTAGCAGCCACTTGAGTTGCCACAAGTTGTGTAACCATCCCCACTTCAACATGAAGCAGGGGACGTGAAGTGGTTTGTGGGAGAGGGGCAAAGTGGGTACTTAGGAGAGAATCAGTGGATCTCAGTTGCACGTCTGCAAATGTTGTTAGGACCTCCACCACCTAAGTCTTGAAGCTCTTGCTGTTAGAGATGAAGATTTATTAACAAGGGTAGCACTGGCGCTTGTAATAAAACATGTCATTTCTATTTAACAGCAAAGCTGCCCCATTTCTTAGGCTAAATTAAGCATTACCAGGCATATTACAAAGAAGAGTCTTGGCAGTGGATTTCTGTGCGCTCTTAAAGTGGCTCCACCCAGGACATGCAGAGGTGCAGCAGAGGAGATGGTGGAAGAATTGTCCTTTTCAATTTAATTCACTGAGATAAAATGTAATAAAAGCTTTCTTCATATTTTTAACCCAAGACTTATATTCAGCTTTTAGGGTGCACACTGCAGGGGAAGAGAGGGTTCTTCAACAGGGTTAGCTTAAAAAGGCAAATATGGTAGTGGTCTGTCAGCAATGCACCGCGTTGGCCCTGATTTAGATTGAACTAATTTCCAAACATTTGAGAGGGTTAGTCACGTTCACTTTGAAGAAAACCCACATGCACATGTAGCCATGTGTCATCCAAGTGTAGCAACTTGGGAAGCATTATTCAGAGGGGCACAGGAAAATGCATGGGTCCCTGGCATGATGCGATAATGACATGTTCAGCATGGTGCTAGAAAAGCTTTGCATTATTCAAAGTGCTGAATAATATGCATGATAATGCATAATGGTGTTATATGGTAGGATTATTTTGTGGCATAAGTGACTTGTGCTCTGAGTATGAAGGCAAATTGTATTATTTTGTCCTCATTTTTGATGTAGCAGAATAGGCCTGGGGAGTACAGCGTGAAATGGGGAGGAACAGGAGCAGCCAAGGCATTTTTTTTGGAAGGCCATGAAACACAGTGGCACCCTCTGCAATTTATTTCTCTATGCTTGTAATTATGGTGCAAAGCAAGCTCCCTACTGTACTCAAGGGCAGCCTCCCCCAGCAGCCTCCCTGCCTCCAAGAGCACAGACCTGGCTTGTGCCTGGGGTGGGTTGGCTGGTCCCTCCCTGGGGATACTGGCACAGGGTGGAGACTGCCGCAAGCCTGACGCCTACGGGCCATACAGGATGCCACCCACTCAAGCCATGTGGCACCACAGGCTCACACCTGCACCGAAGTGTGGGGTACAAAGCATTTATAAATTTTGAAAGGCACTGCGGCCAGCAACCTGCTGCTGATGCTGGTGAGCCCTGTCAGTGCTGTGGATCTCCGGGTCTGAAGGCTTCTGAGAAAACACGTTGGGATTAGTGAGGTTCCACATTACACAGGGGATATTTTCATTCCTGTTTTCCTCATTTCCCTCTCCATCCATTTTGCTTATTTAAAATTTGCATGCAAATATATTTGTTGATACAACACCAAGGTTGCAAAATCAACTTCACAAACCCATGTTTG
Organism: Microhierax caerulescens; assembly: GCA_035590215.1. Taxonomy (NCBI): domain Eukaryota; kingdom Metazoa; phylum Chordata; class Aves; order Falconiformes; family Falconidae; genus Microhierax; species Microhierax caerulescens. The sequence continues at coordinate 56,652,863 of JAVJGJ010000014.1, forward strand.
TTTTAATCAACACCCCTGCTTCATTCACAGCATGCTGTCCAGCTCCTGGAGCAAACGTGGCAGATACCAGCCTCCTCCCTAAAGTGGTCCTGATCTGTTTTCAGCACAGCCTTCATCCAGTGGAGGAGTCCTATGACAGGCGAAAAACCAAGCACCACCCTTCTGCATTTAATACTTGCCATAGCGCACAGAACGGGCAGCTTAATTAAGGCTGCACGGATAACCTTAGCCCTGGCAGTTCTTCAGTTCTGAGTGTTTAAGTTTGCAACTTTTGTTGAACATAGTCGTTTTGGAGTTTTATACTGTAATTAACTGTAATACCATTATCTCCCTACCTTAACTCTTCCTAAGGAAACAAACAAACAAAAAAACCAACCCAAAACCAGCACTGTCTAAGTAGGAACATTTCTCTTTTAAAATATAGTCAAGTATTCTTTACAGCATTGTAGCCAAGAGTCTAATTTTAACAATATCCTTTACAGGGTGGATTCTCTTCTGCCAGCTGGTGTTCCTAAGCTTAGTTATCGCTTTGCATCATCTCACAAGTACGTGCCCAGGCGAGCTGTGCTGTATGTACCTGCGGATGATGAAAAGAAGATACGAAAAATCCCGTCACTAAATGTAGATTGTGCAGTGCTGGACTGTGAAGATGGTGTGGCTCTGAACAGAAAGGTAATTAAAAATTATCTTGTGATATAATCAGTGCTAGAGAGAACTTGTGGAAAAACATTGCCTTTGCCTTGGGGAAGTAACAAGCAGAGACACCAAGATAAATCTTAAGATATAGAAAGTAATGTAACAGTGATAGGCTTTGTGAAGGTGTTGGGAAAATCTTCTTACCCAGAACTCAAGGAGATCCCATGTGAGTAAGTGGGGAGGGAGTTTTGAAGGAACACAGAGCTGGGTATAAGCTCTCTGCACAGAAGAGTGGGAGATGCTGTTATTATTGCTGCATATTTATTAGGGATGAGGATGAAATGGTCTGTGAGAACAGAAGCAGGAAAGGAAGAGTTAGTTCAGAATCACCACATGGGGGTTTGTTGTTGAAACAAAAGCATCTTCAGATTGTGAGCAAAAACAACATGGGTTTGGGTTTGAGCCTTGGAGTGTTTAGAAAGATATACCTCCTGAGCTTTTTGGAAGAAATGCTGTTAGGAGTGCTTCTGAAGGAAGGAGAAGTTAGAACCTGGACGTACCAGGATTTGGAGGGCAGTTTAGATCGAAGGAGCTGCAAGAAAGCAAGAATGGAAAGCAGAGTGGGAGACAGATGTAGATGTGTCAAGTACCAGTGCCAAGTTTTCATTGACATTGAATTGTGAGAAAGAACCATCTAGCATGCATTCCATTTTGTTTGCAAGCAGATTTTTTAAATATATGAAAATAACCATTTTAAAGTAGTTCACATCTTAGAATCACAGTATCATTTAGGTTGGAAAAGACCTTTAAGATCATTGACTCTAACTGTAAACCTAACATTGCCAAGTCCACCATAGTAAACAATGTATGTATGAAACTAATGTACATGTTTCCTAGTGAAAGCTATTTCTGAATAGGAATGTAAGTTTGCTGTCACATCATTTTCATATTTGTCAGTTTTCCTATCTACCTTACAGTACTTGAAATTACAGCATACAGTGTTTAGCGTTTGAATATGAACGCGTTGTCCAGGAAGTTATGAAAATAGGCTTGAAAATTTTCCTGTATTATCTCAAAAATGTGGATTTTATTCTTTTCTGTTTCTTGGGACTTAATGCTTTCCAGAAGGACTCTCTTGGATAATGCTCTCTTTAACCTTCAGTTCTTTACAGGTATGTTGGAAAGAAAAAAGTTCACAGAATTTGCATATATCTATTTTAGTCCTGAAAAGTGAAAATAGCATTGCTGAATGTTCATGTGTACACTGAAGACAGAAAATATTTTCCAGTTGCTAAAATTCTGTGTGGAAGGTCATATTTGGGAGGCTGCTGCTGTAAGATGACACAAGACACGATTGTGTATTAAACTATATTATTTTTTATGCATCTTAATTATTTGTAATAGAGGATGTCAGCAAAACAAAATTTTATGATCGAAGTGACAAAGTTGATAGTAGTGATTTCTAAAGGGTGGTAAAGCCCTAGCTTTGTTCAAGTGAAGGGGAATTATGCCACTGGATATAATATTTCGAAGAAATTAGAGGGAGAAACCTGTAATAGGAACTTGAGACAACAGATGAGCCCCTGACTGAGCTTAAATGCAGAAAGGAAGCAGACAGGAGGTAGAAGTGGGGACAGGCTACCAAAGAGCAACACAGAAGTGGTCCAGACACATAGGTGCAGAACGAGGAAGGCTGAAGTTTGACTGGAATCAAAACTGATGGAGCAGGACAACAAGAATGACTACGACGAGTGCATCAGCAAAAAAAATTAGAAGGAAAGTCAGGGAAAGTGTGGACCCCCTGCTCCATAAAGTTCTCAGACCTCCTAGGTCATCTTCTAGAAGCAAAACTTGGGGGAGGGAGGGAGCAGCCACAGTAGGGGAGGATGAAGTTAGAGTCTGTTTAAATAAGCTGGTCCATGTGACCAGACAGGACATGCTGGAGACTGCTGAGGGAGCTGACTAGTGTCATCCTGGAGCTTCTGTCTGTCATCACTGAAAGGTCATGGTGGCTGGGGGAGATTCCTGATGCCTGGAGAAAGGCAAATGTTGCAGCCGTCATCAGAGAGGGTAAGAGTGAAAAATTCTGGGCCCATCAACCACAAATCAGGTTCCAGGAAAGCAGTGGTGCTGGTTCTCATGGAAGGTATTTTAGGACCCAGGCAGAATGGATTGATCAGAAGCAAGCTGTACCTGGCAAATCTGATTGCCTTCTCCAAATGAATTACTGTAATTGACTATGAAAGCTGAATAGATGTTGCCTACCTTGATTTTAGAAAGCTTTTTATGTGGTCTCCTGTAATATCCTGGTCATCAGCCTGATTAAAAATGGACTAGATGGATAGACTTTAGGGTGGATGGCCATTTTGCTGGAATTGGGTAGTCCGTGCTGTGTGCTGTATTGCAGCTACCTCTGCTGGGGCCAGTCCTGTTTAACTCCTTCACTAGCAACCAGGCTGATGAGATGGAGTGCACTATCACCAGGTTCATGATGGAACCAAACTGGGGTACAGCTGATATGCTGGAGGGCATGGCTACTTTTCTGATGGGGCTTTGCAGTCAGAGGAAAAACTTGACAGAAACATAGTAAAATCCAACAAAAATAAACAGGAACTCCCAGCACAGGGCTGGAGTACCCCACACAGCAGCACAGGCTGGGGCTGTGACTCCCTGGGGGCACCTCTGCCAGAGGCCCTGGGAGCTGTTGTGCCACAGGCTGAACGGGGCCGGTGGTGGGCCCTTGCGGCAAAGGTGGCCGAGCACCAGGGCTGTGCTGGCAGCAGGTCCAGGGAAGGGGACCGTCCCCTCCACTTGGCTTGTGGGGCTCTCCCGGGGAAGGGGAGCTGTGCCCAGCTGTGGACCCCAGGACAAAAGAGAGACTGGCCAACCAAGGGGAGCCCAGGAATGGCTGCCGAGGTGGTCGTGGCGCAGGAGGAGAGGCTGAGGAGCTGGGTTTGTTCATCCTGGAGAAGAGGCAGCTGAGGGGCCTTGCTGAAGGCTTTGCTGCCTGAGGGGAGCTGGTGGGTGGCAGAACCAGGCTCTTCTCAGAGGAGCTCAGCAACAGAGCAAGAGCAATGGCCACAAGTTGCCTGAGGGGAAACAAGGGAAAAAAGTCTTCCCCGTGCCAGGGGTCAAAGACTGGGAGAGGTTGTCCAGCGCAGTGGGGTGTCCTCCCTCCGTGGGTGTATTTGAGCCTTGGCTGGGTGAGGTCCTGATCAACCTGGTGTAAAGCAGTAGTTAGTCCCACCTTGAGGAGGCAAGTGGACTAGATGGTCTCCTGAGGTCCCTTCCAACCTGAATTAGACCATGCAACTGCACAATCTAGTAGCAAAGCGCTATTTGAAGTGATTGGATGATTGAATTTCATTTTTAGATCTGCCACAGATACTCAGGAAGACTTTGGGACTTAGGTTCTGTGAATGTGAAGCTGAAATTATTATTGCTCTTGCAGCCTGATTTATTAATGTTTATGAGGTGTTTGGAGAGTTTGTGTGAAAGATATGTCAAGAACATGCACTGAGGCACAATACTCAGTGGCCCATTGCAAATGGGTCATCTTAAAACTGAGAAAAAAAACAACACTGGGAAACACAGTAACACTGAGTCTGTCCTTTAATCGTTATTCTTAAAACAAATAGTACTGATGACGTTGACTATTTATTGCCATGTTGTGTATTATTAAAATTCTACTTGCAGATTTTCTTGAAACTACTGCAGAAATGTTGGATTTTGGGAAAATCAGGACCTGATTGAAGGTTCACAGTGCTTTGGGCCAAACTTACCTGTCCTACAGGAGGCCTTCACTTGCAGCAAGTCCAAGTAGCAAATTTGTACCACTTCTTAACAAGTCTATTTTAACAAGACGCTGTGGTTTTGTGTTAGGATTAAGTTAGATTTGGAGAGATCAAGAATCTGGAATGTCAGTAGCTCCATTTGGTTAGAGGGAAACAAGTAAGATGATCTTCCTGTAACTGAGACTGGTAACATCTGCAAAACTGCATCTGGTTGCAGTAGCTGTGTTTGAAGCTGCAGTCATGAATTAAAAACCTTTAACTATTTTCTATGCAATATTTTCTCGCAAAGAAGTTTTGGAAGATACCCTCCCCTGTGCCCTCCCTGCACAATTATGTTTTTTAATGGCTCACAGAGAGCACCAGAAGAAGAGAGCCCATAGCCATACCCTAATTTACATACCATTTTGGTGCCTGCATTTCTTACCTTCAGGAACTACAGCGCTGACCATGATCTCAGGTATCATCTGTTGTCTTCTTCTTTTCAAACTGCTTTTCTAGTTGATATTTTGACTAAATCAGTAAAAAAATTTTGCAGCAAAAAGTTCACAAAGAGAAAATTTCTCAGCGAATTTTCTGAGGGGAACTAGTGGGAACAAGTAGCTAAAAAGCAGCATTATAGTATGGTGAATACTAAGACTAGAATTAGGGTGAGAGCTGATCCTCGTATGAGTAGGACACGTGAGGCTTTTGCAACCCCTTTGGGACTAGACAGAGCTGTAGGGAGTCTTCAAAAATTCAGAATAGGGAAGATGCCAGGAAGATATCCTAGTGTTGCTGAAAATTTCAGCCTTTTTTTACAGAATTAGCTCTAGTCTTGCTGTACATATCCTAGTAGCCATGGTGACCTCAAATCTTCGCTGGGGCTCCATGCGCTGTTTTTAGAGGTTCAAATTCATAGTGTCACATGGTGCAGACTGTCATCTGCCTCTCCAGGTGTCTGACTCTGTAAGACATTGGGAATTTCTATTTCTATGACAGAAATTTAGTTTTTGGCTGGGGGAGAACTGAATACTGCTAAAGGGAAATTACTTTCTCTGGACTACTATTCACAAAGATAGGAGCTCTTCCCCACTGTTGTACATTTGAAGATTTAAAGTTTCTCCAGTGTTGCTACACATTTTAAAGAAATTATTCAGAATGGCTCACTTGGTGGTATTTTCAAGTGAACAGTTCAAATAGAAATTCTAGAACTATAAAACTAGAAATAATACAGATTGCAATGTTGATATGTTGTAAATGCATCACACTCTAGAGACTTTTTGTGAAATGGTACAAAAATAGCCTATATCTCTTTTAGCTCTTCACAGGAGAAGGCCTGAATATTCTTTCATTTTAATTGTAAAAAAGAAAAAGATAAAAAAGATGGCTGCATCAACATGCTTGACCAAGTCATGTAAGCCAGTAAACTGAATTGCATTTTATGCCGTTGAGAGGTCTCTCTGCAGGAGCTGAGCTGTCTGAAGATATCTTGAGGGCTCTCAGCCAAGCCAGCACTCCTTGGTATAGCTTTCTCTGTAGAGCTGCATTACTCACTGTGATTCCATGCCAGGTGAACCTACTATTGGGCAGAAAAGTTTCCTCCTCTTGTTGAAGAAAGAAAGATTTCCATGCCAGTGCTTTTATTTTCCAAGGGCAGATTGAGCTGAGATTTCCTAGTTAGTTCCCACAGGTCTTGTAATGTTACCACCTTTACAAGAGGGTTTTCTAGAACAGCATTTTTTCCAGCAGGATCCTGTCTTCAGTGCTGCTGTTCTTCAGAGCATCCAGGAAGTGTTAGCTGCCAGGCCAGCCTAGCAAGAGACCAGTTGGAGCTGCTACTGTAGTGTTTATGTCTCTTTCTGAGTCCTTCACAAGAGTTTCAGAGCATTTTGATGCCTCCAAACCAGTGCTGTTAGTGGCTTTATCTTCACTGAGATCAGTAGGATGGTTACGAATAATTGGGATATATGGCACCTTACTCTGTAGCTCTCTTTAGTGTACGCGTCTTTTGTATATTAGAGGTGTAAAAGCAATCCCTTGGAGTGTACATATGGCTGGGTAACATCTGTACGGTCCTCTGGCATGAGACATTTGAAAATAGGAAACTGATTTGTTGTTCCTCTGGAACTACATAGATCTCATTCATTCAAAAGAAGTTATTGATACTTGGGACTGCACTGTAAAATGATGTAGGACTGTTTAGGGTTTAAATTCCTAAGCCCTTTTTGCTGTGGACTGTGATTGTATCGCTTTGTCTCTTCTAGAATGAAGTTGTGCTCTCCTCCAGCACTTGAGCAAGAGAAGGTGAGGAAGAGGAAGCCTCAGCTCTGTCCTTTCCTCACATCCCTTCCTCAAGAGGGGAAATGGCAGCCCCTGAGCCTCTTCTGTTCTCCCTGCTCCCCTCAGGAGTGAGGGGAAGTTTGGTTGGGCTGAGAGGATTGGTACAGAAGGACCTATCTTGCTTATATGCAGCATGGCTTCTAAGGGTTATAGCATAAATTTATATATAAATTTATATAAATTCCTACTTAATATATTGTAGCCACTTAAAAGATCATCGCTGTGCTGTGTCACAGAAGAAAAAAAAAACCAATTAATTCTTTTGAATCATCTGTTTGTAAAAATAGGATTAAAGCCTGACCACTTTTCAAAGTGTTCCATTATGAATAACACATACGTAAAAGATGACTCTGGGTTCATTACAGTTAAGAACAGATCATCCTCATACATGCTGATTTTATGGAGATTTCCCCCCATGAGAATGCCTCCTCCATCTCTCTAGTGACCTGATCCTGGGGTCAGAACAAACAGCATGCCAGTGAGAGAGCATCCTTGCCTACCATTTTTCCCCTAATATGAGGCCTTGTGACCTTTTTATTCCTTGTCACAGATGAGAAGAGGTTCTTGCATATAAAATAACACTTCAACTAAATTTGCGGGTGGAGATAAATACATAAAATGGGTCAGCATGGTATAAAAAAAAAAATCCTCAGCTTTCGTTATTGAAATTAATTTCCTTATTGATCTTATTGAAGGCTTTTACAGTATCAGTGGAAAACACTGCAGTTGGTTTCCATGAATCTGTAGCTACTTCAATTAAAATCAACAGTTTTCCTGTATTATGTGATGATAATTTATTTTTTTTTAATAAAGCTGAGTTGGTTAGGATTTATCAATGCCACAGGTATTTCTCTAGGCTCATAGTGAGAATGTTAGCTAGTACTTCATAGGCACAGTAGCATGAAGCATTCATAACTAGGTTATTTTACCAGGTCTGTGCTTTATTTATAATAAATTAGTACTGTACCTAATTGTATTCCTCCTACAGGGAGAAGGCTTGCTGATAAAGTGTGTAGAGAATGATTAAATGTACACAGGCACATAGTAGGGTGACTTCTCTTCAAAAGTTGCACAAAATTAAAATGGGAACACCGCTTTCCCCAGTGGCTTGCCATTATTAAAAGTCTCAGTAGCATGGGAAATTTCTTCTGTAGGAATTGGGGAGTCCAGAAGTCTCTCTGGTTTATTGTAGGGAAGCTGAACTGTACAGTGAAACTCTGCAAGGCCTTTTTGATCCTTGAAGAGTTCTGATGAATATACATTTTTATGAAAGTTGTAAAGTGTTTTCATTTCCTTATTAATCCCACCATGGTCCTGGAAGAACTGCCACTCCTGAGTGGTAACTGCAACAATAAAAGTTTTTGTTCCTATTGTTTTACCCTACAAGCCAATCATCTTCCTTACATAAAGATTTGAGGATTTGTAAGGAGGATCACAATATTCAGCAATTTTCTTCTTAATGAGCTCAGTAATGCCTGTGTCTCTTCGAGCAGAGCTTTTGAATTGCCAGGTATTTCTTTTCCACTGATTCAGATGTATCCAGTTAAGTTTTACTTGCACATGTTCTGATACAACTTACGGCTAACAGAATGGTGTCTGGAATCTGAGGGAAAATGTCTTGGTTCAGTATTAACAGGGGTTTCAGGCAGGAATACATTAATAGACGTCGGAAAATATTTTAAAACATACAGCTACTGTTTGTATGGACTTGGAATTCACAGTACTTCAACTCTATTGTGTAGTCTACTGTCCACAGGCACATCAGCACACCCGGGTACTGAAGGCTAACTGTAGGACTAGAAGTCATGAATTGCTACACATTTTGGGACCAGTTTTCAATATTTCATCTGTTTTCATAGCAAGAAGGAGTTACTTGCACAGCCATTGAGCATCTAGAACTTGTTTGAAGGGAGCTGTTGAGTTTTAAGTGTGCTACACAATATCAGGGCAATACAAAAAATTCAGTATACACATGTAGCTTAGAAACAATATGTTGGATTAAATTTGGACAGACTTTTGTTTGTATGCAGAGCCATGTGTTGGGTGGTGTCATCAGGGCTGCAGTGGTACTGTGGGTGAGGAAAACATAAAGGTGCTCCCAGACTGCAGTCACAGGGGTTGTCAGCACTCAGCACCATTTCCTCCCGGTCTCCTTTGCTTTTTTGGTTGGCCATGAGCAGGCAGAGGAATACGTTTGTATGCCCAAGTTTCTATTGCAGTTAATCTTGAAACCTAGTCTTCAACCTAAGACTCCATTGTGCTTGTAACCAGTAGTCCACCCTGCATATTGCAAGTCCACATTGCAAGGCCCACAGTTTGAAAACAGAGAGTCAGGCCAAACGTGAGGAAACCCACAGACCCCATTAACAGGGATATGGATCAGAAAGTTGTAGGACACACAAAGAATACAGCACTTGCTCTCTTTGATAAACTTTTCAACAAGGTACCTCTACAGTCACAGTTAAGGTAGTGGTCTAGTGGACCTTTGGCTGATGTAAGATGGGCAGGTGGAAATGAATGGCAGTTTTCCAAGTGCACTGATGTCATCAAAGCTGGACCTGTCCCAGGATGGTGAGGAGTGGAGGGAACCTTACAGATACTCAGAAGATTATGGGCAAAATCTGTGGTTTATTTTACCAAATTGTTTAAACGTCACCTGTTTACCTGGGGTTTAGTGTATTATTAGGTAACAAAACAAGGAAGTGTGGTGGGATGCTGGGTACAAGAGAAGAATTTCTGATGTCAGATGGAAGAACAGCATAGCTGTGTATATGGAAGTTGCAGATAAGGATATGCATGGTTATTGCTAGTCTTGGGAACCTTGGCAGGCATCAGCTGAAAGCATGATGTTTAACCTCTGAACCTTTGGTTTCATCTATCATTCTTCTGGAGACCAGAGGAGGATCCTAGCACTCAGTGGTGGGAACTAAACCACCAGTACCTATGTGGAAGCCTCACTGCATTTCCTTCCGCTGTATGTCCAGTTAGTAGGAGTCCACTTGCAATACCACAGATTCTACAGTCCCTATACAAATAACTTTTCACAACGAGTTAAGGACATTTGTGTCTAAATGAGTATTCAGGATTAAGCAAGCCCTTCAGGAGTTTGAGCTTCTTCCTCCTATACACCACTATATATTGAATTGAAGTGTGTGGGGGGGGTGCTAGTTGTGGGACACACCATTCCCAAAATAGGCATAGAACCATCTAAAACCTGTCTTTTATTTCTACAACAAACTAAGCCATGATGTCTCTTCAACTTAGAGTGGAGTAATTTATCTCTGTTCAACAGAAAACAAAACACATGGATCATGACTGCCTAAAGGTTTATATATTCTGTGAATTACTTTCTTCTCTGAATTGTAAAAAGACTGTATGTTAAACAGTGCTTTATATACCAAAAAACACACTTTCATGGAACAGTCTGATACTCAAAATAGCTATAAAAACACATCTCTGGCTTATTGAAACTGAAGAGCATCCAGAGCATTCATTGCATACTCGTACCAGAAGAAAACACAATATGAATCTCTTGTGATTTTTCTAGAACCTATTGTAAAAGCCATAATAAAAAAGGACAAAGCATTAGGAAGTACATGCATTTGTTTACTCACATCTACCTGCATAGCTCTCCTGGTTACATAGTATGCAACAGGCCTCAGGGATATGAAGGCTTTTAATGTGTCCCCAGGTTGCACATTAACATGCCCAGAGTCTGGGCTTCCAACCAAGGAATCCTTCTGCAAAGAAGCAAAAAACATGACTTTTTTTTTTTTTTCCCTTTTGGGTAAGTCAAAACATCTAGCCCACCTGGAAGTTGCTCTTTTGGCAGTGTTTCTTATGTGTGTATGGACCATGTGTAATTGTCAGCACATCTAAATGCATTGACCAAAGTGTATTGTATATCTGTCTCCAAAGACAAATGCACCCATTTGCAAATCCAGCATACTACAGATCTGGCTGTTAATGTAAGCTGTTCTGCTGAGGTCACCATCTTTCCTTTTGGCTACAAATATCACAAGGGAGATTATGACCTCTCTTTGCATTTATCAATAAGGAAAGTAATAAGCTGACTGTGGAGTCTGATCAGCACTTTGTGTCTTTTCTGAAAGGATAAGTAAAATCTTAGTGTTTTCTGAGTTTGTTTACAATTCCTATCTTTAAAGCAGCTTGGTTGCTCTGAGATTGCTGTTTCAACACCTGAATGGCTGCATAACATAATGATGTCTCCTGTGGATCACTGTAGTAGCTATTTTTGGTATCCTTCTTTCACTGCAGTGCGTTAGGGCTACTCTCTCCAAAACAATGTACTTGCCAGTTGTTTCAAGATTTGGGGAAAAGAATTATAAATATTTCTCTTAATTTCTGATCACTGAGCTCCAGAGGACCCTAAATCCTTGTGTTGTTCCTCATTTGGGAGGATATGGTTATAAAGATCCTGGCAGTTCGTTTTAGGATGATTATAAACCATGGCTTGTGCATTCTTTCCTCCTTGTTATAATCTCTTATTAGATTGCCTCAAAATATCTGTCTCTATGCCAGGCTTGAGATAACTTCATCCTCTAAGGTTTCACAATACAGTTGTGTGTTAAAAGGGGATATGTTGAACAAATTATTATTTTCTTCCAGCTTAGGCAGATTATTTGGTTTCATTTTAAACTTTGATTCCACACAGACCCAATCTTCCACTCGTTAACCAATTATTTTTAAAGAGAATAATTATAGATCATCATTTAGTATGCATTTTCTTGAGAAAAAGGGCAAATTAATACATGCAAACATGGGTGAATCTATTTAAATAAACTGTCCACAAAATCCTTACAATATGTAAACAACATTTGTTATGCCTTAGAGATAGCATATGATTGGACTCGTGAGACCCTGTTTATCCTACTGAACAGTTTCTTTTATAACTTCAAAGGGAATTTTATATATTTATGGCAATAGCAGGGTGTTAAGTGTAGCTAGACAGAAATTATACCTCAGCTATTTAGTTAATGCCAATAGGGATTAAATTAGATTTTATAGCTGTTAGTAGAAGTCTGTTTTGTAGCTAACAAGTGGGATTTTTAAATCCTGGAAAGCATAATCCTATTATTAAACTGGCAGCTGAATTAACATTATCTAGGAAGCAAGTCTTCACAGATTAACATTTTTTGACATTAACAAAGAAAAACTAATGCTACAGGGATATTAGATGCTTTTCCCAAAAGTAGGAGAAAAAAGGAAAGTGAATATAGGACAAGATAAATGGCACAAATACTGCAGGAAGAAAAATGGAGTGAAATATGCATGAGATGAAATCTGGGACTGGCCATGTTCTGCCTGTACAAAAGAAATGCACCAGACAGGAAAAGGCTCCACAACTGATAATTCATATGTTTGCCCATGCATTGATTTATACGTGCCTTGTGACTAATTCACAGTTACCCAACATGAGTGTGGGATAGCCACAAAGGCCTTCTCTTGTCCCAAGGGCTGAGGTCTTTGCGTTCCAGCTAGATGCCATAGGAGCCAAGGACTGGCAGCACTGCAGAGGAAACACTCATCCCTTTACGGAACAGGCCCATAAAGCTGTTTCACAAAGTCCATGATGAAGTTCTCCTTACATACCTTGAAGGACACTTATGAGACAACTGCTATAGGCAGTGGTACAGGAGATGAGTGGGTCATTGAACTTCTTTGTCTTGCAATATCTTATTCTAGGCACTGATAGCCTAAGTAGCTATAGGAGTATATACCATGTCATATTTCAATTAAAAATTCTTTGCCCCCATCACAGTTGCAGAGAAAACCTTTTATTACTTAAAACTGTGAAGTATACATCTCCTGTAAATTATTTTAAAAGCACTGTGTTTAGTATCTGAGCCCTTATTCACAGCTGCAGTATTGAAATAATGAAAGTAGTAATTAGTTATGTGGAGGATTAAGAAGAATCCACTTGGTAAACTTGTAAGTCACAAAAACATGCTAGACAATTTCTTCCAGATTTTGCAACATCATATTCAGTGTTGTTGACCCAGTACAGATTTTTCTGTTACATTATCTGTTGGCTGTCTTCTTGTCTCACAAATTTCTTTCTTCTTATCAAATAGAGAATTTCATTAATTACTAATGAGAGCTAAACTGAAACTATTTGTTCTAACTTTGCTATCCAACCTCCCAGTTTCTTGGTTCAAGTAAAGCAGAACTATATCTGAGTCATTGTCAGACTGGGATTTTGTTATCAGAGATTTAACTGTGGCTTTGCAAACCTAATACATGGCTTCATAGGTTGATTCTTGGTTTGGTGCTTTTGAAATGCTGCATTTTCCCTCTGTGTGGGTTGCTGCTTTAACCATTATTACTTACTGGCTTACATTTTTACCAAGCATCTTTTCTGCCAGAGCACATGTGTATGGCCATCATTGCTGTGGTAAATCTGTTACCAGAGGTGTGGCTGGGACTGCCTTAAGGGCTCTCTTAAATCATGGTTGGGTAGCATGGACTTTACCTTGCAAAGCATATAACACTATCTAAGCTGTGGAAATAGTGTAAAATTTCTAAGTTGCCAAACTGCTCCTCTGAGGTTAGTGCCATGAGGAAGAACCTTGGCTCCATTATGTCAGTGGGAAAACTCACACCATTTGGCATCAACAGGACCAAGATTTATCCCCTGTTATGTGCATGTTGTATCAACAATAATGAACCCTAGTGGGAACTGGAAATAGTTGCCCTCTGTTGTGGCTCTTTTTCAAAAATCTGTCCCCAAAATTTTTTTTTTATTATTATTCTGTATGTAGGAGTATGCAACAGTCCATAAAACTGGTGCTTGAAAGCATACAGGTATGTTTTAGCCATTCCCACAGCCCTCTGAGGTGCTGGCACCTTTAGAGAAATGGGAGTAGAATGTGCCTGTGATTTCTCACATCAGGACGGACATGAATTTGATGTCTCCCAGAAGCACGTGGTCCTTAGATAAAGGCCCTACCTTTCCTTCCCCCTTATGTAATGAGCAATTCTATAGGATTTTGAAGTTTGTTTCCAGTTTTGCTGTCTGAGTTGGAAGTATACAGATTTGGCCCAAAAGGCTTGGATGTTTTTTTTTGGAACATTTGGCTAGCTCTTCAGCTTGTGTAAATAGGTTTGGCACTTCATTTTTTGTATGGTGACACAACAGGTGAAGCAGCTCTCAAATGAGAACTGAAGAAAGATTATGTGGGAAGAGAGCATTATATGACCAGGGAATTGCATCCACATCACCTGACTGCACACTCATCGTCTGCCTTCAGTCTCTAGAAGAGAGAGATGGAGACGCGAGGGAGTGATGTGGTCACTGAGCAGAGCACCTTTCATCCTCGAGATGACCCTGCACCTGCTATGGCCAAATGCTAGTTGACTATGAAAGTGCTCACTGAATGGGGGGGAGGGATGAGGGATGCATGTCTCTGCCACCCAGTGCTCTTGCATCTGCATATGTGTTTTTCTAGAGTAGATGCTTTGTAGAAACTCATTCAGGGCCAGCATGTGGAAAACAGCAGCAGCACTTGAGCATTGCCAGTCAGGGCACCTGATCTCAGGATTTGCCTTTGTGTTGTCAAATTTGCTTATCATTGGTGGGGTACAGTGGAGTGCTGAGAAGAAAAAGAAATGCCCAGAAATGTGATGGTAGGTTGTAGGTTTCAGTGCTTGAGGCTCCTACAAAGAGCCCTGCACACACAGGTTTGATTTTGTAGCTGGAGAAGATTCACACACTGAGCAACCTCTGAGTAGCACTTGGTGTGACTTGACAGGAGCTAGCAGAAAGAGCAGCTGGCTTCTAGCCTGTGACAGCAATCCTGATCCCCAGTCAGCAGACATCACCTGTTCCTATGTCCACCTCTTCATAGAGGTGTGGGGCTACATAGCAAAGCATTGCACGGCTCATGCCTTCCCAGGGGTGACATTTCCTGCAGGAGGAGTGACAATACATTGCCGTAAGCACAGCCAGTGTGTTGAAGGGATCTCAGAGACCTCCCCTTTCTTTTGCCCTGGAAGCTCTGAGCTTTCTCTGTGCTGCTACAGGTGAGCAGACCCACAAGGCTTACCTTTCCAGGCCATATAGTCTTGGCAGGCAGCCTCTTGCCAGCCTGACGAGGGTCAAAAAATATAATAATAATGCATATTATGCATACCTCTGAGCACTGAAGACCAGGTAGTGGCAGAGGGACCTCTGTGAGCTGGTTATGGCACACTGCAGCTGAATCTGGTAGTAAGGAGGCTTTTTTCCAATGTGGTCCAGGAGTTGGTAAACTGAGGACAGGGTGTGGGGAAATGCTAGTGATGCAAACAAGATCCTGCTGAGGGACACTGGCACAAAGCAGCAGCTTCTCAGCTCAGGGAAGTCTTGCCTGGGGTTTCACACGGGGCTGCCTATAGGCCCTTTCTTGATTCTCGCTGTTCAAGAAAAGAGGAAGCTCCCAACTGGCTTTTTCACACCCAGAACTCCACAAGTGCTGAGTAGAGTTGGTACGTGTAGTAAGTCTGCCACAGCTATCAAGGCTGATTTGTGTCTTTTTTTTTTGTTTTACTGATAAACAAATGTGGCAGGGGAAACTAGGAGCTTCGTTTGGGATCACTTGTTGAGGGTTTTCTGGTATAAGAGAAGCACTCAGCTGGAAGAGCTGTCATCATCTAGTTCAGCCCTCTGACTGAAGTAGGATGAAGCCTTTCCAAAGCACTCTGATGGATGTTTCTGCAACCAGTTGTAGAGAATGTACACAGATGTCTCTGGTCCCCCTAGTTTCTGTTCAGGATTTTCTAATAATTTAACTTAAACCTATTTTCAGCAAATGAGATGGATTTTGTGTCTGTGACCACTTACAGAAAGAAAAGCAGGAAAATGTAACCCTTACCTGTACAACATTATTCTGTGTATTGAATTTTAACTAATGACTCCTATAGATTTTCTCTTTATAGTGAAAATGACTGCATATCTTTCAGCTTTTTCTAACAGGACATCCCTGAACTCTTATTAATCTTCTTGTAGGTTGGTGGACTCTCTCCAACTTTTTTCATTTCTGGTCCCCAAAACTGGATATTTCAACTGAGCTCTTACAAATGCAACATAAATCAGTGCAATTACTTACTGTTTTATTATAGATGATGTTCCTGTTAAGGTATTTCCAGAACTGGCTTTGTCTTTTTTGTAATAACAGTGCATTGGTGGCACTCATTCACTTCAACCTACTACTCTTGGTCCATTTTCAGCTGTTTTTGCCTCTGTGTCTCTGTTTTATATGTGGTATTGTTCTCTTTTTTACTTTTTACTGTCTGTCCAGTCTGAGAACATCTTTGCATCTCCCTCCAAATTACAGGTCTCTGAAGATACTGAAAATCTAATCTCTCTTGTACTGCCTAAATTATAATGAAAATACTGAAATTATGCCCCTTCACCCTTCAGGAGAGGTGCTCAGCTGAATACTGGTTGCTGCTTTAGGTTTTCACATTAGCACGTTTCCTTTGAGGTTGTTAACCTGCAGCAGTGTCAAAAGCTTTCTCACATCTTGAGCACCCTTCACAGTTTTTCAGCACCTCTCTTGAAGTGGGTGGCCAAAGCTGGAGATAGTACTCCAGGTGCAGCTTCACTGGTGCTGAGTAAAAGGGGATAACAACCTCCTTAGTCTCCTGGCTATGCTCCTCCTAATGAAATCCAGTGTGCAGTTTGCCTTGTTTGCAATGAGAGCACACAATTCCCTTGCTGTCCCTTGCTCAGTTTGCCATCCACCAAAGCCCCAGGCACCTTTCAGCAGCTGCACCCTGTAGCCTGTCACCTCTGGCCAGGTAGACATGTGGAGTTATCCTGCCCCCTCTGTACAACTTCTTGCTTGTCCTTGTTGAACTTTCTGTGGCTCCAGTTGTCCCAGTCCTTGAGTTTCTCATGGTGCCTTTGGACTGAAGCTCGTGTCCCTCTGGTTTGGTGTCATTGGAAAATTTGCTGAGGGTTCATTGTGCCATCGTGGAGATTCATGTGAAAGATGCTGGATAAAATTGGCTCCAGTATCAATGCCTGGGGTTCTCAACTTGTTACTGGATGCCAGCTAAGCAACCCTTCAAGCTCAGCTGTCCAGCCAGTTTTCAGCCTATCTAATAGTCAATTTTTCTAGCCCCTATTTTCCCAGCTTCCAGGTGAAAATGCCACACCCTCTAAAGCCAGGGTGTATTGCATCTGCTGTACTCTTTTTCCATGTAGCCAGTCATTTTGTCATAAAAGGCCATCAAATCAGTCAGACAGAGATTCTCCTCCTCCTGTCTCCAGCCCACAGGAACTTACCTATTTTCTTCTCTCATTTGCTTGTCTGTGGTTATTGTGATACTGTGATTGCAGCCTCTTCTGTCCTCTCTTCTTCTTTACCCAGATAGAATCAATAGACCTAATGATCAAGATACTTTATTCTTACTTCATCATACATGTTCACAATGTCAGGTATTTTGAAGTATCCTTAGCACTGGAGCATATTATATTTTCTAAGCATTAAAATTTCAGTTGTCTTGAGTTGGCTTTAGACATCTGCATCTGAGAGTGCAATTCCCAGCTGCACTGCTAATCCCTGCATGTGCTCTTAAGTGCTTGAAAGTCTGCTTTTGTGCATACTCAGAAATGCTTCTGTCCTCTTCTGGCAGCTTGTTGTCTCTCTCATGCCAAGGCTACCAGAAATATATGTTCTGTCTAAGGCCCTTGAGCAGACAGGATCAAAACTTGCCTAGCAGACTCTGACAGAAGACACATGCAAAGCACAGAAGCCATGGCCTTCTTACTTAAAAATGGCTGGGATAGGAAAGAAGAAATAATGGTCATGTCCATGGGTGTGGGTTACAGGCTCACTGTGAGCTGGTGGGTCAGGGTCAGAGGGGAAGCCAGAACGGGGGATGTCATGGTGGTGCCTGATCAAAGAGAGACTGTGGACAAAGATTTTAAACAACTGAAAGAAGTATCTCAAATTCTTTTGGATTCTCATGGAGGACTTAGCCATGCCAGTATCTGCTGAGAGGACAGTGTGATGGGTCACAAGCAGTCCAGATTTCTTGAGTACATGGAAGATAGTCTTTTGATGCAAGTGCTTTGGCAAGAAGCTTTGCTGGACTCCTGAATGGGAATGAACTGTTAGTCAATAGCAGCCTTAACTACAGGAGCTGTCATACTGGAATGTACCATCTTGAAGGCAATGAGGAAAGCAAGGACACAAGACTTCAGCTGGTAGGCAGGGCAGATCTCATGTTAGGCTGCCCCCGAAGGTAAGGGAGCTCATAAAGGCTTATCAGACCAGTGACAACCTGCACAAAATCATCTGAAGGGCAGAAGAACAGGCAGGCATGGCAGGAGGCCAGTTTTCTGAACAGGAAACTTTTGATTTAACTCGAACACAGAAAGGAAGCATACAGGAAATGGGAGCGGGAATGGGCTATCAAGGAGGAATAGAGAAATATTACCTAGGCATGTGAGGACAGAATGAGGAAGGTCAGAGCTTGGCTGGAGTCAAAACTGGTGAGGGACCTGGAGGGCAACCACAAAGGTTTTGACGCTTTTATCAACAGTATAAGAACAGGGAAAATGTGGGCCTGCTACTGAGTGGTGGCCTTTGCTTGGAGGACATGGATAACGCTGCAACATCCAATACTTTCTCTGCCTCAGGCTTTACAGTCAGAATCTGCTTTCAGGTCTCCTGGTCATCACCTTGTGTCTAGAAGCAAAATGTAGGGGAGGGAGGTGTTCCGTGCAATAGAGTGGAGTTAGGGTCTATTTAAATAAGCTGGTCCATGGAAGCAAACAGGGCACACTGGAGGCTACTGAGGGAGCTAACTAGTGTCATCATGAAGTTGCTGCCTGTTGTCACTGAAAGGTATGGTGGCTGGGGGAAGCTCCTGATGCCTGGAGAGAGGCAAACATTACAGCCATCGTCAGAATGGGTAAGAGCGAGGAGCTGTGCACTCATCAACTTCACACCAGTCTCCAGGACAGTGACGGTGTTTGCTTTAAAGGCACCTAAGGACCTAACCAGAACGGACTGATGAGGAGCAAATTGTGTCTGGCCAACCTGATTGGCCTTCTCTTTTGCGATGACTGGCAGTTTGGATGAGGGGAGAGCAGTAGACATCTCTTACCTTTAAATTAGTAAAGCTTTTGACAGTGTCCCATGATATCCTGGTAGCCAGCTGGAGGAGAAAGAGACCATATAGGCAGTGTGCCTGGACAGTAGAGCTCAAACAATAATGCTCAGTAGATCAGAGCCTAACTGCTGCTTGGTTAAACGTGGCATTTTGCAGATACTGTGTAACATTTTGATCAGCAGCCTGGGTGATTGCATGCAGTGCATGCTCACTCAGCGGGTTTGCAGGTGATGGCACTTTGCAGAGGAATGACTGGACAGCAGGACTGCCCCTTAGAGGGGTTTCTGCAGTCTGGAGGAAGGGGCAGGCAAGAACAAAACCGAAGTCTGAATGCAGGGCTAGGGTACTCCCACACAGCAGCACAGGCTGGGGCTGTGACTCCCTGGGGGCACCTCTGCCAGAGGCCCTGGGAGCTGTTGTGCCACAGGCTGAACGGGGCCGGTGGTGGGCCCTTGCGGCAAAGGTGGCCGAGCACCAGGGCTGTGCTGGCAGCAGGTCCAGGGAAGGGGACCGTCCCCTCCACTTGGCTTGTGGGGCTCTCCCGGGGAAGGGGAGCTGTGCCCAGCTGTGGACCCCAGGACAAAAGAGAGACTGGCCAACCAAGGGGAGCCCAGGAATGGCTGCCGAGGTGGTCGTGGCGCAGGAGGAGAGGCTGAGGAGCTGGGTTTGTTCATCCTGGAGAAGAGGCAGCTGAGGGGCCTTGCTGAAGGCTTTGCTGCCTGAGGGGAGCTGGTGGGTGGCAGAACCAGGCTCTTCTCAGAGGAGCTCAGCAACAGAGCAAGAGCAATGGCCACAAGTTGCCTGAGGGGAAACAAGGGAAAAAAGTCTTCCCCGTGCCAGGGGTCAAAGACTGGGAGAGGTTGTCCAGCGCAGTGGGGTGTCCTCCCTCCGTGGGTGTATTTGAGCCTTGGCTGGGTGAGGTCCTGATCAACCTGGTGTAAAGCAGTAGTTAGTCCCACCTTGAGGAGGCAAGTGGACTAGATGGTCTCCTGAGGTCCCTTCCAACCTGAATTAGACCATGCGACTGCATGATTTTGCTGGTGGTTAGAAAACATGTCCAGGAAGCCAGGAGCATCCTTAGCTGGAGGGAAGACAGCACCCTGCTTGCTAAATAGAACTACTTTGGTACACCATCTGTATGCACACACCTCTGTGGTAGAGACATCCTCCACCTTGCTTTAAATAAGTAACTGGGCCAGAGAGCGAATCTAAGCCTGAAGCTGACTTTCTAGCTCAGTGGTTAGGGCATGAACCTAAGAGAAGAGAGACTTGGATTTCTATCCGTGCTCCAGTGACAGCTTATACATTTTAGCCTATGGCTTTTTTTTCAAACATCACAGTGCATGTGTCCCTGTGTGGTTCTAGTCCTAGTTTACTAACCTAATCAAGAAATCAGATCCTCGACAGGCATGAAACTGGTGCCATCAAAGGTACCACTATACTACCAGGGAAATTTTCATTTATGCTTTTTCTTAACAGCTTGCCACCTCCATGAGCAGCTTTCTG
The DNA here is from genome assembly GCA_035590215.1 of Microhierax caerulescens. NCBI lineage: Eukaryota > Metazoa > Chordata > Aves > Falconiformes > Falconidae > Microhierax > Microhierax caerulescens. Next base: position 56,673,244 of record JAVJGJ010000014.1, read on the forward strand.
TTTAAAATCCTTGAAACAATTCACATCGTTTTTACTGCTTTTCTAGTTGTAAGTGGAAGGTTACATGTTTTACTTACAACTCCTGACAGCTATATCACCCGTTGCAGTTTGAAAAACAATTCAAGCCAGTTCTTCCTTTTGTTGGAAATGTCTGGATAGAGACTGCAAGGGTCAGGAGGAGAAAAAAACCCAGCATGTTAGGAGTTGCTGAATCCAGCAGCCCATTAGTGCCAGTTTCACCATCAGTGAGGCTGAGCAAGTGTTCCCAATAGGCACATGCATACCCATATTTACATATGTGTATGTATCTACATATGTATATATACTTTCTGACTGTGCTAAATAAACTGAGTGACCAGCCATTAGGTTCACAGTCAAAAAGTAGTGGCTTTTACCAGCACTCACATAAACACAGTGCTCATACAAACATGGACAGCACAGTGGGCAAATCCTCTTCCCAGTCCTGCATGCGCTCTCTCTGTATGCATGTACACACAATGTCTGTATAATATATATCTCTGTACACACATAATACAGACCAGCCATATCTGGCCTTTGACAGTTGGTATAACCTGTAGCTGACCCCAGATCCCCTGGTCTCATCAGTTTCTGTCCCCTAGGCCTATGAAGCATGGAGGTTCGTGGCCCCACTGCAGTTGCTGTTAGACTTCTTTTCATTAAACACACACTGCAGCACTCCTGTAGCTGGCCCCAGATCCCATTAACAGTTCAACTTACCTTACCATTAACCTGAGAATTACCACTTCTTATTATGCCCACAGCCATATATATTGTTAGTAAATTAAGGGCAAGGTTTCTCAAAGTCAGAGACTAATGATAAGGAACTTGCCGTCACTGGTTTTTTTCAATAAGAGTTGGGTGTTAAACTTATTTCAAACCCTACATCTACAGATGTAGCTATGAAATGAACAGCTCAAAGTGTGGCATGCTTGAGCATTCTATAGAATTAGGAAGGAAACTTCACAAAACTGATATATGTTTTATTTGCAATTAAAAATGCAAAGCACTGTATCACTTAGCTGCGCTGACCCACATGTGAGGGTCTGTATGTGCAGTGTGTTTTACCAATCTTTTTGTAGAATGTGGAGGAGGAGGAGCAGCTCAACTGGGTTAAGCACAGTAGATGGTATAGATAGGAGCTTCTGGCTACCCTGCTGCTCTTGTAGTTGATTAGCTGTTTTCAGTAATTATGCATTTCCATCAGGGGTGCAATGGTTATCACCTCTGGTAATGAGATTGCTCCCATTTCATACAAGTGTAATGTTCTGCCGGTTCCCTTTTGGCACTTTACACGTTTCCTTGACTCGCGCTCTCAACGCTTGCCGATGTTGCTCACCATATTCTCTCCTATGGACTCACCGAACCGTGCAAATGGGTTCCCCAGCATTTGTCAGTCTCGTGGTAGCAACCTATAGGCATGCCAAGGTAGCCTCACAGCACGTTCAGTAAAGAGCTTGTGTTGCAGTAGCTGCAATGAACTAGTTCAGGTTTTTTTGTTGTTGCTTTTTTTTCCCAAGTGGCTGCAGTAGGCTGTCACGGAATGGGAATTACATGGTTTTCACTTACATGAGGCATCCCTGTAACCCATGACATAGCATCCCAAAACCCACAAAACATGGGTTTGCATCCCATGATGAATGCACCGCAGATGAAAACACTGTCTTTTCATTACGATATTGAAAAACTTGCAATCTTTTCTGGGATTCCCTAAATACGGAGTACTCATTCCCCAAAAGCACTGTTAAAAAATCATTACTGCCAGTTATAGGACAGGCCAGAGAAGTGGATGCTGGTGTTGCATCTGGCTTATACAAATAACTTATCTGTTCTTCTGGTGCTGAGTATTTGCCCTGGAAATTTCTTAAACAGGAAGAAAGAGAGATACCCCAGTAAAGGATAAACAAATCATTGAAGATACAAAATTGTAATGCACACTTCTGAAGCTTAACAAAGAGGAAAGAGTACACAGTGAAACTTTACACTGCATGGAGCTGCAGATTCCAGGCATTCCTTTTGATGGAGCCTCTGAAGGAAGGATAGAGGCTGTGTACCCCTTTTGAGACAGCTTTACAGGTCACATATCTGGCCTAAACAAAAGTATTTTTTTCTAAACTACTCCTTTCATTTTCCTCCTCCTCATGTCAGGATTCCAGCAGAGTTTTGTAAGCAGTTTGAGGGCCATCCTGGCAGCATCTACCTCCCTGCCTCTGGGGACCGATTCCAGGTCATAGATCAGAGGGAAGGTATGCTTCATAGAGGGCCTTGGCACAGGCATGCCTCCTTTCATGGGTTTTTTTTTCCTTCCAGAGTGTGGCATGAAAAGGGCAACACTGTGGGCTACCAGTCAACCACCTCCTTAAAATAAACCCCCTCATCACAGTATTTTTCATGTAGACATCCCAGGGAGTAATCTGTGTGGTGCAAAG
>JAVJGJ010000014.1:56685617-56737050 GCA_035590215.1 Microhierax caerulescens
CCCCCCCCCACATTAACTGTATTTTTTATGAACCAATCAAAATTGCCATTGTTTTTAATTCATTAATCTGAGCATCCGTATTTTCATATTATTTCAGTTTATCATGGCATTCAGAGTGCATTTTACAAGTAGTTTCTCTTACATGTATGGCTGGCAGCAGTTCCTTCTGGCTCTGCCCTGTTGGGATGGATTACTTAGCTCCTTCAATCTACCCACCTATGTTGTTTTGGCTGGCGTTGCTTCCTTCTTGAGAAGTTACTGCATCTGGTAATTTACCATGAGCAATCCATTCAGTGCTTTGACTTGCCTGGATTTCAGAAGTCATGCGTAGACTGTTTTCAAACAGATATCTGGACTCGAACTAAGATACGCAGTAGTAAGTGGCTGTGTGAATGTAAAAGAAGAGCCACAGGTTAAGAGAACTCACCTAATAGTTCTAATCCTTGGCTGTATCAAAAAGTGGGTCCCGAGATGGACATGCAGAGAAGTAGAATTCAAATTTTTCTAGAGCTTTTGGGTTTGGTTAGTCTTTTAAGTCCCTGCAAGCACTGAAGTATTTTGTGGTCTTCCAAACCCAAATCTTTGGTCTAGAACAAGACATGATTTCCTTTCCTTCCTCAGAAAGGAATTTGCAGTGAATCAAAGAGCAGCAAATGACAGCAGTTTAATTCCCTTCCGTCTGCCTGCTGCCTGTCAGGTCTCACCACTCCTGTAGCCAACTCCCTCCCAAGCCGATCCGCCCCAGGCTGGTGCCGCAGGACCTAGTGCACTGCTGAGTCAGTGCTGCTGCTCCGGATCAGGCACCTCCACCGAGCAGGGCAGGGCATGTGGGACGGTGGTTTCACCGGTGTGGGAGACAGGTCCAGGGTGCAGCATCCCCTGCCCTGTTGTGTTTGGTTGCCCACCCCCTGCAGCGTGGGGTGCTGGCCACCACTTCAGATAACCTGCCAGAGAAACTCCGTGCCGTTTGCTTTTCAGCAGCTCATAAGCCACAGAAGCACGTGGCAGGGGACAGCAAAGACTCCACAAGTTGGAGCAGGGCTGTGCTTGAAGTCCCCAGCCTCAAGCACAATCTCCTGTGCTGTCCAGACCATGCACAGGGAGAGGCTGCAGGTGAAGCTGGGCTTGTAGAGCACTCTGGTGTCTGTGCTGCAGGAGTGGGCAAGGACAGGAGGTCCAGCAGCAGTACAGTGAGGGCTCAGCAGCAGAGCAGGAGCTGCAGAATGAGAATGACCACATTTATAGCTGATGAACCTCCTTGCAAAGGAGGAACAAAAGCACTGCCACGGCCACCTGGAAGCTGGTGACTGCTCGGCTTTCTTTGCTATGCTACCAAACATTCAGGGCTGCAAAGTGAAAGCCGGCAAAGCTCTTGGCTCTCACTTCCCGCAGGTGATGGACACGTGGGTTGTCAGAACAGTCTTTGCTTGTATTGGGCCTTCCAACCGCATCAAGAGGTGGGATCTAAAGGCTGGACATGGGATTTTGAGGAGGAGAAAGTGTTGTTCCTGTATTATTCATTAGATGACCTCTGCTAATCATGTCCTGGACAAAGGCCCTTACGTTTGCCGCTGAGGCACCCACTGAAGCCTGGCTATGCTCCATGCTCGTGGTGGCTTTCTCTGCCAAGTCTGATTTTGCACGTTCACTCTGTTGAGTCTTCTCTCACCACTGCAGCCCTGGTTTTGTTCCCAGTCTTTCTCTAGAGCCTGTAGGACCAGCTGTGTCCTTGAGTTGTCTGGCTTTGGCCGTGGATGCCAAGACGCTTCAAACAAGAAAAATTATCAAGTGGCACGTTCCAAGCAAATCGAAAAGCAGCTCTGTTTCACACAATGCGTAGTTAGGCTCTTTTCCCTCTTGATAGTGTGGAAATGAACATCAGTGCAAAAAGCAACAGAGCATATTCATGAAAGAATCCAATCAAGGACTATTAAACACAAAGACACTGCTTCTTGTTCCAGAATCCCTGATCCAGTGTAGGTAGAAGGGGAAAGTTATTTTCTTCATACTCCTGGGAACAGAATATTTTTGACAGCTTCAGCGGAAGACAAATGGATCAAGACCAGCTTCCAAAATACAAGAGAGTGAGGAGAGGGAGCTTAGATTGACTTTTTGGTGATCACTGTGACCATTTGAAGGCACCATACAGATCAGAGGATGTGACTTGGATCCATGCTATTCTAGGCTGACGAATGCGCATCTTCACTCATGCCAAGCGTACCGTTATTCTGTGATTGCATACTGTGCCTGTAGTGCATTAAACCATAAGAGCACAGATCTGCGCAGGTTTCTCTGGAAAAGCTTGCTGTGCTGGGAATCCCTTTTGTTATCTCAAGTTCAGGTTTGATTTTTATAAATCCTGATGCATTAGATGAAGTTCAGAGGATGATCTGTAATTATGTGTGGGCTTTGCGGTATGAAATTCTTGGCTTTCATAAAATCAACACCCTGTGATTCATGACGATTAGTCCTAGGGAGGGCAAGCCCATAAGGAGGAAGGTCTTAGACCCTGTGCCAAGGCCAGGACTGTTTGGGAGTATGCAAGGCTGAGACAGCTATGTAGGTCTGTGTGCGTATGTGTGGGTGAGAGAACAGACCTGCAACCTTTTTACCTAGTACATCTCAGGATGCCCAGAAAAAAACATGAAACAAGGGGCAACAAAGGGCCTCCAAACATTGCTTTCACATTGAGGGACATAGAAGTCAAGCTAATTTATGGATATCTTGGGAAGCCAATGCTTCAGAGAGGTTCCCTCCAGTCATCTCTTCTTCATCTATGGTGTTGTCATTAACCTCTTCTGGAGAGAACTGAGTTGCCCTCAGTCAAAGGATGACTGCTTCTCCAGGGAACGTCCTGGTGCATTTGCAGTTGTGTCTGTGTCCTTGTTTGGACGCAGGCAAGCTCCCTGTAGTGCTGACCTTGAATGTCTGTCATTGCCCTTGACCATTTCGTAAGCTTAGCTTAGCATTTTCCCTTGACTGTCTACTGCTCCAGTGTCCTAAAATATCCATGTGGTATGTGCATGACAATGTCCTGAGCTCCCCCTGGTTGCTCCTGTGTGGCTGCAGCCTTCACAACGAAACCACGTTCAGTGCCCTGACCAAATGCTGCCATTCCCTGGGAATACCACTGTCAGCACACAGTTTCCATCGTGTTTGGCTGGGGGCACCAACTCAGCCTCAATACTGGTGATGGGCAGCACTGTGCTGCTGGTTGTTGTGGCTGACTGAGGCTGTGGTGTCCTGGGAGCAATTGAGTTGGTTCAGGTGTTTTGCAATGGGCAAAAAAAGGTTAAAGTTAAGCCAGTTTCCTCATCAGTTATCATGGCTCTGCACATAAGAGAGGGTAACCACATCCAAGAGACAACCAGGTAGTTTTGGAGGACAGGGAACAGAAAGAGGATAAGAAGGGACCCATAAAAAGTCTGTGGTTAGCTGAAGGAAGTCCCGCCATTTTTATGCACATCCACAGCCTCTGATCTGGGCTAAATTTACCCTTCCAGAAAGTATGAACAGCCTTCACCTGGCAGAGGGACCTTATGTTGTGTCAGTGCTTTGCACTCTGTGGTCAAAATTATTTTAAAATCTTGGATTAGGTGTTTTGACCATGAGACACACTTCCCCACTGACAAAAGCTTTATTTTTTGTAACTTCTTCATAGTACTTATCCAAAATTCTAGTGATAGTTCTCTTTTACTGTGTTCAAGAACTTACCACTTTCACTGGAGTGTTAACATGCTTTAATTATTTGTACGTGCTTTGCGTCTTAATTATAGTTAAGCCAATCAATACATATTTCTCTCTTTTCATCTCTTTTTCACTTTGCTCCTTCTCGCTTCTGTACCAACTTAATTCTATTTATTATGGTCTTTTTGATGACAAAGTGCCCAGAATTAAAAATAAAGAGTGGCAGTTCTGTTGCTGTTGAGCTGCACCGAGATGCATATGACATGATACAGCTCCATTGGCTGTTTTTTTACTACTGCACAGTCACACAGCACATCCCTTTCTCATTTGCTGTCCCTGGTTAGCCACACTGCCACTTCGGCTTTGTCTTTCTCACTGATGGTCCATGGCTTTGAATTTTGCTTTTCTCCTTAGCTCTTTTGTATTTAGTTCTCATCCTCTTGCACTGCTTTTGCTTTTTTTTCATGTTAGGGTCGCTAGAAATTTTTTTTTTTGTGATGTTCACTTTTTCTTCAAGACCTTCAAATTGCATAGATGCAAATTAGGAAAAAAAAAACCCAAAACCTACCAGGAGTACCTTGGACACTTTCCTGAGCTCAATCTGATTATTTTACTGTTTATTTCAGCTTATCATCTGCTTAACATTCTTTTCCAGCAAATGCATCTTTTTTGCCTTTAACATTGATTTTGAGCACCCGGGTCTCAGAGGTAAAATATATAAATTACACTGAAATTATAAGAAAGTCTTGAGCAGTAAAATGCTGCTGTAATACATAATTGTTTGGATTGTCCTCCTGACTCCACTGCATTATTTTCTTTCTATTATATCACAATGGCATGAGCACGTATATCAAAAAGCTGAAATGAGTCGGAATCGTGACCGTCTACTCCTCCCCCATGTCCTGTCAGCTTCTTCATCCCAGATTAGTGTCTGTTGGCTTGGGAAGCAAAGAGGGAGCAGATGGACCACAAAATGAGATTCTGTAACCTTCTTACCCAATAGATCTGCTTTCTGTGTGTGTTCAGACATATTTACTTACTGTAGTGACAATTATCAGTTTTATTTCTTTTAAGAAAACCAAACAACTTCAGCTCAGTATGAAAGAGAGCAAACTAAATTGTCTTCTGGCACTGTTACCATCCATGTAATTTTAAATCAATTAGGAGTTATGTGGCCGGATTCCTATCTGCGTTATACCTGAATATGCCCATTAAATCCATACACATGCTTAGGTATAAGGGGACAGACACAGTATGTACAGGTTGTGGACTCTAAGCTTTTTATTGTTCATAACACAGGTCAGAAGAAACGGTTGTTTATTTCCTGGGATATCTTGTTGGAATGTACTATTTGGACAGCTAGATGAAGCACCTTTTTACTTGCAAATGAAGGGAGTTCAATACAAAAGTAACCAAATAATAACAACCACAAAGCTTCAAAATGCATCATATAAAGAATTCCATTTATTCAGAAACTTGCATGTTTCCTGTGCCTCATTTGACACGCACCCATTCAGGGCACCAAGTGTATTTTAAATGTGAGGAAATAAATGTAGTTGGCTAGTGATTAGTTAAGGTGTAACTGAATGAAAGCATGTCCCTGCTCTCAGCCGTGGAATGTGTCAGTATAACCATACATGGAGCTTATCCTGAAGATCCGCTGTTCATGTGATATTCTTATAGCAGTAGAGGTCTATAGTTAGTTAGATAAAACGCTGTGTGTCTCATCTGGGATAGGAGCCACCAGCCCTGAAAACACTGAGCTGAGTCCACCTTGCCTGTTGCAGCTCTCTAGGAGAAAGGTGCTTCCTCTCAACTAGCTGCTGAGGATCCCTAGATATTCAGCCAAGGAAGCTGGGTGCCTCCAAAAAGGCACAATCATCTTTATGCCTTAGGCAACTGGTCTAGGAGAAGATAGATCTCCTTCCTGATATACCGAGCTCTCACTCTCCGCTGTAAAAAAAACTCTAGGAAAAAAAACAGAGACCAGATACCTAACTTGCAGATGACTCAGGCTGGATGAGAGGGGTTTAAATACACTGTGACAATGTATTTGGCCAAATCCATTGTGACAAGCTCCTGTGCTACAAAAATGCCTTCACTGTCATGCTGAGCAAATGGGGCTTGTCCAACAAGTATATGGCACGCATATGGCCATGCACTGGAAACACAGGGTGTCTTCCTTAGGAGGAGAAAGGAACATGTCAAACCTAGTGATTAGGACCTGGAGTTTTAGGAGTTTTAGGTAATGGGAAATACAAAACCGAGAGGTAGAGACTTTGTGTACAAGAATTGTCTGGCTGCCTTACATGCGCGGGTGCGTTGCCAAGAGCTGCAGGTGTTCAATCAGACTGCTTTTATTTGAGGTGCCTAACGTGGATTTTGAAGCCACGACGTAGGCAACCCGGCTTGAAAATTGACCTTAATTTCTTCTAATTGCATGTTGTATTCTTCATTATTTTTCTTGTTAGAGACAGAATTTTGAAAGGCGATTCACCAGCGTAGCTATTTTTGACTCATCGCTGACTTTGTCTTACTTCGTGTTATTTAATGGGTTCCAGTGGCCATATGCTGTGGAGAATCCTGGAACAAAGTGAGTAAACTGGGAGGCATTGCTCGGAAGGATAAATTTCACAGTTGGAAACACACTTAATACTGAGCCTTCTAACCAGTTTTTCCAGAAATCGCAAGCTTGATTGCCATGATATCTGAACATGGCATTAGCTACTCTAATGAGGAAAATAATTGATATACTATGGAAATTAGGTCTAATTAGATCTTGTTAAGATAAATATCTCAGTTCAGCTGAAAACTTGAAGAGATACATTTTGCAGCATTCCAGATTATAAATATGACCCTTGTTCTTCACCCCCCTCCCACTACTGGCAGAAGTGAATGTGAAAAGCCTCCTTATCAGAATTGCTGCAGTCTGTACCCACTTGACACAGAATAAGTGACAAAGGTGCTAGTTAGTTTAAATCTTCCATAGCTTAAAACCCACTTATCTTTCACCTCAGCTTTAGACAAAGAACCTCATTTCAGAACTGTGCAACAAAATGTCTCCTGTCTATTTGGTTTTTTAAAATTAAAGAAATATATTAATTTTATGTATTTTCAGATACATAGCAAATAAGGCTCTTCAGTGCTCTTTAACACTGTCTTCTGTGATTTTAGAACAACGTGCATGTTGTATTACATCAATAGGATTTTGATGGAGGGAAAATACTGAATGCAAACTATAACAAAATCAAAGTTCCTTTCAGATGTTAAAGGAAAAAATCCCAAGGAGGAAACCATACTGGCAGCTGCCTTGTTTTCTTCCAGCTTGCACAAAACGCAGATCCAAAATCTTTACTGTCCCAATGGGCTTGAGTTTCCAGCTTGCACATTAACACTCCTTCAGCAGTGCAAAAGAGGAGAATCAGAGTTCCTTAATAATTTTAGTTTGATATTTTCTCAGAATAAGTTATTTAAAGTGTGCCCTTTAAAAGTCTGCCTTCAGGTACTAATTCTTCCGAGTGCCTGAGGTAATGACCTACAAGCCCTAAAACCACACAGGCCCTAACATTGCAGGCTATTTTAAAAACTTAACATGCTAAGGAGACAATTTCTATTATTTGCTGCGATTTCTTTGCTGTCAGCCTGGCAGAGCTGGCAGCTTTAGCCAGCTGCTTCTGTTCCCTGCAGCCACCAGCTTGCCTTTGGGGACCCCGCCATACTGGAGGGTGACTGCAGGGTGATGGGGACTGCTCTGAGGTGCATCAGTACAGCTGGGAGCCCAGAGGCATGAGGATAGCACAGAGGACCAGCCTCAGCCAGGGGGATTTGTCCATGAGGACCACTGCTCCAGGAGGCAAGTGGTCCCAGCAGGGATGGCAGAAGGCACAAAAGCTTCTTCTAGGCAAATCCAGTCCCTCTGAGAAAAAAAAAATAAAATCCATCCGTATGTCCTGTTCTTGGCAAGTCTTGAGCAAGGGAAAAGGTGAATGATCTGATGTTTGCAGTCATGATTCCTGACAGCTTTTCAGTTTCTCTGCATCTTGATAAATACATACCTCTGTCCAATGGTATTTTTTCTTACACAGTGAGTGCGGGGGAGGCTGTGGCAAGCTAGTGTATACCTTTCCTGGATGAAGGTGAATAATAAGTGAGTAAAATGAGATGACTCTTCCTGTGACCTTTAAATATTAGTAAATTAAATATCAATTTGCATTACTCATTTTCTATTATTTATGTATTTCTCTTCTTTTATTCTTGGTCTGGCTGATGATTGCCACTATTCTGTATCTTCCATTTCAGAAAATACTTGCAGTCATTGTGAAGATTCCCAAACCCTCCATCTATAGATGTACATACACAGTCACCGGATGAGATACCATGCAGACTAGCAGCAGATGTATGTAGATTTTTTCAGAGGGAGCCTATTGCAATGATTTCACTATGAAAGTCACACAGCACCAAGGCAGCAGTTGTTGTTTTTTTTTTAAAAAAAAAAATTATTTACTCTTTTTGTGGCAAACCTAATGATTGCAGAAATGAGAAATCAGCCTGCAAACAGTCCAAATTTAAATAAAATCACCCCCACACTAGACTATAACAGTGGCAGATGGACAGAGGAAGAAAGTGTATATAGTCATATTTTTTGCCATTATAGTATAGACCCTTTCAGATTGCAGCAAGCAACTTGCCATCTGCAAATCTGAGTCTTTCCTTTTCTGCTGAGGCACTGATTCAAGAATCATGATTTCTGAAGTTTGAGTTGAAGTATTAAGTGGTTTATCTCTCATGTTAAAGGCATACTCATCTCATGATTTTACTTCAAACACATGGGAAAGGCATCCTGAGAATTTCCCTCAGAGTTCTCCTTAAGACAAAACCCAAAGCCACTGGCTCACACTTAGGTATGCAGTGAGGTAATGGGTTGTGCACATGAATAGCTTTTTGTCACGTAGCCTCTTATTGCTGTTGTTCTCATGGCTTTTGTTTGGTTTACTCTGTGGGGAAATGATTCGAGCTATATGCAGTACACATGCTCAATATCAGCAGTGGATGTTTGGTTTTAACGTTGCCCCTCAAAAGAAATGAGAATCTGACCACTGCATCAATGTCATTGATTTTTAAGGGCCAGATCTCCATGTAAATAGCCACTGAATTAGTAGGAGCGTCAGTTAAATACAGATTTGCAAACAAAGATCTGGGCAGATTTTAAAAATCCCACAGCGTATCAAACCACTGGTTTTTTAGACAGTTTTATCTGACCATAACTTTGCAAAGTGATGCTGAGGATTTGACAGGCACAGAGCTCAGACAAACATATGCAGGTTACAGCCTGCCAGGGTTTCTGATGCTTTCACATTATGGGCAGGGAGTTACTTAATCTAAGGGTCAGGACTCTCACACAGGTTTAACATTTTTTTCCCCTCTGTGTAGCCAGCAGTAACCAAAAAAAATCTCCTTTAGGGATGAAAGCCCATTTTGAACTTGTTTAAGAAGAAGAAGATGCAATTCAATTCTGGCAGTTCCCTTTCAAGAGGTGCTGCAGTATGCATTGAAACACAGTACCTCTAATTTCACCAAATACGGGTTGCTCTCTGCGAGGCAAGAGGAAAGATTTCTTTTGTTAATCGTACATGCAAGAGCCATGTACAAAATAAAGTATTAAATACAGTAATTACAGTAATTTTTGTTAAAATATTTCTACACAATAAACCTGTGGCTTTGAAAACTCTACTAGAAGCAAAAGAAAAACAATCTGTAATGAAAAAATTGAAATCAGAAGCCACTAATAACACTAAAGGGAGCCCAGAAGCCAAATTAATGTTTCTACAAAGAAATACTTTCCTACACCAGGCAAATTCCTAGTAAGACTCTTACCTGGGTCTTTATATATAGGATTCAGATTTCATTTTGAAGCATGCTTTTTACAAACTGTTTAGTGTTCATATGTCATTACCACTGTTGGGCCAGATTGCACCTGGCATCGATATAAACAAAGCTTTGGCAAGAATTCTTTCCTTTGGGATGGAGACATCTGATTTTCAAGCTGAAAACATGTCAGTGTTGCAAGACACTCCAAATAGCCTGTTTTACCAGTGCAGTAAATTAACCCGCCTGGTGTAGTGTTAAATGCTTTACAAACATCGACTGAAGGCGAGGGAGGGAAACAGCAAAAAACAAACAAAAACATTTCAATAACTTGTTTGACTACGAGCAGTGAAAAAAGTACAAGCAAAGCTCGAAAGGAGGTGGTGGTCCTTGGGAGACAGGGCAGCAGAAGAACAAATTTTCAGAGTGTTGTCCTGTATCAAACCCAGAGAGTGTGCCACGGCATGAAGAGACACAGAAAGAGCAGAATGAGTTATATAGATGATAGAAAAGGCATCTTCATTTGAAAAACAGATTAGGAGAACAGCAAACAGTGACTGTAACTCATCGTTGCCTTGTCTACAGGAGGAAGGCTTTTTGAAAGCGATTACATGCAAGAGGTTCGCCTTTAGCGCCGCAAACCGCTGGTGGACAAAGACTACATAGGCAAAACAGAGGATAAAATATTAGGCTATCCCCCTTGCTTCCCCATTGTTCAAGATGAAAAAGCTGAGATGAACTTCTGGGCACACAGAATTGGCTGAGTGAAAGCTCTTGTCACTAGATCGTGCATTTGTGCTAAGCCTGAATGGTCTAGAGGACAATGGGGTTCAACTTGCCTGTGGCTCTACAGTGATTGTGCAATATAGATATGAAACCAGAATAGCCAGAAAGTAGGTCCACATGCATATGGAGTCAAACAGCAACCTGTCCAAACACAGGCACAAGCAGTGTTCTTAAATATATGTATCTTTATATAGCTATTAGACTGAAGCCATTTCACTACTCTTTTCTTGCTATTTTAATTATCCTGATAGCCATCTACTTACAAACGTGCATGTAAGTGGGCTACAGTAATTAAGTAGTATTCATAAGCATTCATAAAATGTGACAGAGTTATGTTAGGGTAGATGATAATTCCCGGGAGGATTACATTTGTCTTAAATGTAGATTTATATTACTAAGATTCAGCATGATTGATTCTTGCTTGGCCAGCAATAGAGGACTTAGTGTCCATACTGGCAGAGATTGTATCTGGTCAACAGGAAAGGAAAACTGGCCAAGAAACTGCCAACACAGAATCTGAAGCTGTGAAACCTGGTCAAGAAGAAATAAAGCCAAATAAGCAACAGATGAAATATTATCTTAAAGCAAAGATTAAATCACTCAGTTGGAAACGAGAATTATATTGAAATAGGTGATGCTGAGAGTATGAAGGGACAGGAATTTTTTTTAAATAGTATTAATAAATAAACTAGAGTGCTGGATACCAGTTGTGGGGTTTTTTTAAATAGACCTTAAAATTTTTCAAAAATAAAAAGGTAGACAGTTTTAATATACTAAAGTCTTCTGACTAATAGAAGGGAGGACTTCTAAACCTTGTGAATCATTTGGAAGAGAATGCCAGAAGTCCCCGTCCATGAGAGCCATGGACATACTGGAGAGACCCCAGCAAGGCTCTGCAAGGATGATGAAGGGACTAGAGCATCTCTCCTGTGAGGAGAGGCTGAGAGAGCTGGGACTGTCCAGCCTGGAGAAGAGAGGGCTCAGGGGGATCTCATCAATGTGCATAAATACCTGCAGGGAGGGTGCAAAGAGGACAGAGCCAGGCTCTGCTCAGTGGTGCCCAGTGACAGGACCAGTGGCAATGGGTCCCACCTGAAACACAGGAGGTTCCCTCTGAACATCAGGAAACATTCTGTCACTGTGACTGAGCACTGGCACAAGTTGCCCAGGGAGGTTGTGGAGTCTCCATCCACAGAGATCTTCACAAGCTGACTGGACACAGTCCTAGCAACCAGCTGTGGGTGGCCCTGCTTGAGCAAGGGGGTTGGACAAGATGACCTCCAAAGGTCCCTTCCAACTCCAGCCATCCTGTGGTTCTGCAACTCTGCCTGAAGCCTACTGGGAAAGGTTATAGAATGAGGAATGAATGAGGAACCAGAAAAGAAAGAAACTTTGATAAGATACACACTTTGCAACAATTGTCTGGTACTGTTGTACCTGGTATGGCACCCTTAGACATTGGAGTAGCCCAGTGGGCTCGAAAGGGACAACAGACATGTTCCCACACCTGTGTTACAGAAGTCTACTGCCTGTAAAGAGGAGATTTTCTAGGAAGTTTATTGATGATTGCATACAAATGAAAGTGTGGGGAGAGAAATGGGTAGGCAACTCGCCAGCAGATAAAGCTGAACAGCACTGGTGTCACTGTGTAGTTTGCCCTCAGAAAATAAGTGAAGTTCTCCAGATGTAGAGCAAGCCCTTGACAAAGTGGTGTGAGGACCGCTTTGGATCACACTGGCCACAGCTCCAGCCCAAGCAGAAGTAAAGACACCTTAACCAGGAAAGGACCTGAACAACGTACTGTATCCAGCGACATAACCACACAGCAGCGCAAACGTGCTGGCAGGGACGGTGCCTCGGTGCCCAGCTGGAATGAGAAAATGGAGCCAGGGAGCTTCCGGAGGTTGCAGGGGCAGCTGCCAGACAGACGTGATGCTCAGTGGCAGGCTGGCAGCAGAGGGAGCAGCCACTGCCAAGGACAGGGAAGGGAGCATCACCTGAGTCCCAACAGGGTTAATCTGCACCTGATGCAGGTGATGGAGGGGACTCTGGCTGGAGAAGCTGTCTCTGAGCACTTTGGGGGAAAAACTACCTTCTGTTCTCAATGCAAAACACATTATTAGTGGGGCAATCAAAAACTGTAAACAGGCTTAGCAAGTAAGGCAGAACAGTTTCCCTTAAAAAGCGTTTGTTAGGTGAGTAGGACAAGTTTTCATGTATTCCTTTTGGCAGTCCTTCATTCAGATCAAGAAGGAGATGCATAACAAGTCAAAGGGACAAAAAAATTGCTAAATACATATTTAATCCAGACAGATACACAACAGTAAAGCAAGTTGGGCAAAAATGGGAAGGGGGAAAAAAATGCAAGCAAAAATGGCAGTTTAATGGGTGTCAAACTTGTGAATGCTGAATTACATTTTATCACTGTTGTTTTAAAATTAAAATAATAAAAACAAAGCAGTAGCACTGTATGCATGCACGCAATTAGACCACTGTAAAATCCTGATTGTCCATGAAGTTCACTCACACAGGAAAATAAATGATACTGCTAGCAGCATTTTGGCGAACAGATGCATACCATGGCTTTGCATCAACTTAACATTATTGGTGTCAGCGAAATTCAAAGTGGTTAAAGCAGTATGAAAGCAGGATCCAGACTGGCACCAGCATTTATTATATGTCTTAAGAAATGGTCCATATATGAACCCATCTTATTAGTCTTTTACTGACATTGCATTTGGTAGAGTTATTGTCCAAAAAGTGAGAGAAAATACCTGATAAGCCAGATGTAAAGAATTTGAGCTCCAAGCCTGACAGACTGCTTGAAGTGGGTGAAATCCACATCAGCTTTGGACTTTGGCAGATATAAGAGCAGGTAACAAAAACACAGGTGAAGGAGCCTGCATGTTCAGACCTGGAAAAATGTTCTGAAGGGAACAACTGAAGTGAAGGCAAAAATTGTGTTAGTCAAGTAATTGATGACTTAACAAGGTTCCCTACTTCAGATGCCCTGGTTGGTTATGCCAACATTGAGGTGAAATTATGGGTAAATACATATGGATGTAAGAACGGGGGCTCATTATAACTATAAGACAGTTGTTATGGGATGCAGGAATTTGCTTACATCCTACCTGCTAGTCTCCTTATTAACACAAAACAAGTGAAATGATGGGTGCTTAGCTGGTTGGCTTTGGTGGAAAAAACGAAAACATCTCAAGAAATTCCTCTTTCTATGTTGCCCTTCCTAGCTGCTTATTGTGATCCTCTGCAAACCCCTTGCTTGCAGTGATACAATTGTTTGTATGTCTGTGCTGTAAACCGGACTGCTGAAATGATCTGGGGTAAAAAAAAAACAACAAAAAACAACAAACTACTTTCCCACCCAGAAATAAAATAAATCTGAGGTTTTCTAATGTGATTGCTTCAGGCTTGCATCTTGGCTCAAGAAACAGTTGCATTGGAAACGCTTGCATGGGGAAAAAGTGGGGCATGTAGTGGGAATAAGCAGAAAAGGGTAGGAAATGCTTACATCTTGCAGAAATAATTATACATGCATTTACCCTGGCCTTTTATTGGGGAATATGCACCAGCCTGACTTTAAACCTCACAGATATTCAAGAAGGCCCATTAAGGAACACCTTCTCAGTCAGCCTAGCATATAAAAATAATTACATCAGAAAAAAATACAGTTGAAGAAAAGCTTGGGGAAAGAAATGTCACAATTTTCAGTAATTTGTTCCACTGCAGTCAGGAATATCTAAATGAAGAACTTAAAAAGGTTTTGAAGAACACCAACAAACAATTAAGATTTCTTCTCTACATGTCTGTAAAGAAGTGTATTATATTGTACCAGTACAATACATGTATCAGTGATGTACAAATACCATACTACAACCATAGGATTGACACAGGGGAGATTTGACCTAGAAAATAACCACCTCCTCAGATCCCAGTTTCAAACTGGAGAAAAACCTCCATTCTTTTAACACTAATCATAGCTCTGGGCAGGGAAAAATCCACATTTTCAGGTTTGGTTTAGACCAGAGAAAACAAGTGAAGTGGTTTCAGAAAGTCCTTACTGCTCGCCATGAAGACATGATTCATGGAGTTAATCTTCTTTTATATGAGGGCTCAGTCTCTGCTTCAGCTAGTCACTGCCTACGTGGGGACATGCGGGACATGGCATTCTGGTGCTGTCTCCCCTCTCCCACTTAAGGGGTGTGGGGGTGGAAGGAAGGGGGTGTGGTTGCTTTTGTACTGCTGCCCATCCTTCAGGGACTCTGCCAAGTCCGTGTAACGGGCTTCATCATGTTATTAGGAGCAGCTGAGAAAATGTTGCCTACAGGAGGTGCTAAAACCGGCATTCAGGGTGGAGTGGGATGTTTGGGTACCTTGACTCACCCTGGGCACTCATCCAAGTGGGATCTGTTATCCAAAGGAAGCCCTTCTGGTAGAAAGAGCAGAAGGATTTCTGGTAAAATCCAGTGTAGTGAGGTGGCTCTTTGTTCAGGTAAGCATTGGCTGAGAAATACACATATAAAACAAGTTTGCTTTGCAGGAAGGCAAGAGCTGTGCCGGTTTAGTGCAGAGCTTGTTAGACCAAAGTTTCTGTGTCGAACATCTCCTGACATTATTCTTCCATGGAAGTAATTACTGCAATTACGGGCTACTTCTACAGTGCTAAATGCATCTGACCCAAGGAGAGATCTTGGTGCCCTCACCTCGTGGGGCAGAGGGGCTCGTGTCCACGTTGCACAGGGGCAGACTGACCGCAGTGACGGCTGTGTGTGCAGCACATGGATCTGGCCCTTGCCATGACACAGGGTGGGGCTTTGATGGACCAACAGTATAATTGTTTTTCTGGGTGGTTTTTCTTCAGTTCCAGCAGCTGAAATAATATGAGCAGTGTGCCATATGAACGGGGGTTAACCTTTAGCTGAGGATATGTGTTGCATGCCCTGGGGCATGGCGAGAGGAGACATGGGTTTGAAGGTACACAGGCCTTGCTGGAGCAGCATCACAGGGCTGAGCAGCATGGAGGCAGCTGAACTTGATGCAGTCCTGCCCATCCTGCTTTTTGGCCGTGACACCTGGAGAGATCCATCTCTAAAACCATACCTGTGCTTTAGTTGGGGGGGAATAGATGATTCACTCCCCCAAAAGGAGAGTCTAGCTGTAAATGAGCAGTTGTGCCTTGTGGGCAGTTGGGGCCCAAGACCTTCAGGTGCAGTTGGGAGCTAAGTTACCTGATTGTATAGATTTTCTCAGAGAGTCTATAAACCTATAAATAATAAAAAATTTGATATGAATGACATGATATCACAAGGGCACACAGGGCTACATGAGATAATTTCTGCTTTAAAAAACTGCCTGTGAGATGAGAAGGTTTAAGAAGTCCTCTTCTAGACGGTGCAAGGACCGGCCTGGTGGGAGGACTTTGTGGGGGTGTCTTGCTCAGCATAAGACACCTGAGTGGCCAGTTAGTTTCACGAATCCCATGCTAAACCTGTTACATGGAAACACATGCATCTACAAGGTGACAGCATTTAACTTTAAAATGTAGGTTGAAAATGAAGAGATGAGAGCTTTTGTGCTTTTTTGCACAAGTGCAATTTTACTGTGGACATGACCTGTAAAAACACTTGGACTTAGGGAATTCTGTGCGCTTTTGATCGCATTACAGAATATTAATTTGCTAATTTACCAATGCAGAAAAAGCACTTTCTGGAAACTGAGATAAGAGCTGTTAATCAGTATTTGCACAATACCAGAAAACATGCACAGTTGTTCCAAGTTTTCTCTTTGAAACACCTAGTTTTATTGAGACTGCAGGTAGAGTGGGAAAAGTTTCTTCCAGAAAAAACGATGAAGGAAGCCATGGCAGAGCTGACCTGATTTTTCTTAATGCCATCTTCATTCCTAGGGGCTTCTGAGCAGCTTGGGGCAGACACTGGCTCCTTCAGTACAAGCCTCTGGCCAGTTGTTTTCTTGCTGATAAACTTTTATTTGCCTTTAGCTTGCTTTTAACTTTCCGTACTGTTCAATGTTTACCTCATTTGGTGCTTTTTTTTTTTTTCCCCCCAAATAATTTATTAAATAATTGAGGCAGTAATTAAATGGCACTTCTGATAGTGCCCATTTGCTGATCTTCAAAACATTTTATCCATATTTCACTTAGAATCACCACACCTGAAATCAGCTGCTGAACAGAGATTGATAGTTTGCTAAAGTAGATGTACTTTTGGCAGACAGCAATGTATTTCATTATCAGCATTAACAAAAAGATACATTTATAAAAATAAAAAATGGATTCCCAAATGTACACATTTTCAATAATAATTTATTACATGGTGCCAATTAAATATACCTTAAACTAGAATATTTTTAAATAAAAAATAAGCATTACATACAGTTAAGTTATGTGCCAGATGAAAGAAATGTGTAGCCTTTTTTTTCTTATTGATACATCAGATTGAGTATTTTGTGGTCTCATTTCATCATGCAGCAGCTCATTTGGATTGTCCAGGAAGACTAATTAACACTAATGCTTCTAAAGAATTTTCATTTGTGATGCTAATCTGTCACAAAACCAAAAGCATCCTCAGAAAGCCAGGGAAAGAAGTAAAGAGACTACATCTCGCAGCCAGCTTAAATTAGTGTTAGCTTGATTTGTCTTAATTGAAAGGTTGTTTACATCTCTTTTGTAAGTGTTTATAAAAGTTGGCAGACAGAAGAATAGCTGCATACGTACATGAACAAAATTTTCTTTTATTAAAGCTGTTGTATAAAGTACTGTCATTAAAAAACCTTTTGAAATATTTCTGTACACATAGGCTTAAGGTATAAGCCTGTCACTGTGTTTATGTATATACACACACAACATGCTGCATTATTTTTACTACTGAAATATGCATGCTAAGTCCTTATATTGCGTGAATATTTCTATGTGTCAATTCATTCTAGCAGCCAATTGGCCTCTGTTTAAACTTCCATGAGATACATGCAAGCCAGAAAAATATCTTAAACACAACTTGTGAAAATGTCTTGCTTTTGCACTAGCACTAATATACATGTCCTCAGATACCCCAGCTCAGCAGAAATGTAGTGCTTACATAGCTGAGCACCCCTAAAGCTTTATTGGGATTCATGAACCCTGGGTGCTGGACTGCTGGCTGGGTGGACCTCAGGTTCTTGTTCTCTGGTTCCCCACGTTCACAGCATCTCAAGACAGGCCATCACCCAATCATCATATACAGAAATCACCCAACTCTGATGATGTTGGGTAGACCTCACCTAATATCTTCAGGATCCACATTATCCACACTGGCAGAGGGAGGGAGAGGCTTGCTAAGCTTACATGGCAGCAGGCAGCTCACAGCTATTCATAAACAGCTTTAAGAGATCTTGTCCTTTAATAATACGGGATAAATATTGTTGATAGGCACACTGATGTGTTCCTAGACCTTAAATGAAACTTAAAGGAAAATGGGGAAAGACATTAAGATTCCTCAACAGAGCATAATTGAATTGCAGCTTAGTTCATAATGCTGACCACTGAAGTTTGCTTCGTTTTAGCATTGCTAGACGATGTACTGCGTGTAAAGACAATTAGCAGAGCAGAGAGAAAAGCAGCAGATGCTAGAGATGAACAGAGTTAGATGACTCATTATGTCATGAAGAATCTCTTTCAGAAAAGTGAAAAGGTTGGTGTAAAACAAGAAAAGTCTTGAATAGACAAATGCTTACTAAAGAAAGAATTTGAAGATTTCAGGAAAGAGTAGCAGAAAAATTAGATTCTTGCAGTGCTCTAAAACATGCATATGCCTGAACTGCAGAGGAGAAGCACAGACATACACGATGGACATTCTATTCTCCCTTCTCCTCCCCACTCCTGCCTCTTCTTTCCTTTGGAATTACATGATGGGTTTGGTGTGTTCCCTGTGGAACCGAAAGAAAATGTGTTTTTAAAACTTCCTAAGTCTTTAAAAACTGCTTAACTGATTATCTGCTGGAAGGTAACTCTCAAGTGATTTAATAACAGCTTCCTGAAGGTTTTGCGATGTATGCACATTTTACAGCAGCGTTTCAGTCTAACAAGACAAACTAGAAATAAGTATTTGCCATTTCAAAGATTTGTTCTCGCAGGTACCTGGTGCATGTAAGGTAGAAGGCAGGTCTCTTAAACCAAGCACCTCCTGTTCTCAGAAACTGCTCCACGGTTATGGTTCTCTTTGTTTCCTTGAAATTTAATTTGTCTTTTCTCTTGCAGTCTCATCTGTTAATTTGAAACTGAATGAAGTATCTCATTCTCTGTGGTATCACTTCACCGATGGAGAATTAAACATGTAAAAAATGTCAGGCTTTGCCTCTGCAGAGAGACTGAATTTTGCCCAAAAAATGCTGTGGGTTTATAATATTTGTGCGCTTCTGCAAAATCTTATTTGGGAGATGCCTTTGTCGGGTATGCATTAATATAAGTGACAAAAGATTCAGCAATGTCAAGTCCTGTAAACAAACCACTCCAGGGAAGTAACATTAACACATAATTGTATGTTTTTACCATGTCAGACCTGTCACAAAAAATAACTTGAATTGTGATTATAGTAATTAATTTTTCCTCTGCCATTTGAAACACGCAAACTTATTATGGCAATGAGGATGATAGATTCTGGCCTGCCATTTTAGTGCATCATATATTTACATTTCCATATGAAGAATTATTACCAAAAGATGTTAACAGGATGAGATCTATACATAAATGTATCTTTAAATATACCCACTTTCTTTACATTAAGACCTGAAGGTCTTGAGAAAAAAAAAAGAGAGTAAAACTAGGCAAGAAAGATAAAGCAAAACAGATTTTTTTTTCCCCCAAAATCAGAGAGGTCCAGAAATCACAGTGCTGGAAAACTGGTTTTTGGGGTTTCATACCAGTTTGAACAGAAAGAAGAAAATGTCATTTTTCTGTCTGCTGTTGCGGTCCCCAAAATTCAGTTAATCTGACCATCTTTGCTTCATTACTGCTGTATTAACACTGTGTCCAGGGTGAGTGGGTGGCTGAGCTTCCAGCTCTCTGGCATTCCTTCTGTTTCGAAGCGGAAATTTCTATGTCTTGACATATAACTTAAAGAAAAAAAGGGGGAAAAAAGGAAAGAAGGAAAGGTGCTGATTCACTGGTAGGAGGCGATGATAACTGTAACCAAAGGCACCTCTTTGGGTGCGCTTACACTGTGTGGTTTTATAAATAAACCCGAGGGGCTCCTTCTTCACCACCACCCCCATCCCCGAGTCTTGCGTTCTGCCTGCCTGATCCCATCCGACAGTAGAGCTGATACCGCACTAATCCCCGCAAGTTTGGGACTAATGAACTAACTGCTGGGCTGCCGCCACGGAGCTTGGTCCCAAACTATACTGTACTTCACACTCGATTTATTCTCCAGATGGCGAGACTGCGCAGCCCCGCCGCGAGGGACCACCTCTTCCACTGGAGTGTAAAAGTGGACGGATGTTGTTTTCTTTGCAGGTTTGATAATTCAGAGCTGGGAACTCATGAGGATGGTTAGTTATTAGGTTTAATGGGTGCCAATTGAGCCAGCAACACACATATTCCTGTCTTTAATTTCAGTGTCTGTTTGTCTGGGTGGCTGTGGATTTGTCAGCGATGCTGCGTCACTGAAACCTTTATCTTCTCCAGTTGGCGTAGCTCCACGTGGTAGTGAGCATCCTCCCATGTACTCCTCGGAGTCAAACAGAAGGGATGCTAAAATAGCACCCTCACCAACGTTTTTTTCCCCAGTGGGTCTTCCAGCATGAGTTGCAAATGTAGCGTATTTTAATGTCACTGTTTAACTTGAAGCTGTCTGTTGTCTTTCTCTCTGGTTCAGTTTGATAAAGAACCCAATGCACGTGGGACCCAGTGGGTATACCACCATCCCAAGCTACCTGGGGATGCAATCATTTACTTAATGATCAGATTTATTTCTTTATCAAATATTCATTCATGAATATCTGATGTTGTAGTTCTCATTTGAAGAACAGGGTAAAGCATTTCTTTCACTGTTTCTTAAAAAATCTAGTTTGACCACTCTTGGCAGGGACCTTAGTATTTGGAGAATGTGTTTATTGTTGCATCTACTACTACTAAAGACATTATTCTATCAAGGACTACTTTTTTCTATACTGTTGCAATGTTGGAGTAGTTTACCTAGTTTAAAGTTTTAGGTTTTGCATGGATCCTACAACAAGAATAGCATCTACGTTTCCCTGCATAAAAAGGCAGAAAGGGCTCTTCCTTTCCTCCGTGTTTATAGTACATACAATCAGAGGTTTTAGTAGATTTTTTTATTTACCCATGAAATGTTTTATTGGAAGCCTGCATGGGGACCTGCTACACCCCACTAACATCAATGGGATTTTCTCCATTGCAGGAAGAGTAGGCACCGAGTCAGCCCCCTCATGAGCTCTGACTTTGGCAGCCAGGTCCTCCAAGTTTGTCCCACAACTGAAAACATAAATTGAATCCTGATGTGGAAACTATAGTGACTAGAAGCATTTTATCGTGGAAGGGAAATGTTTCCATTCCTGGGGTATCTAGGCAAACAGATCTAAAACGTAGCAGTTCGAAGAAAATGCATCAATTCTCAACCCAACAGATGGCATGGGTGTGTTAACTAACATAGCAACATATTTTCTATTAAAATATGGGGAAAAACAACAACCCCCTCCCCATGTTTGTTGGTTGGTATAAATTCAGTGAAGTTGTTGGTTATTTTTGGGATACGTACCAGAGGGCTGCACATTTAGTTTATGTAAATTGATAACAGCAACAGCCTGTTAATAAGTGTTTTGTATGGAAATATACCTAGAAAGACATGATCTGTCTTTTTTGGGAAGGGAGTTTGCAGCCTGAGGAAAAAAATAGCTAATGAGATGGTCTACTGCTCATTATTATAATCTAAAAAAAATCATAACGAATTAGGCTGTAAGTTTGCTAGAGATGTGCCTTCAGTTGGAATTGGATGCTGCCTTAGTGGATAATTTGGGGAGATCTTTCTTTTGCAAATTGGATCAGTGTGTGCTGAAACGGTGATAATCTGACTTTAATTAAAAGCATAAATTGGTTCGGAGCGTGTTTTTAAGGTACCCTCCTGCATCATATCCAGAAACTTTCAGCGCAGCCCTGGAAAACCATTACCCCTGGTCAGAGAAAGAAAATGTAGGGGATTCGTGTTAGCTGGTATTGGCATCATATGGTTCAGGAGAGCCATTTCAGACGACTGTGTGCTGGAGCTGTCTTCCAGCTGGATGTGTTTGTAGTAAACTGCATGCATCTTTGTGTGGCTTTCCTAATGGCCCCAGTCAGAGTCCATTCACAGCAGTTCGAACGTTTCGGGTTGTATTTTCCAGAGATTACCTCTGAACGTGCCCCTTGATCGCAGCACAGGGATGCATACATGTGCGCCTTGTTCCCGTCTGTCCGATTAACGGGCACATGCTCCCAACCTTCGGAGAAGCACAGCTAGTAGCCCCAAGCTGAAGGCTGTTTGCTTCAGATTTCATTAACTTTCTGCTTCATTATTCCTTCCTTTTAACCAGTTAGAGCCATCACTTGCTTTTCTCTAAACTTACCCTAATTATCAGGGGTCCCAGCCCTGTAAATCAGTACACTGCAGAGCTGTCTTAAACTGGCCTGGGAGACCCTGTTCTGATCGGACCTGACAACTGTAAGCTACTGTTCCCTCACACCGTTTAACTCAGACCACATTGGGAAACCGCCTCTGCCCCTCTCGCCGGCAGAAATTTGCATCCGTCTGGTTTAAATCTACTGTCATGTGCTGTCTTGATGATTGGTATTAGCCTGGATATTAACTTTGATTATTTTTTTTTAATTTTATTTTTTACCCTTGAATTTGCCTGTTTTCTTGAAAATCATCTCTATTCAGCAACTGCATATTGTTAAAGTCGTTCCTGAACCCGCGAGAGTCAGAAGCTTTAAAGTTTTATTAGCCCCGTAAAAACTCTTCACAAATGAAATAACTTTTGATAAGTGTGCATTTTGACAATGTGAATTTGTTAGGGGCTGTTGGTGAGTGGAAGGAATTTGGGGTTGAAACTGCAGTTGGCAGGAAGCAGGGAGCCCAGCACCCTCCTTCCCCAGCCCCCCCACCCCCCGCCACCTTCTCCAGGCCAAGAAATGCATTTCATTTCAGAAAAGCATGCAAGTATTCTCCATGCAAATCGACTATTAAACAGATTTGTAAATTTACATCCACAAAAATAGCGAACAGCCACAGGAAGTGTGTGTCTTTGGAGATTTTATTTTGTGCCAGCAGGAAATTATCATTTTATGTGGTTCAGGAAAAATCTCCCAAGTTATTTTGACATTGTTTTCACATGCAAGTTGTGAGCTCTACCACAGGCTTTAATACACCTTGAATACATGGGGAAAAGCAAGATGTATACAGCAAAGCCAAAGTATATGTACATCTGTGCTTACTGACATTCAAGCAATATAGAGATTAATTACAAAAATTAATTGTTTAATGCAAATGTAATAACTTGCCATTTTGTGAGTACAGACAGTTAGTGCAACACGTTGTTGTTAGTGTAAAGATTTGTGTTTGTTACACATGTTAAGCACTAGTGGACTCAAAAGTCTTGTTTTCTACGAGTGGTGGCGTAGAAATACTTAGACATAAAACCCAAGCATTTCATTTACCGGTTATAGAGAAATGAGGAAGGTAAGATTGTGAGGTGCTGGTGATGACTGCTTCAGGTAAAAGTACAAGAGTGGCAGACATTTTGGGAACTTCAGTACACTGGCTGCCTAGCTTTTTCCTCATGTCATTTCAACAATATTTCTCCTCGATGCACTTTTCTGTCAATAGAAATCACACTTTCTTTTTTTTTTCTTGTGCCTCTAAACTCATATATGTTGTAGAGAGAAGCAAGACTGACTGTTGTGAAAACCCTTGAAGAGTTTGACTTTGGCCATGCTGAGAAGTGTGTTAGGATAAACTCTGTGTCCAGTGGTCTTGCAGAGGAAGATCTGGAGGTGCTTTTGCAGTCCAAGACTCTTCCTTCAAGCATGATGTTGCCAAAGGTTGAATGTGTTGAAGAAATAAGATGGGTGAGTACTGACAACACAGTAGCTTTTGACTGAAGCTGTTGGGCCAAGTTCACACAGGCATAGAGTTGAATGACTCGAGTTAGGAAGGTGGTTGCAAATGCCATGTAATGTTGTTGCTTGGCTGAGGTCATTGGGAAATGCATCCACTTAAATGTGTGTAAGTTGTGCTGTATAAAAAGCATGCATGGAACACCTTGCATTTATAATGAAAATCAGGTTTATTTCTCACACGGTCAACGAAGAACCAATATTGATGTCAGAGTATATTATCAGAAACAGAAGCATAAGTATCTGACTCTTCTCTAACTATCCTAACAAGCAAAATTACTGTCTCTGTCCATGAGCCTTAGTTACACCCATTGTAAGCAGGAGATGGGAAAACTATGTTAGCGACATATGAAAAAATAGGTTGGGGGGAAGGTCACTCCTTGGGGCAACTGGAGGAACAAACAGGAAGCTTTTAACTAGTGTTTTTAATTAGCACAGATATTATTTCCTGAACAGTTCTCTATTTCTTCCTTTTTAATTGCTGACAGGTGTGTTTGTGTTTCACGACTGACTTTTCAGCCAATAAAAACCTGAAATGTAAATGGTTGGCATGTCAAATTACTTAAGAAAACTTTGAAATAGGCCTAATTATGCTATAATTGTTTTAATTGTCAAGAAAGGGGGACATTTGTTTAGAGATACCATTATTGCTGTAACATGCCAGTAAAAGAATAATGCTTAATTCACTTCTGTATTTTTGCAAACCACTAGCCAAGCAACTAGCACGCGTGCAAGCTGAGATGAAAGGCAGGCAGGCGTATTAGGATCTGCTTTAATCCCAGCATCTAACCTTGATCAAACCATTGAGATTGGGCGTGTGTGTACAACTGAGCAAACGCATTGGGTACGTGACGAGCCCTGTCCGTTCCGTGGCACTGCCCCTTCGGCCTCCGCTGCTCTCGATGGAACGTACACCATCCCCTTCCACCAACGTTTAATTAAATTAACCGGAGTATACCTCTCAGGGTTTACAGCCATGTAAGTGTTAGACATAACTTGTCAGTAATGAATATTCATGCTTCCAAAATGGCAGGGCCCTTGCTGCCACCAAGTAAGTTTTGCAGGGAGGTGGGATGCAGGGGCTTTTTGCCCCCTCATCCCCTTCCACCTTCCTTCTCACTAACTTTGATTTCCATCATGGAAAACAAGCTAGCCCCAACAACTTCTGCCTCATTGTCCGCCTTGTGCTTCCCTCTCTTTGCCCAGCCTTTGCACACAAAGAGCACACTCTGCTTAACGCTGCTGCCTTCTTTTCCCAATCCTCCCAAAATTCACTCCGGTGTGATTTTTCAGCCTCCCAGAAGCTGTTTATTTCCCCCTACACATACCCACCCCACCCCCCCTTCATTTTTATTTATGTGCAGCAGAAAACCTGGAGGCTGATGCACAACTAAAAGATGGGCTTACTTGTTTTCTTTTGTGTGAGAATCTCTTGCTTTCCTTTTGTCCCTAGTGTGGGTACTTGTTTGACTGGCATGGCTTATTGGACTATAACAAGCGTAACTCTCCCTCCTTTGTGGCGGGACAATTCTCCCACAAATCCCAACCAGTGTGCATTCTTCCCGACACACTATTGGGTGTGCACTGGAATTGAAAGAATTGCTGAGGCCTTGCTACTTCATCTCCTCCCCAAGCTTTGTGGGTTTTTTTTCCCTCCGCCTTCTTTTTTTTTTTTTTCCCCTTTCTCCCTGAAATGAACACTTTACCGGGCCGGAAACATTTAATCGTCTCCTTTTGAAAAAAAAAAAAAAATAATTGAAACTTCTCCACTCGTTACCTTTTGTAGCTTATTGCAATTTTTTTAAAAGAGAGAGGAAGAGAGACAATATTTAATTAAGCATGCTTTTTTTTTCCATTTACCTACAAAACAAAAGGTAGAAAAAAATCCCAGGAGCAGGAGTGTGACTTTTAAAATATTTTCAAATAAAAGAAGAACTGTATTGCTCTAACTTGTACCTAAAATATAAACTCAGTAGCACATTTTACTTTTTTTTGCTTAAAAAATAAAAGATATGAGTGTTAAGAATATACGCTGACACCATTATATTACCTTGTTTTCTGCATGTGCCTGGATGAAGTTTACTGTTTTCTGTCACTATAGTACCTGCTATACTGTACACTCCCACGTGTGAATTGCATGGATTTTTCTTTTTTTTTTCTCCTTGCACATTTTTGGGTGGAATTCTCTTCTCCAGAGAAAAGTTACCGAGAGGGCCACAGTGATGATGCAAAGCAGGGATAGGAAGGGCAGAATTCTTCACCGAAGAAAGCTGTGATTTATTTTGGCCTAATTGTAAAGTTACTGCAAATTGCTGGAAAGCTTTTTTTTTTCAAGATCTGGGTGATTAGATTTTCCTTCTTTTGGGGAGGGCCGGTGGGGGGAAGCTAAAAGGGGAAATAACACCTCTAATCCAGCTTCTGGTAAATAGGCTGCCAGCTTTTAAAATGAGTTTCCTTTCTATTAGTCAGAATATTATGCTAAGCCTTAAGCATTAGTTTTTTATGTTGCCATAGCAGCCTTATTCCTGCAGGGTTGTGACCTGCGATGATTACAGTACAAAGCTTATAGGGTCTTGAAACCCCCTTTGAAGATGAAAAGTCTTTGATGGTTTATATTTATGCAAATCTCTTAGATATGATTTACCCAACTGAGACTGAATGGAGAGATGATTAAAATTCCCTTTCCTTTGATATCCATTAATAGTCGAATATTCCTTAAATTTAAAATATATGCATATGTTATTTTTGTCTTTATTTACTAACATAATTTTTCTGTACCTGTGATATGTTTATCTCCATGCAAATTACTCAATCTGGACAGACATAATAGAATTACAATATAGGGCTGAGGGTTTTTTCCCCTCTTTTTTTTTTTTTTCCCCCTTTTGAAAGGGGAAAAATCTGTGCAAGAGCTTTTGTATGTTTCCAGATGATAGATTTTGGAATTTGGGCTACCCCACTGGCAGCTCAGAGCTAGCTGTGAACTGGTCTCATGGAAAAAATTGGCAAGCTTTGGTCTTCAAAGAATTAAACTTCCTTTTTAAGGCCTTCCTAGGTAAGCTAAAAAATTATGAAGAAAAGCCTATTGAACAAAAGGGTAATGGTGCCATAATGAATAATACGGATGCCACTTAGAAGGCTGGGGAGCGCTTCCAGTGATGGCAGTGCTGGACCTGAAACAAAACCGGACCTCAGGTACAGCAGCACTTCATTGTTTTCCAGGGCCCACCGATTTGCATTTCACTAAGCCAGGGTGAGAGGTGCTAAGCCTGGATTATTTTTTTTTTTTTTTTTTTTTACAAACCAGCCTCCAAACTTAGAAATGTATGGAAGTGCTGCAGTTTCAAATCACAGGCCTCATTAAAAGCTGGTTTAATTTTTTTTTAATTGTAAATTTTTTGGGTTGGGGAAGGGGTGGTGTTACAGCCAGGTGAAAAATTAACCTGTTGTATGTACATGTAGAGTGTTCTTTTTTTTCTCTCTCTGATAGCTCATACTGTCTAGTTTTAGTTTTCAGACAAATTCTTACATCACCTAAAAGGCCGAACACTTGTAGAACCAATGAATTTTATCCCCTTTGTGGAAACTGCAGTGGGCTTGCTCAATTTTAAGGTAAGCAGATCTTAAAGTGTTCATATTATGCCACCTCAGCAAACTAGGATAAGCAGAATACTCCCCAGTCTCCCCCCAATTTTATCAAGGAAGAGAGGTTAAAAAATACTAAGCAAATTGTTCAGTCCCCCACAACATTTGTACATTGAACTGCAATGTTTCTATTGTAAAGGCCTTCCTAAATTCAAAATGCTTCAGTGACAGAACAGTTCCAGATAGTCCATGCCAAATAATAAACCCTCTCTGTATTACTGTTATCATTTTTTAACACACCTGGAGTGGAAACGGGCTTCTCCAAAGGTTTGGAATACTCACTGTTGCAATACACTTGGCTATTTAGTTGCTATCAAACTCAACATTTGTATAACATTTAATTAGAAAAAAGAATTAATTATAATTTCACTGTTGCTGAACTGGCAGCTTTATAGTGGTTTCTACTAATAACATTACAACCAAATTTCATGTTCTCATTTTTGTTTGTGTATGGTGGGGTGTTTAATGCTAAGATCATAAGTACATAATTAAATTTGAAAATAGGAAATACCTGAAGCGTACACTCCTTTTTTAGGGTAATCTTAGATCAAATCTTATTTTTAGTAAGTCCATTTTAATATAAACTACTCCCCAACCTTCACTGTGAAGTCCAGGTTTTTCAGAAAGGCAAGGTAGTGTGGTAATGAAACAGAAGATCTCGTGCATACACCAGGAATTCAGCATTCTCCTCCCAAGCTCTAAGAGGAAAGTTTCGGACCAGCTGAGGACACACACGTCAGAAGTACCTCCAGAAGTACCGACAGGCCTCACCGGCAGCTTGCTCGTTTGATACAGCCATTATCTTACAACACACGCTAACGTATCTGGGAATGCAATAAAGTAGTAACCAAATAGACACACTCCTGTCTGGTGTGCATACACAGAATTTAATCATATTTTAAACCAGCTGAGGTTTTTCTTCACCACAGTTTTATAGTGGAATATGTTACAGCAGAATTTTTAATATTGCAGTTCCTGATCTTGGCAGGAGAGTTGCCTTTTAAAGCACTCTGATAAAGAATAATTTCTTGTCCCACCAGCTGCCATAGAAGAACACCCATTAGGAGAGCTGGTCATTACAACTGTCTCTCTCTATATACCTTAGCCTTAAAAAATATATACCACTATCCAAACATCAATATTGAAGAGTAATATTTTGGAAATGCACTTCTTCATAGAATAACTAGAGCAGCAAAATTTTTCTTGCTTTTATTTTAATACTTTCCTGCAGCACTTGTTGTGTTTCTAATTTCCTTAGATAATTTTTAGTTACATGTAGCAGAAGGCTTTAAATTGGCAATCCTGTAAGGAATCATTACATCTTATAAGGAATCTACAACCATTTTAAACCGTTCATATTATTTACTTAATAAAAGAGATTCTGATCTTTATTTCTGTTTCTCATGGACATATGTTACATGTCAAACTAATCAAATTAATAATTTTTGTTTGCTTTTAAGCAGTATTTGACAAATGTTTTGTTTCATACTGTTACATAAATATCTGAAGTAGTGATCACAGCAATACCCAGGGCATTATGTCAACCAGAAGGTATGGAATCTGCTACAACATCCCGTATTTACACAGTCTAAGCATATAGGTGCTCAGGGAAAGATAATGTTTTCTCTTTTGCTGAGTCATTTTAAAGCAGTGTGCATAGTCAGGCACCTACAATGGCTTTACTTAATAGGAGCAATTTTAGCTGAAGGATTCTGGTAACACTAAGTTGCTGTAATATCTGCTGTAGCCTCTCTGCATCCTGCATCTCTGTGGAAATTAATACTCTGTTCTCATTTGAAGGCTGTCTGTGAAGAAGCACTGAGAACAGGATCCCAGGCTGGCTTTCATTTGGACGCAGTCGTCTTTGGGGGAGAGGATTTCCGTGCCAGCATAGGTTGTTACCTGTGTGTTTACTCTAAAAGTTAATGTATGGTATTTGCACTGGCGAAGCCTGATGTGATTTATGGCCTTTGCTTTTCTGACAGCAAAAATTAAAGTAATGACAACACTTGATCTGCATTTTACATTGCCATTTTTCTCCATATTTTTTTTCAATGCAGAATGTATTGCTGGCAAATTTAAACATGGTCCCTGAGTCTTATAGGGCACTGACACTTTCTTCTGCTTCTCACTATGCAGTAGCAAAAATTAATTTAAAAAAAAAAAACCAACCTGTTGAATCACTAAAATTATTTAAAAATATGATATTCATAAGAAACGTACACATGCTTTCTAAAACTATGTTTAAAGTCCTAAAATTCTGATGTCTGCTTCATCACTGTTTTAGGCAATTATCAGTCAAGCTTTTCACATCATGCACAAATACTCTTCTGCTATGTTTTGCTTTCATAAATTTACTTTAAATATGTCCCATGTCAATACAGCCATGTATTCATATTAAAGCACTATTAGCCTTCCTCAAAAATTAAAAGTATTTCACAATTTCCTTTATGAGAGGCTGCTTAGCTTCTTATTAATCTGATTGAGTTTAAAGATAAAGGTGCAGAGATATCAACATTTAAATTAAAAATGAGTACATTGATGTAGAGATTAGCGTTTCTTTACTAAAATATTCCTTACAAACTGGAAATCTGTGTCTACATAGTGACTCTAAGGAAAGGGAACATATTATTATTACTATTATTTTTTCACACCAACCTTCATGTGAGCACATTGCTTAGCTGATGCCCTGTGAGCACATGAAGTCTCGTGAATACTTCTGCTTCTTCTCAGAGGTCATCTACCATCATTTTTTCATTCAAATACTAAAGCTTAAATATTCAGCTTGGGACATCAGTTGTGACAAGAATCAGAACCAAGGAAAGTGCAATTCTATTCTCAGCGTGAATTTTTTAACCATTTAGTTGTACCCAGTATATCAATTTGTGTAAACTTTCTCTTGCTGTAATGCTTCTTACTGTACATACAGTAAATAATATAATCAAGTAATTACTTTATGTTAGTCCCCAGTCAGCAGTCCTTTACCAGCCAAAGCTTCCACTGACTTCAGGGTTACATATAATGTCTGATTTGAACTAAATCAAAATTTAAATTTTATAATCTAGTGTTTAAAGAGAGATTTTTATTATTTTTTTTTGCTGAGCAGCGCTTTTTTTTCTCAGAAGAGTATCATTTTGACTATATAGCCTTGCACAGCTCCTTTGTTTTCTAAATTGGTTAAATAAAATCTCAAACTTTCTTTTTTTTAACATAGGCAATATTTAAAATAGAAAGGTTTAAAACACTCTTGACAGTTTTTCTTTGTTTTCATTATCTTCGTAGGTGCAACAAGCAGTAAGGAAACTCATGATATTCTATATGCCAGGCAAAAAATAATAGTCACAGCAAAGGCATTTGGCCTTCAAGCAATAGACCTTGTTTACATCGATTTCCGAGATGAAGATGGGCTCCGCAGGCAATCAAGAGAAGGTGCCTCAATGGGATTCACTGGTATGGCTTTCTGCCGATGTCGCAAAATAATGCATATATTCTTCAGCTTAAATATATTGCTACATTTACTGTCACTTAGACAAATAACTTGGGTTTTATTTGTCATTTATTGAAAAACTCAGTAATACCAAGCTCTTCTATGCTTATTAGCACCTTAAAAATTGTGACTGGAAATCTTGCCCAAAATGTCACAGGCTGCTATGTAAAGCCACATCCCACGAAGCGTGTGACTGTTTTTGAAGAGCAGTTGGGGTAGGGGCTGTGCAGTGATTCCTCCCATCACTGAGCACAGGAAAAGTGATACTGTACTCTGCGATGGCCACTCTACAATTGCTTTTTGAAATATTTGGATCTCTTTCTCCCTTTTTTTTTAAATGGCAGTTGTTAAAAAATACCTTTTAGGTGAAGGAGTTGAGAAGCAAACCTCATATGCTAATTTCTAAGGGAAAGTTATTTTCTTATTATTTTCTTTGATTTGTTTTTCATCCCCTGGCTCCCCTCCCAGTAAGTGCTGGTGACACCTACGGGTATTGGCAGACAGCAAGAGCAGCAGGCTCCTTGCCCCAGAGTCCTGTAATGCAGCCTGTTACCCCGTGATTGCTGTACCACATCCCTCGGATACCCATGTGAGACACTGCAGCCACCAAAGATTGGGGTTTTGCAATAGACGTCAGCCACTTGACACATGCTTTAGAGAACTGTAGCATACAGGACAAACATTTTACGTTCTTTGTCTCTGGCCATCATTCAGGGTATACATACAGTAACAGTACATCTCTCGGGTTTTTGTTAGCAAAGGCATGGGTCCTGGTGATGCCATCTAGCAAACTATATTTTTAGAGCTAGCAGTATACGATATCTTATAGCACCAAGAAAAAAAAAAAAAAAAAAAGTGTTCTTCTAAGTGATCTTGATAAGCCAGCAAAAGAATAGCAATCAATGCTCTTCAGCACAAACTCTGCATTACTGTCTGTTGAGCTTCAACATTTGCAAAACCAGGTCTTGTTTCAGAGGCAAAACGGTTAGCTCCTCACAGCTACATTAGCCACATCCATGTGGACTTCCATCCTTCATTCATCTGTGATTGAAGTTGGGAAAATAATAGAGCTCCTGAATGGTGGCACCTGCTGATGGCTACCTAATCTCCACCAGTATTTCCTAGCTTAAGGAAAGGCTTGATTTTCGAAAAAACATAAGCATCTGAACCTCCTGTTGACTGAAGATGGAGTTGCAGATGCCTAGCACCTTTGAGAACACTCTTTTTGAACACTTAATGTGTATATAAATACTTAACTTGGGCTGCCAATTTAGGAAATTTAGAAATGCTCAGCACAAACAACATTGATGGTGGTTTGGATTCCACTGACTTTACAGTGGAAGTTGTCTGACATCAGGACGGGGTCCAGATAGGAGACAAATAAAAAGGTCACGTGTGGCAATTTAGGGCATAAAGTGAATTTCTAACTCGGCCACAGAGGTGACTTGCCTTTCTGTACGAGGAGTAAAGGTCTGTGAAAGGTACAGACGTCATGAAGGTGAACTCACAGCTCCTGCTCTTTGCCTTCTGCCTTTCTGCAACTATCATCAACTCATTTCCAAAATCCAGCAAACTGCCTGACCACCAGTCCAACCATAATTAGAGACAGAGCAACACTGACCTTTCTGATTTGGTGGCCAAAAAAAAATTCTTTAAAAATTGGTTTAAGTTAAAACAAAACAGCATTTTTCATATTTTTGGTAACAAAAGAAAAAAATATATTTGAGGGCAATCCAAAATGTTTAATTTGTTCTTATGTTCCTTTTGCTTTCAGTTTATCTAATGTATTCATAATATTTCTTGCTTGTTTTGATTAAAATAAAATGTCATTTCAAAACTGAAAGCAAAAACAATTTGTTCCAAAACTGTATAAATAAAACATTTTAACATTTCCAATTTAATATTCATCACAGAAAATTACAAATGGGTCTTAGCTTAATCCATGACCTTGTATAAAGCAGAAGTCTGCAGATCGTATTTGCCACTGACAGTCCTCTGATAATGTGAGAGTAAAATACTGAGATACTGCCCTAAAAACGAGTTCAAAACATGCAATTCTTGTTATTTTAAGATAATTCAGAAACCTTCCTGCTACTTTTTCACAAGGAATCAAAATCATTTAAATCAACAGGACTAAAACAAGCTGAAGCTTCCAAATTGTTCTCTTAGATGGAGAACACACATTTATTTGCACGCATAGGGCCAAATTCACCACCCTCAAAACTAACACAAATCCAAAATATTGAGCAAAGTTATATGTCCTTAGATTTTCTCATATTCAGATTTAGACCAATTGAATTGGCCTTAATGTACTCAAATCTAACCAGTCAAGATTAAACAAGTGAAATAGTGTAACAAAGAATTTACCAGATATTTAGTGAGCCTCATTGCTTATTGTAGCCAAGTTTTCTTCCAGTTATCTTAAAAGCAGCCTGATCTTCCTTCAGTGAGTGTGTTTATATAAAGTCAAATGTTTTCAAATGTAATTTAGCTAAAGTAATGCATCTTTTATATGTAGATTTATATATAATTTATATATATTAGGAGAGAAAGATAGACAGATAGACAGATAGACAGACAAACAGATTTTAGCAGGAGGGGGGGGCCTGTAAATATATATACCCACACACATACACACTCGGCAAGATGTTTTACAATACCACAACCCATGGACTTAAAGTCAGTGTGTTACCTATATAAATGGTCATCAGTTTTGGGAATGCTTATGTAAAAAATTAAGTAAACCTTGCCATAAGCTTTAACAGCTGACTTAGTCATTATAGAAAGTCCAGTGCTACATGCTGAGAAGCCAGATATAAATACGAAACACTATAGCTTTCCCCTCTTTTTGCGGTCTTTTGTAGAAGACTAAAATGACACCATCATACAGTTACCTAAAAGACTTGACAGGTATCGATTTAAAGCACGATATATCAAGTGGTACTGTAAAAAGGATTTCATGGTCATAAATTTTAATGTCTTCCAATTTTGCACTCTCTCAGAGACTTGTCAATAACAACAATTTTGTTTAAAATACTTGCTTCTTTCCTGCATGGCATTAAGTCTATTATACAGTTATTTGGATACATAATCTGTGACAAAAATCAGCTGAGTGCTATAAATCAAAAGTTAGATTATATTCTCTGTAAATTGTTCAGGATGTTTCAGTGATAAGAAGTATAGCTTACTGCTACAGATATTTTTATCAAAAGCCAATCTTTTTACATTTTAAAAAAATCATATAAAAATATTTTTGTTTTTGTTGTAATTATGGACTGACTTTAAATATAATTTAAAATATAGTCTGTATTTTTCCCCAGAAAGTTAAGCTCCTTAGGGTTTTGCAGGAATTATTTGTACACCCTTCAATTTTAGAATTAGTAGTTTAGCTAGGGAGAATTTGTTGTATTACAAATAAGGAACATCATAATCTTATTAATGGTGACATTTGATTAAGTTGACTAAAAAACCTTTAACTGGACCTAATGTAAAACACATTAGTTAAGAAAATTTGTCTGCATGTCATTTCTTCAAAAAAATATAGCTCTTACAGAATTCTAAGCTTTTGCCTATTTTTAAGCTATTTTTGAAATAGTTTTGACTTTGGAAATTCAAACTGAATATTTGGATGCCTGTAAAATCATAAACTAAATCTTGTTTAATAGGAAATAAAAGAAATAAAATTGAGCTCTTTATGGCTTTTTAGCAAAGAAATGTAGCAACACTAAAAAATTACTGTTTCTTTGCTTATTAAGTAGATTGTGCTGCTGCATCCCCAGGTTTTGTTTGTACTGCAGGTTATCACTCAGCCCCGCCGCAGTCTCATAGAAGTAATCCCAGGATTTTTTGCAGCGGTAATTTTCCGTAAAATAGGTGCATCTTTGTGGTCATGCGTGAGTCTTCTTGGACCAAGTGATGGGCTGATTTCTAACGTACAGCTGGCTTAACATCAGTAAGAGTGTGGGAGCAGAGCCGGTTGTACGCAGGAGACCTCCCTAGGTCCTGACGCTTCAAACTTTCCCTTACCCCCACGAGAGGCTGCAGCGTGCGGCAGGACGGCACGGCTGTGGGACCCTCAGTGTGCAGGAGACTGCTCACTTGGTGGCAGGTTTGCAGGATCAGGCTCATCCCTCTAACTAGTTTTATTATCTGGCATGGAGGAGAGTCATTTATTCCGCGGGAAACTGGGAATTGCGGTAGCTTCTCTTTAGTAAAGCACTTTGAAACCAAAGTGCAGAAATCACAGCAATCTGTGAAATTCCCATAAAAATGAACTAATAATGTCAAATGATACACTTTTAAAACTGTCAAACAAATTAGATACGTATTTGTTTTAAGGTAGCAAAACACAATAACAGATTAAAACGGATTATGTGGCTGTCTATTCACGTTTGAAAATCTCTAGTAAAAAAAAAAGGCAACATCTAGTTTTATTTTCTTAACGTGTGTTTATACAAGAAAGGATAAAAAACAGTGCTTCATAAAAAACCTCAGGGCACGGCTGCTAGTTGTTTAATATACCAGTGACTAAATAAATATTGCAACCTACCTGCAACTGCTAACTATTGCACAGCAGCAATTTAAACAATGAGGATTTTGTGATGCTAAGCCAATACTGAGAATTTAGGGCATGATCCTTAGGTGCCTGGTAACTTTTCTGTCCTACAGTCTCTTGCCATCTTCATCAGATCTCATTTTCTGAACGCCTTTTAATATAACTTATTTAAGAGTGGCTGGAGCTGTTATTTATAAAGTTAAATTCAGAGGTGCATTTTACTTAAGTGTTATTGACTGGCCCAGACAAACACTTGCACCTGAAATGACTGAGAGAAGATGTATGGATTGAAATGGGGAGGGAGGAGAAAGAATCGTGTGTTCTTTCAAACTATACTGAATGCAAGCGTAGCTCAAAATATTTTCATTCTTAAAAAAATCTGGCAAAAGGCTATCTGCCTGTTGTCCAGTTTAAAAAATAAAAGAAACCAAGTGAAATAATTAGCTAAAGAGCAAGAAAGTCTGCGAGGCATATGAGAGCCTCAAGTGGTTGGAACATTTTGCTTGAACATCTGTTTGTCGATGCATGATTCTGGTGTTATTAATCTTCTTTGTAGGTAAGCAGGTGATTCACCCCAACCAAATTGCTGTTGTCCAGGAACAGTTCTCTCCGAGCCCTGAAAAAATAAAGTGGGCACAAGAACTGATTTCTGCTTTTGAAGAACATCAGCGATTAGGCAAGGTAAATATTTTGTTAATATGCCATAGTGGAAACCAAATTTGCATAATATTTAAGATTTAGAAAGATTGGTGATGGCTCTTTGCATTTATCTTATGAAGTGTGCTGTAACTGAGAGTACTGCTTGTGAAATCTGAGTCTGGATAGACTATAGAGTGTATATTTATTATAAATGTGTCACTTCCCAATATATTTACAAATAGACTGGCTATCTTTTTCTCTCCCCTCCCCCCCCCCATTTTAACTTTAATTCTTTGATTACACAGCCTTTTGAGTACCTGCACGTATCTATAGCATCAGTGAATTAAAAACGTTTTTCCATTATGCTGCAGAATCACGGTGTTACTGTCGTAGGAAAATATTTGCAATCAAAAGGCAGGTAGCCTGGGAGACAACTCAGACTGCTTGTGCAGACATCGTTTATGGAAGGAAATAAACAGATTAGGAAGTCTTGGTTTTCTAAAAAATCTCTGTGTTGGTGAACCTGTTTCACTTCTGGGGGTTTGATCCCGCAAACATCCCTAGCAGCGAGTGAATTTACTTTTGAGCAGAACTGCTTGCAGATTGTGGTTCTTAATCACTAAAAATGGGAATGTTTTATGTGTATTTGTACCAATTGCTGGACCTGAAATTTGGATAGAGGAGAAAGCAAATTAACACTGGAATATGATTGTTCCTAATTTAGTGCATCATTGAGTCTCACGTTTCCTGCTCTGTGGGTTTCTGCTATGTAAATATTGCGGTGGTGATGCACAATCTGTCTCCACTTTGTGCCAGTAATACTTAAATTAGGGGTCGCCTGAAGGAAGATTTTATGCTAGTTGCGGCATTGTCAGTTAATTATCTTAAAGGTTATTTTCTATAATCCAGTTTGCCTCTTTTTGAAAGAAAAAAAAGTTGCAGCTAAATATGTTTATCTTAGTTGCAGCCAAGCCCAGGCTCGCTAAAAAGCAGAGTCCGGATGTCAGAACAGGGAGCGCAGATGAGCGGGAACGGTTCGCCTGTGCTTGTGTGGCATTCAGATGGGAGGCCAATCGCTTCAGCAGTGAAGTTCATCTATAAGACTGTGCATAGGGTCTCACTTTCTCCAGTGTCATATAAGGGTTTTCTGTACATTTCTTTGCTTTCTTGTGGGTAGGAGAATAGATCGGGGTGTGTGCCTTCCCCGTTCCCTTGCATTTCTGATACTGCAGATGTTGTGCATTAGAAATGCTAAAAAGGCCAAAGCAGAAATGATGCTTTCATCTCAGGGTGAAAGTGTGACAATGTGTTTGTTGTCACTCTGCCCTTCTCTTTGCTAGGCTATCGCATCCCCTCTGTGGTACCTGGGTGTTTCCAGTGTAGCCGTGACTGCAATATTTGGGTGCTGCCCTGAGCAGTTATTTCAGGGTCACTATTAGGATGCTGTATGCCTGTATCTCTTTGTTCTGGTCCCTCGATTTTGAAATGTAGTTGTCTTTGTGCAAACAATTTAGAAATATAAAATGTATGACTGGTTTTGCCCATTATTCCAATTTACAAAGCTTGGCTCTCTTACAAAAGGCATCATTATAAACATACTGCTGGTGCAAACATGTAGGCAGGTAGATGCAGAAAGAAAAAAGTCAAATGACATACTAAGCCAGATATTGTTTATGTTGATGATGTGTATAATACTATTAAATCAGCTGAATTTAGTGTCAGAAACTCATCTAAGGAATACCCCTGTCATATGAACAGTCGATGAGGAGACTGGACTAAATTTAACTCTGGTCCCAGTATCACACAATCATGAAGACAAACATGTTTAATATTGAAGAATTCTGTATTAGGTAAGCATTAGTCTTCAGATTTGTTCTAAAGCTGTTATTTTGCTGACATAATGCTGGTTTCTTGCTTATATCAGCCATTCAGGGAGGCTTTGTTTGGGTTTGGGGTTTTGTTTTTTTTAAAAAAAAAAAATGCTTTTAAAATAGGTTATAAGCTTCTATAATCAGCTGCAAGAGCAGATTTGCTGAGGGTTTGTGGTTTGCACTGTTTTTTTAACCAACCAGGTTGCATGCTTCATATATTTTTGCATGTAGCCGTCTATCAATAAAAAAGGACTGGCAGGTTAATATGTGAACTTCTGGATCTTGTTATCACTGCCGTATTGCCAGTCTTCATAACAAAATGGGGAAAATAGTTTTCCTTGTAGTGCTGCAAACTTCTTAACCAAGTTTGCAATTTGGTGTTATAAATGTGTCAGTAAGAAGAGGTTGAACAGTCTGATTACTTAATATTTTTTCCAAAGCAAACATATCTCACTGAGGGATCCTCTTGCTCTGCATCCTAGCGACATGCTAAAATGTAAGTAATAACTCTTCCCTTACCACCTCCTGACAAATACTCCACACAGCGGTTTTAGTAATCCTCGTGTCCTAATGAAACACCTCTTCTGTTTTCCTTTTCCTTTTATTATATTAAAGTGTTCGTGTCAGTAAGACTAAAAATATAGCTGTGGTTAATATGGTTGAGACTTGCATGGTTTTGCCATGTTATTAATCAAAGTTGAAAGCCTGGAAAAAATAAATGTGAGGGATTTGTGCGGCTGTTTGTGTGGTAGATAAGTTGCTGGTCTGCAGTCTCTGGGATCATGGTTTGTTATTAATTTGGTTTAAAGTTTGATGCCCTTAGTCAACAGTATTTTATATTAAGATACAGTAATAAGCTTTTATAATCTATTCCAGTTTGAGAGCTACAATTGCCCTAATAATCTCTCTTTGAGAGAAGCCTGAACCAGGCTGCTTCATCCCAGAGGCTGAAATGCTTTGACATAGTAGCCCCCAAATGTGAGTATTGAGGTCAGGAAAAATTAGGATCTCGGATGAGCGCTGTGGAACTGGAGATGCTGTGGCAGTGTCTAAGCAGAAAGAAACTAGAGAGCTAAGCAGCTAGCCAAAAGTGTTCGGGCTTACCTTACAGAGATAGTCCTGTTTGAGGGGTTATTTTGGTTTGGCTTCTACATTGCTTTGGTTGTGGGGTTTAGGGGGTTTTTTACATTTCTAATCTGACTGGAAAAAAAGTGTATCTAGGAAATAAATGGTACTGTTGTATTTTGGACAGTTAGAAGATAAATGTTGAAAAAGTACATATTTTATTTTATACAACTGTTAAGTACTCTTTTGTATAGAACTTTGAGATCTAAAAATGAAACATGCTTAGAAAGAAAAGTATTTTTTTATATCATTTCAGTATTTTTCCAGTAAAATTATGTTACTAGAGGATATGATTTTCAAAATTAAAAAACCCAACATAAAGAAAGCAGGCAGAGCTATTGGGAAACGTAAGATAAATGTCAGTGTGTGATCAAAAATGAAAAAGAAAGGTAATAAATATTGTTCTGAATTTCTGAAATATTTGTACCACATTAGAGAAGTGATCTTGTAAATCCAGATTAACTGAGTACAAGAAGGTAGAGTTAGTGCGAGAAGCTACTAGCTTATGTCAGAAAAAAGAATAAAATATCAGTCTTCTATCAATGAAGTCTTTACTATGTAGGTAACTCCTGTGTTTACATTAACAGGATACTGGATACATGAATATAATTTCTTCTATATGTAGTCAGTGTTTATATATGAGAAGAAAGTAAGACATTGAAAATGCATTTTTGAGCCATTTGACTTGTAAGTACATCAGGCACAATATCATTATCAGAACAGGATCTTCCCGAATCGTCTGTTTTCCAAATAAAATTCAGAAAGAAAGAAAGAAAAGCAGAAAATAAGAGGTTGCTTACACATTTATCTTGGGTACTAATTTATAAATGCTTTCAAAGCACCTGCACATTTAAACAGGGAATAGCTAAATGCTGCTGCTGAAGTCACCTGTCAGATAAGAGTTAAGGTAAGTAATTCACAAACCCAAGCTGTAATACGGGTTGAATATTTCAGAACCCATGGGGCAAAACAGAAGAAATATCTGTACACGCCACATATGAATGCACAGAGTGCTTCTAAGAAGACCTTCAGCATATGTTTCTTGCATTATATTCTGTTCCATTGTATATCGTGCTCCCAGTGGCTGAGGAATAATATATATGAACTCCAGTGATTTACAAACTATACAGTTTCTTTTATGGACCTTTCCAGGATTATGAAAAATCTTAGGAATGCATTTATTTACACAGCATCTACCCAACAAAGGAATGGAAATTTCCAGCAGTTGCTCCCTTATAATGCTCTTTGTTTAGGAAAAGCTACCCCAAGCCACTGTATCTTGGAGACGATGCGCCCTGGTGCTTGGGCCAGGTCCAGCTCCCACTGCCGCCCGGGGAGGTCTCTCCCCGCTGCCCTCCCTCTCCCAGCAGTGTCGCAGCTCCTGAGAGGGCTCCCTGTGTATGGCCCCAGCCACGAGGGATCCATCCTGTCCCAATCCAGCCTGTGGATGCTGGGAGAGCAGGACCATGCCCTGGGGGTGGCAGGCTCCTCCGGGTTGTCTCCTGGGAGGGATGCCCTGGAGCATCCCCCTGGAACAGGGCAGTGTGGGACCCCATCAACCCACAGGAATTATATCACACTTTGTAGGGCATTCTACCTCAGGGCTTTACATGAAGCTGGGGGTGAGGGAGCAGCCCAGCTCCCTGCTCCTGGAGCCCAGGACAGACTGTAGGCAGAGCTCTGAGGTGCCACCAGCTAAGCTGGATCCCATCCTGGGGCAGTGCCGGCAGCACGGGGTACCTCTGTGCACACTGGGCTGCAGCACTGTCAGCCCTTGCTCCAAGAACAGGGGGCATTTGCTGTCATTTATGTTAATTAGGCAATGTATATTCCTCACGATGCAGAACGGGTGATTCAGGGATTTGTGATAAATTGCCACCTTTTATGAGCTTCTGCCTTAAGTATAGGCTCAGGTGCATCTCTATGCAGTGATGGAGAACACTGGTGGGATTTAAGCATGGGCCACTGTTA
The DNA here is from genome assembly GCA_035590215.1 of Microhierax caerulescens. Classification (NCBI taxonomy): domain Eukaryota; kingdom Metazoa; phylum Chordata; class Aves; order Falconiformes; family Falconidae; genus Microhierax; species Microhierax caerulescens. Next base: position 56,726,426 of record JAVJGJ010000014.1, read on the forward strand.
TGTTGTTTATCTTTTTTAAAAGTGGCCAAGTGAAATTTTAACATGAAAATTTATTAATAAATAGAGGTTGAGAGAGCTCGTGTCAGTACTTGAAGTTTCTCTATACAGTTTTATTATTTGAAAAAGGGTTTAGAAATATATTTTGTGTCACAGTTGAAGGCTCGGCTCTTAGAAAGATCCATCTGGGGGCAAATTTTGAACCTTTATAGCAGAGCAGAAGGAGCTGTATTAGCTAATTGCATGTGCTATACTGGTTCCTACACTGGTGCAATCAGTCCTGAGGGAGTTATGCCAGGTGGGGAGAGAAGGAGACAGATTTTACTACGCAGGGTTGCAAAAGCTCCTAAGCAGGGCAGAAACTCACACAAAACATTTTCTTGCCAACTCCCCCCCCCCGCCCAACTCCTCAGCAGGCATTTGGTGGCTCTTAATCTGTTTTCCTCCACTCATTAAAGACCTGTGTCCAAAACATGGGGGGAGAGGGACTCGGATGGCACATTGACATTTCCCACAGGGAGAAGTTTCTCCATGAGCCGGGAGCAGAAGGACAGATGCTGTGCCCCTCCATAGCCTTTCCACCCGCAGGTAGCTCCTGTCCCAGGGGACGTGGGCCCTGCAGAGGGCATGGGATGGCATCCCTCTGGGTTATTCCTCAGCAAGGCATGACCCCTCTGACCTTGTCAGCTCAAGGAGGTGTATGCAGGGTCTTAGTGAGACAGTGACTGCCCTTGCCTTTTTTTTGGAAGGGCTGTGCTGTGCCAGTGTGCTCCCGACACAGGTGATGTTTCTTTGCGAGCATGGAGCGGGGAGACACCCATTGCTGCAGACACCTGCCCGCTGTTGTGCCAAAACCTGCTCTGCACCAAGCAACCCGCTGAGGCAACTACCCACCTTCCAAATCCCTCTTTAAAAAGCATCAACAAGCGCTCACAAGCCTCGTTTCAATTTCCAAAGCAGGATCTAACCAGAGATGTGACATTCTGACCAGATGGGTCTTTTTAAGGCTTACTGAAGGAACTCAGAAGCCTGTACAGCCAAATTACTGTTTCAGTTAATTTAAGTAGCAGTGGTCTTGCTGCCTCTTCACTCCTTTCTGTGCTAGCCAGCTTCTTCAGGGACCTGAAGAAGCTCTCTGCAAAAGCTCTTTCAGCTGAAATAGAGAATTGCAGTAAAAAATGGCCGTTCAATCCTGTTCAGAAAATGAATCTGAAATTAGAAAAAGTATAGAATACAAAAATACCGGCAATTCCATTCTTGTTGACAGAACGAGCTTCACTGTTATTACTTTTCTCGCCTCCATGTATTTTACAGTTACCTTCCCCTTTTGTGTGTTCTTTAGTCATTTACTTCCAGATGAAATTTTCTAGTCTATATTTAACAAATTGCTTCCATGACTATAAACCTCAAGTTAATTCTAAATGACTTAATTAAGGGCATCTGAGGATACTGAAGTCTTATTATTAGTTACTTTTCATTTTTCCATATAATAACCATGACGCTCACTAGGGGGAAAAAAATGCATGGTTGGATAGGATGTTTGTCCAGGAAGCTGCTTTTGTGCTATAAAATAAAGATTTGCTTGGCAGCAGCGAGTGTGCTCTCTAGGATTCTTCCGTTCCCAATACATTATAAGAGAGAGGATGGAAACCAGTGGAGAATATTCCTGATTTCTAGGACTTTCTTCTGTTTTAATTTTATTCTTTCCTACTCTAGAGGAGCACACAGGAAGGCAACAACCACAATGAGAAGGAAACTAAAGAAAATGTAAAGACAGCAATAAAAACCCCTCGTGTCTGCCTTTCATTCAGGGATCCTAAACAGGTTGTTTGCTCAGTGAGAGGCAGAGACTGGTGGCCTGAAGGAGTTTCTGCAGCTGGACCAAGCGGGATCCCTGGGCCCACCCCAGCCGAAATGGCTGTCCCCAGTGATTCAGGCAGCTTGAGGGGCTGTAAGAGGGAAAAGCAGCTTGTGTGGCTCACACAGCAGGGTAGGACCCTTATCCATAGGCTGGGAATAGTAATGGCAGGTGGAGGAGAAGGGAAGGACCTTGCAGATCCTTGTTCTTCATCTTTTCTGCCCCACTGTGGACTGGAGGGATCACAGAGTCCTTCCTACCTGTTGAGCTTTAGAAAGGGCTTTTTCTGTGAGAGTTCTTCTACTGCTGCTAGGGAGTTATTTGAGGTAAAAACTAATCTCTCTTTCATGTGGTTGTTGTTCTTACTTACTCAACCTTGCTCCTAGAGGTAGAAGCCTATCTCATAAAAGCAGGCCTGCTCCTGGAATTGCAAACTGATTTATCCTCTGAACTAACTAGTTACTTCTACACTGGTGGAAGTTTACACTGGTCAAAAGAAGCAAAAGGTAGTAGTATTTAACATTTTCTTCATACCAACAAAATGCTTACAGAAACTTGCTGGTGTTGATACTTTGCAGAATTCCCTCCCCATCCATGTCTTCCTTCAACAGATCACAGAGACCCACTGAGCATCTCCTCTTGCCAAAAAGACATTTTTGACAAACCTTTTCAGGGGTCACTTCTTTTCCCCAAAGATTTTAAGTGTCTTTCCTCCCATAACGTTGCTACAGAAAAGGGGCGAACGTTAAAGCGTCCAAAGTTGAGGATACAGAAATACGTAACCTGAAAAGCTCTGTATAGCTTGCTGTCCGTGATGTCTTCAGTTTGTCATATGTGACTACACTAGTGATTTCGGCATTTCCTACCTACTGCAAAGATGCTCAAAGAAGGCCATAGTTGGGTGTTAGCCTGATCTGGAGGCAGAACAGGCCTGAGCAGAGAGGAGAGCAAGACATTATCTTGTTAGAGCCTGAAAAACATGCTCAGCTGACCCAGATACCATCAAACACCTCCTAGAAGCAGAATAACCTTTGGAAGTTCATCACTAAAAGGCGGCATTGTGACCCAGCTCTTTGTGATGGCTCTTTGGCTACAACTTGCAGAAGAAAAAAATTAATTAAACCTGCATTCAGCACCATCACAGCTGTTAGCTTATTTCCTACTCTTGACTTCCCAAAAAATATGGTTTCAACCTTCTGTTTCAAGGAAAAGTCATTCCTTTGTAGTCAGGATAATCACTCCTCCCCTAGGCACAGACCCAACACCATTTGCTGTGACCAGGGCTCTCTTCTCTTTTGTTCACGACCTGTAAGCAAATCCAAGCATTCTTTCTAAGCCCCAAAGCAAAGATTTCCAAATTTCCTCCGCAGGGGATCACTTAAACATGTGTTTTCATTTAATCCCAGGGGAATTATCTTCCCAAATGCCATGCTTTTCAGGGGGACCCTTCGCCATCCACCTGCTTCCTTCCCTCCTCAGAACAGCAGATCTGCCCTTCCCCCAGAACACAACACTCTTAACTTCCTTATAACAGTTAATATCATGGAGGATTAAAGATAATGTTCTCAGACCCAAACAGATTTCAGTGGGTTTATTCCACGTATTTTTGTGGTCTCCAAAAAGTCAGAACTAGACCTTTGGGTTTTAGAAGTCGGCAAGCCACTGAATTACCACAGAAAGCATTAACTTCTCTCAGATAACTGTGGATCGAAGTTTTTTTGCAACTGTGGACTTGAGGATGCTTGTCCATACAGGTTCTCTGTTTCCCCTTGTGGGAGGTACACAAGGTTTGCACCAGCCAGCTGGCATCACCATTCTGCTTGTTTCCATTTAGCCTGGCATCTGCCCATGAGTGCTGATACAGGTCACAGGGGTTGGAAGGGGACTTACATAATTACTTATTTAGACAATGACTGTATTCACACACAAAGCCTCTGGTCTGCCTTACCAGAGCAGTGCGGGAGCTCTGTTTGATTCACAACATCTCCTAATGATGGAGGGTGTGGAGGAGAGAGGGGTGGCTGGCCCACTGGTCCCCCTACGCCCATTTCCCCTCAGTCATAGATGCACATGCCCTCAGAAGGCAGCCAAGGAGATAACCCAACTGCCACACACACACTGCAGGGATTTAGTCTGCAAAGGAAAGTATTGCTAGCTGAACGGTTGAGAAAAGTAATTAAAGGAAACCAAATCTTCATCAGCGGGGCAGCATTTCTAACCCTGTGATAGCGGAGTGCCATCAAAGGACCTCCTCTCACTCATGAGTTTGTCTTCCGAGCAACAGTTGCCTAACTGGTGACAGAAATTTTTGTGGCAATTCCATAAGCATTACATAACTCCTATCTTAGACCTATACTTAATTCAAAACTCAGCAGCAGGTGCTTTCTGGTCCATATTGCACTTTCAGTGAACATGACCTTGGCTTGCTTTTCCTTTTCTTCCACTGGCCGGCGTACCCAGAGTGTCCTCCATGCCAAAGCCTCACCTACTACCAGGATCCCCTAGCACCTCCAAGCCTACCATGTAATCCACTGACTAGATACCCGAAGTAAACTGCTTTTGAACGTTAGCTGTCTCTACACAGTGGCCCAGGACAGCCCACACATTGACACACGGCAAATGAATATAGCACTACTGGCTGTATTCTTTCAGCTGATGCAAGCCTACTGATTTTTTTCTTTCTACTGTAGACAAGCCGCAGGCTTAATGGAATCTTTATAAATATCTCTAAGAAAGTCCTGGACACTGTCACATGGGAGTTAAAGTTGATTGGCTACATGTATGATGAGGTCTGGTAGAACAGGGCATCACATCAAAGGTTTATTAGCAAAGGGTTGCCAGTGATTGAGGTAATTAATAAAACAGCGGTTCCCAAAACAGACTGCAGAGCTCTTAGAACCAGCGCTCATGTTTGGAGCCCTGTCTGCCTTCAAACAGGAAGCCAGCAGGCTTTTTGGAACTTACAGGACTTACTTGGTACTTCAAAATGTATATGCTTGTTATGCCTTAGGAAAGCCAGTCCTCACATTCAGTACCAGTGCAGGTGATTAATAGATTCCAGGGGTCTAAGAACTGAGGGTCTGCAGTAGCCCTCACAGTGAGTTCATTGCCGTCATCGGGATGGACATGGATAGAGTCACAGATAACCACAGCAGGAGCAGATGCTGAGGAAAAAGCCACAAGCATTCCCAGGTGCAAAAGTACATCTAATTCTTCCATCTTGTCAACCAAAGGGGACTAGCTCATCTGATCACTGTCCCACATGTCCCAGAACAATTATTATTTTACTTTAATTAACTCATGTACTTTAATCCACAGCTCAGAGAGAATTGTGTCACGCAACTATGAGGTGCCTTAAATGTTAAAACTATCATGATAGTTTTAGCCAGCTTTTTTCTCTTGTTAACCCATAAGGAAACAAAAGGTGGTGGGAGTAAAACCCCACATAACATTGCATATTATATAAAAAGGACAGATTAAGAAGTATGAAACTTTACTTCCCCTGATCTTCTGGAAAAACATGAAGTGTACCTCACTTTTGATCCTGTGCATCCCCTGTTGTAGTCAAAGCCAACACAATTCTACCACCCATGATAAATGCTAGCAAGAAAGTTGGCTGTATCGTTTCTTCCCCTTTCCTGGCTCCACCAGAACACATTGACCCCCAGATGACACAGAAATCATGGATACTGGATCCTGTCCATTTAACTTCTAGAAAGGTAAAATGCTTCTCGCCATTAAAAAAATTATACTGTGTTTATGAGATAGTTGTATAGATTTACCAAGCTCTTATCTACTCCCAAAATTTTCACAGAGCAGCTGTTCCTGGATGCTGCCACACACAGACACACACAGAAAGAGGAGGTCTTCATGTTCCAGGAAATACTGCATTAACATGCTCATCTTTTGGCTGTGGCAAGTAACAGAGCAATGATGAGACTCTTTCTGCAACTCGATACATGTCATTTCTTATAGGTAAAGGAAATCTTTAACGATGACATATAGATAGGACAACAGCCATGTCCAAGACCCATGGCAACATGTGGCTAGAGTTGTCTTCTAAGTTGTCAAAGAAGAGCCCTCAGTTGCATATTGAACTTGGCTAGACCCGAGTTGGTTTTGGTAGTGGCTGCATTTATCCAAAAGGAGGTTCCTAAGGTACAAGCATAAGCTCTGCCAAACTGATGTGTTACAAAGATTGGTTCTGCATCTCTTCAGTCTCTCTACAGCCACCTGAAAATGTATCACATTCATTATTCCTACTGCATAACTTCATTTGCCCCACTTTTTCATGAGCCTGTATCTTCAGCTCCTGACCTGTGGAAATATCTGTTCTCTGTCAGCTCTGTCTTATCACTTCTCCTGTCTGTAAGTTGGATCTTTGTATCACTTGGGGCTGACCGTGCTCAATTCTCTTTTTTTCCAAGACTATCATTTTTTGCTGTTCCCTTCAGAAAAAAAAGAAAAAGAAAAAAGAAAAAAAAAAAAGGAAAAGGAAAGAAAAAAGGAAAGAAAAAATAAAACAACTAGCAGCTTTCTATAATTTTAATTCCCTTCCAGCTGTTTTCTGTATTTGCCAAAACAGTCTCTGTTCCATTCTCAAAGCACTTTAGGACATATTGAAATTCAAAGTAGAGCTGTTACGACCTTACTCAGCATGGCCTGCATCTTGCATAAATAGCTGTTTCGTTTTTTAAAATGTTACTACTGTTTTAACAGAGCATTAAATGTCATTGTGACTTTATTGCGTTCCAATACTACATGGTTCCTGGGGGATGCAGCAAATTGCACGGTACTGGTCGTGCATCGTTCAGCCTGGAGAAGGTGATCTGATACCAGAGACAGAGATGGGGACATGGTGACTCGGTGGGCTCTGCGAGAGGAGGAGTGGGTGGCTCTGCCGCCTCCCTGTCACTCCGCACTCGCAGAGCTATCCAGAAGGAAACACCTTTGTGCCTTTCCTCACTTGCCAGTCTGCTGGGGAGGACTCTTCGCTAGTCTGCAGGGTGACCCCAACAGGGAACGCTGCCTGTTCACCTTCTGCCTTGATCTCTCCCCGACAGCCTGCGCTGAGGCATACAGCGGCCAGGCTGAGGGAAGCCAAAGGCTGTGCACATACAGACCCCTCTGCTGTCTTGTGCTGCTCCACAGCTGCACAGCGCAGGCCAGCCAAAGCGCCGGTGCAGCTCCCGTACCCGACAGGTCAGTGAGTGCCAAGGTCACCTGATTTCTCACGGGGCTTCGCCCCAAGCGCGTTCGCTGTGTTCCCTGTGTTGCTGCATGAGGAACGGCACTGGATAAAGACAGCAGAATAGGTGCTGCATCGCTTGAAATGGGGGCAGTGTCTCTGGCCACCCATTCCTCAGGACTACACTTTCAGCCTGCTGTCCCATGGCTGTTACAGACACAGAATGTCCTCCATTCCCCCACTCCTCATCCCACCCGAGTCACTTGCACCCGTGCATCACCACCCAAAGGCTGTGCCCACCAGCTGCAGTCCCACCTCCCAGCTGCTCCTTCTCCCAGGTTCTCTGTCAGCCTTTGCCTGGAGGGCCTGTCTCTTGCCAGGGCAGGTCTGACACAATTGACTTGCCCGATGCCCAGGTCCTTCTTACAGATTTCTGAAAAGGCTCCCACAGAATGATTTGTATGGTTACACCACAAGCGAGAACCACAGCCACCAAATGGCGATGGATGCAAACCCCAGCCTTGCACCACGTACCCACCATCGTTCTCATTTGTGCTGCAAGCTTCCTTAAGAACAGACACTTGGTCCCACAGTTGTACTACTGGAAATCCAAGTACAGGCTGGAAGCATGAGATTATTGGTAAAATTAGCCAAAAATAAAATTTAGATCTATGACTAAATTAATCCCCAGATTAATGCTATCAAAGCAAATGGTGTTTATAGAAAGTCCTGTTTTCTTTACATTCATGCAAGAGAAAAATCAAAAGAATGCTAAAGGCAAATTTCATCTAGCAGAACTGGAAAAGGGAGCATGGGGACAAAGCTATAATTACTGGTATTTCCTATCTGTTGCAACCTGTGGGTGGAAAGAGAGGCAGTGAATAGAGTATATTCAATGGCATTAAAATTGGTTTCTTTTTCTGGACTTTAGCTCAACACTGCAAATTAGCAGGGAGAAAATAAGCCTCAGAGTGAACAGGCAGGGAAGCCAACTTCTTAGTGTTACTCTTTGCTGTTAGGGAAAAAAAAAAAAAGCATATTTTTCCTTCAAGAATTCAAGTTCCTAGCAACCCAAACTACAGCTGCACGCTGACAAGAAGAGAACGTACAGCAGATCTCAAGTGGTTCAGTGTTCATGTGTACACACATAGACTATTATCCTGGTTTCCTTTCTAAACATGTTATTTTAATGAAAGAGAGGACAGGCATGCTGTTTAATTAACTCCTGCTTTCTAAGAAAGACATTCTGACCCTGATTCATCATGCTCCAACTTAGGCACCTGCAGAGGTATCTGACTTCAGAGCATCCTGCACACAGTCAATGGAAGGGGTGAGACCCTCCCAACCATGATTCAGACCACTAGAGATCAGAATTGCCACTGCTAGGTGCCCATCTCTTTCTGCAAACTATTGCAGGTACTTAGGATAGCTGTGCTCCCAAGTCAGCCATTTCACAGAACTAGGAAGGACGATTCCAGACCTTAACATATCTCTGCTTAGCACTGTCATCCCACATGCAAATTTCTCTTTTAAGCAATAGCTGTTATTTGACTGAATGCCTGTAGAAAAATAGGCATGACAAAAACATGTTTTTCTTACAGTGAAAAAAACCTATCTTGCAGTGTAAGATCACTGCAAAGACCTGAATTATTCCGAAGAAGTCGCTATGTCATTAAATGTTTACTTGGTTCGCGGTGTATTTCCCAAGAGTTAATCTATGGAATAGTTTGAGGCTGCATTTTCTGTAAAGATTTAAGTGTAAGTGAAAACAGCTGAGATGTAGCTGAGATAAAAAGTGGTGTTGTATTATTATTATTGTTGTTGTTGTTGTTGTTAATAATTATTAATAATAATTAATAATAATAATGTTGGTGTGGTAATGTAGGGTTGATTGGTTGCTCTAAACAAGAAATTTGATTTGAGGCATCCACCCTTGAGCATCTGTCAGTCCCATTATGCTCCAAACCCACCTAAAATTCTGCAAGCTATGGTAGGAAATCCTACTAAAAATAAAATAACAGTTTTAACTATTGGGCTCTTAATAGCTTCAATGCAGCCTGTTCTTACATGCAACAGTATTGATCTGCATGAGATTACTGGTTAAGGTGGATTTTTGTCTTAACTGTTGTAGGACGTGGTTTCATATTTAATGCTGCTTCAGTCGAGCTAGGTATGTTGCTGGAGCAACACATTTCCTAAACATTTCTGTAAATGGGTTGTATTTTCACCTTACTTACCAGAGTCCTCTATTTAACTATTATCGAGCCTTAAATGAAAACCAGAAAACAGTAAACGGCTTGTTCTCCCCCACATTTCTCTCGCTATGCATGCACAGACACATGCCAGTATCGTTCCTACCCTGTTCTTGGTTGTCCCTGCTCACTGTCAAGTCTAAGGCCAGCCTGTGATCCCATATCGATTGCAGCAGGACATTAAAAGGGTGCGCAGCGCTTCACAGATCCGTCCTACGCAACACTGGGACCAGACCTTCAATTCTGATTCCTTCAGGGAAGAGAGTGCGTCTTCGTATTTGGGGTTTTTTCAGGAATGTGTCAAAGTACTGTCAGAATTACAAATAGATTTTTTGATTTTTTTTTCCTACTGAACTTTGTCGTGTTTTATCTTCAAAATCCTACCTCAGCAACATGTGTGGATTAAGGCATCCAAAGGAACAAGTCAGGTTTGGCTCTGTTTAAAACATGAGTCTTCTGTTTAGGGTTTAACTATGATTCATAGTTAATTATTTAAAACACGGTACCAACACAAAATCCCTAGAAATAAAAAGTGCCTTCTGAAACCTGCCCTGGCTCTCGGATCACCGCTGCTAGTTCTGCATCCACCCTGGGAAATTCCCTGTGTGCAGTGCTCAGGTGGGCTTTACTTGGCTCCAGAGCAGGTTGGGGCAATATCACCACGCCAGCCATGTGTTTTTTTCAGCTTTCATCCCAGCCGCTGGGTCTTATCTTCAGTACCAGAGCCCTGATGGAGAGGTGCAGCAGCACAACCTCAACAACACCCCAAGTCAGGAGAACTTCCCTCTGACAAAGATAACGCTGCAGGCAGCGCGGGGCCAGCCCTGTGGCTCGGCGCTGGTGCTGGGGGGGTGATGCTGGATGCGGGGAGCAGACCTGCCCCCCAGGCACGGTGTCCACCAGCCCCTTGGGTGGCACACACCACCTTGTTGCTCTTGGCCCTCGCTGGCTGCCAGCTAGAGGGGCGGAAACAGGCAGGCTGCACACTGGGCTTCTCTTGTCTCTCCTGTGGCCTCCTCTTTGGAGCGCTCGGCACCCACCGCATTTCTTCAGATGCATTTGCCCTGTCTCGGTTAGTTTGTCTCCCAACACTCGTTCAGGATTCCTGTGGGAGCTGAAGCTTCTCGGTGAACGGATGTGTTTTTAAAGGAGAAGACAAGCCAACTACGATTTCCAGAGGTCCTCTCAGGAAGTTTATATTCTCTCTTTTCCAGGGAGCATTTACTTTCCACGGGAGCATGATCGACATGCCATTACTGAAGCAGGCACAGAACATTGTTACGCTTGCCACAGCCATCAAGAAAAAATGAGCTGGTAAATGAAGCTCGCC
>JAVJGJ010000014.1:56810753-56821699 GCA_035590215.1 Microhierax caerulescens
GGGGGAAGGCAATAAAAGTGCTGTGCCTGAAAAGTAACTTACTGCATAGAGTAACAAAGACTTTCCTTAAGCATTTAAGAGTCTAAAACTTCATTAATTGTTTTAATTGCCTTTTAATCATATTATGCCTTTTGTTTTGGCCTTCAATTTATTGAATGTATCAAAAGTAATCAGTTACAATAGACTAAAGAAATTTTCTTACAAAAAGGATAGATACCCAGTAAGGGACTTTTTTGCTTCTCACGCTGCACTGTGTGATTTTAGAGACTCCAGGAATATGTTTTAAATCAGGTTACTAGACATTGTGAACCAACAAGAATGAAACATGAATAATCAAAAGGTGATAGGTCCCCACAGAAAGTACTGAGTGATTTCAGCTTCCCCTGCATCTATAAGCAGAGGTGTGAGGACTGTCCCCCTCCTCAAGACTCTCTTAGTCTGTTTGTGCCTTACTAAGGGTGGGCAGGTCTAGGCACAACCTGCCCCCTTGTCCAGACCCCTGTGAGTCAGTGTGGCTCTGTGCTGTTGCAAGTCGAACTACACCTGCCATCTGTAGGTGCCTTCTTTTACCTCAGTCAATCATAGCTGTAAACGTTACAGTTCAGACGACTTACTTGCAAATACGGCAATGTAACTTGAATGTGTAAATACCAATCTTGCTTTTGCAAAAGTAAGCCAGAAAACATTTACTTTTGGAGATAGAAGCAATTCTCTGTCTGTCTTCGTACATGTGCATATACCAGGTCTGACGTATCTATTTCTTAGAAGTATGACTGGTTTTCCACTCAAGCACATGAAACCAGGGAGGCAGTTTTCTTAGCTCCCTGGGAACAGAACACTTGGGAAATCTGCATATTCACTTTCTTTCCTCCTTTATTTTATTAAATTCCATCTTACTTGATAAGTAATTTTAAAATGTCCATTTCAAGCATTTGCTTTGATCTGTCTTCCTGGTAATTAAATTGCCTGCCTTTAAATCGCCATCATTTAAAATAATCCTAATTAAGACAATTTCCCCAAACTTCAAATACTCATTTTGAATTCTAATGTGAAAAGAATAAGTAATGATCCTCTGTGTATTCACTTTAACACTGTCTACTTTTCCCTTAGAAGGAAATTGATTTTCTCACCTGTCATGTTAACTAAGGGCACAATCCAGCAAATTCTTACTTCTGCAAGTAGGTCTTAGTCACACAGCAATTCACTGGAACTAATTACAGGACGATTTGCTTATGTGAATAAGGATAGCCTGCATAGGATCATTTGGATAAGAGTGTGAGTGTGTATGTGTAATGAGTAAGTGTAAGCCTGTGCAATAAGCATTTCATATTGATGCTTTAGGAGATGTCCCCTGTGAAACGGTAACTGCAGTTCATATAGAAAGTGGAAATGAAGATTTTTGAAGTAAAAAAGATTGTCACAGATACATATATATCTGCAATGAATTGCTTTTGATCTGTATCTAAGTAATTTATGATCAGATGATCTGGCTGTACCTATTTCAACTCTTGAGAGAACCCAGTAGTGCTGGCAAATACAAAGGGACTAGAAAATGCTTGTATCTCATAAAAAAAAAACTAAAAAAGATCAGTACTTCATTTTAACGTACTATAACCATTCCTGTACGTGGTGGTTTTATGACACATGTGGAGTACTAAGACAGAAGATAGCTTATGAGCAACTGTGACCATTGGGAGAACGCAAAAAATATATAACCTGAATGCCCAGCTAGTAATAGTCTCTGGAGGCTGTGAAACAATGAAACATTATAAATATATGTTTACCTCTGTCTTTTATATTTACATATCAGAATGCATGTTGGAGGGTTTAATTGTGAGGTTGTTAAAAGTGAAAGTCCTTTTAGAAAGCCAACCCATGCAATATTACAGGGGAAAAAAAAGATTAAAAAGTCTTTTGTTCAAATGGAAATACAGAAAACAACATGTTGTTTAAGCAGGATTTTATTTTCTTCTACTCAAGTGATGAAGATGCTTTTGTAAAGAAAGGCTTTCATCTTATACATACAGTACTCCATCACAACATAATTACCCTAATTTGTATTCCACTGTAGAAATAGGCTTTTTCAGCTTAAACAAATTAAGCAACAATCACTGAGCGTACATGACCAGCATTCTTTCAAGTAACCCGTTATCAGTTCTGGCTACAGCTTTATCTTGATAAAATGGAAATCCTGTTTTATTTTCCTACTTTTCCCCCCAGGATTATGCCAGTCAAATCACCTAGAGAGGCACTGTGGTTCACTGGCTGGAGTGAGGGACAGAGTACCCAGAGATTATTTCCTACATCTTTGCTAAATCATTATGTGAGCTGGGTCAGATCCTGACTGCCTTTGGGCCTCCATTTAATAGAGAACCTAAGTACACACTTAACTGAACATGTGAACAATCCAGCCACACTCAGGTCTTTTAAACAGCTGCCTGTGCTCCGGGCTGAATAGCGGCTCTTCTGCTGCTCTTTTCCTCTGGCTTTGGTTGATACTACGTGTCCTCACGGATGCCAGGACAAGCTCTAACCCCATCTGTATCTACATTGTTTTCCTTTAGCTATGTAACTATGGTTGTGCCTGCTGTTTGTACACATCCTTCTCACTACTAATCAGACTCTGACCTGGTGGATCACTACCAAGTGAGGCTTTGCCTTCATCACCTTCTCCTTGGTCCCTCCGGGTATGAGCCTATGGGGAGTATAATGGGCACTCCAAAATGCTGGACAGGAGCCAAGGCCAGGGCATCAACCTACTCTGTCCCACTGGCGAGGGGATGAGTCCTGACTCCACTGTAGCAATGCTGCTGGCCAGAGAAGGGCAGGAGCAGAGGGAGGTGCTGCTCTGAAAGATTTTTAAGTACCAGCAAGTGCCACAGCAAAACCAGGGTCTCTTTCTTCCTCACTGTTGTGTCTGGATGAGATGAAGTCTCACTGGTGTCCACTGTACAAGTTGCAGCTGCGGCAACAGTGTCTGGCTCCACGAGGGCTTGCCAAGAACCTTACAGAAAAAAAAAAAACAAAAAAAAAAAAAAAAACGAGGAGAAATGGGAAGAAGCAATGAGGCCATTCCAGAGCTGTGGCAGGAGGAGAAAAGGAGGACACCTGTTTGCTCACAAGGGAGTAGTGGCCAGAATTTGGATGTTTCCCCAGGCAATCAGAAAGATGCTGCCTTCAGATCTTCCTCCAGCCTTAACAGAGGCTGATCCACCACATGGAAATCTTTCCTAAGTAGGTAGCTCCCAGCAGGAATGAGGTGAATGGGAAGAGACTGTATCTATCTCCAAAAAGAGTGTGAACCATCACCGCTCCTCCTGAAATGCTGGAGAAACAAAATTCACCAGGCAGTCATGTTTGTTGAATAGTGTTTTATCAGCACATTTGTTGTGACATCCTCTGGCACAGCTGAGATTAGCTATCAGAAACACAGGAATTAGCAGTGGTGGCTGGGGAATGCCAAATTCCTTGGACCTCTCCCATTTCTCTCTTTCCCAGCCATCCCTTGCAGGACTTTCTCCTGCAATCCCCACAGCCTGTCAGAGAGGAGCACTCACAAGGCTGCCCCGCAAGGGAAGGTGAGCTGAGGGTGACCGCAGCACAGACAGGGCAGTGCCCTCACTGTTAGGGCACAGTCCCACTATGACTGGGTAGGGCAAACAGAGCAAGGGTTGTGACAGCAACAGTCCCATCAACACTCCTGCAATCTTCAGACAAAAGCAACGTATAACAAATCAGGCCTGAGGTCAATACAGGAAATCAAAAAAATTCAGGAGCAATGAGGAATAGGACTGGGCATGAGCACACTGGTGCAGCTCTGACTGGCAACAGGTGCCATTGACAGTCCAGCCATCATCAGGCAGAGACAAGGTCATGAGCTGGGTCCGAGGTCAATCCAGAAAATCTGAAAAATAATACAGGAACAGGCAGCTCAGATCAGACTTGCTGGCCCAGACCTGAGCTGACATGGGCTCCATGGGCTGATGGTAGGGTGTAGTAAGGCTGACCAGGACAATTAGAGCCTTGGACCCCAGCAGAGCCTTCCTCAGTCACTTCTCTGTGTTACGGGTTGAATGGATAACAACTCTCCCTTTGAGACAGCAGAGAGAGAGAGAGAGAGAGAGAGAGAGAGAGAGAGGAATCAGTGGTGGTGGTGCTCCTCCTTCAGTGTTTAACATCTTATTTGTGCTCAGGGGCTCCTGAAATCAATGCCTCAAAAGCTGGTCTTTGTTAACTCCACTACCCTTTGAACTACCAAAATCCAGCACTTTTAGCACCATATGGTGAATGTGTTGTCATCACTGGATCCAAGGAGGAATATGAAACCATGGGCATCGAGAAATTGATACCAGAGGAAAGCTGTAACGACTTAGGGGGCTTAAATAGCCTTCACAGGCAAGTGGGGACCAGACAGGAGTATCCTCCTGGTTGATATGAGGATTATCACCCATGTGTCATATGTCATGCCACGTACAGAAGATACTGATCATGCTGAGGGAAATGGGATGGAATAATGCACACAACTGAGACCTCTTTGTGTCACAGAGCTGTGACTAAATGAGTGTGCTGCTTGGTCTTGAGATTCAGCCTTCTTGAACTCCTTTTCACAAGTTTAAAAATCCCAGTGCTTCCAGCAGAAACCAGAAGGAGATGGGTACGAACGTACATCTTTGCTGTTACAGCAAGACAAGATGTGACCCACTGGAGATTGTTTCTATTGCCAAATCTGGGTGCCACTATCAGGAAAGGATCGGAGCTAATACATTCTCTCAGGCCTGTTCCCTTTTCTTCCCTTGGTGTTTCATTTCTGTCTCTGTACTCAGGGGGGTGGTTGCTCTATGTACCCAAGAAGAAAGCTTCTTTTCCTCTCCATCAAACCAGCTTGCCTCTCTCTGCTCCAAGCTTTCATGCCATGGCTGGAATCCAAACAAATGATTTAGCCCTGCTGAATTTATTGCCTCTTATAAGGAACTCCATCATCTCCTTTAGCTTGTCCATGCCCAGGAGTAGCAAATTGTAAAAGCAATCTTAAATTTAAATGTACCATTCTGTTTACTGAGCAGTGAACCTTCAGGCAATAAATACTACAGCAGGAATTCACCAGGACTCCGTTACGGCTTGACAGCCCAGACAGCCATTGCGCAAATCTTTGTTAGTCCTGACAACATGTTTTTTTTTTTAAATCAAAGGAATTACAAATTTGTTTTTAATCTTTGGGGTTATTTTTAATGCCTTAGAAAGGACCCAAAGCTGTTTAAAACTGTATTCACATTACAAGCAGGGAGCAAATTTCAAACTACTCGTCAAGCCCATTGTCACTCCATGTGAACGCCACAGAGAAGAGGCTCAGCAAAATTTTTGTCTATCTACTGGAATTCTTTAATGTATTTCAGACAAAGCAAGTGCTCTGGACCTCCCTGATTTTAGAAGTCACTTCCCTGGTCCCTGGACAGATGACCATCCAGCCATGCAGAACCTCTGGAGACATCATACAGACGTTGAGCAGCAATCCCAGCGATTATGCATTTGTGCCAACTCCTCCTTGGTCCTACAAGTGTGACAACTCCAGGAGTTCATCGGGAAGGCTCCAAGCCAAAGCTAATTTCTATGCAATGGAGTGACAGTGAGTTTATATTTGCTCAGACCTTTGGAATTGTCACGCTTACCTGGTTTTGTAACACCCTTGTCACCAAATCTCTTGAGGAGGAAGTAAGACTTTACATCTGCACAGTCAGAGTCCTCCCCAGCCCATGAGTCTTTTTGAGTATTTCTTTAAGGTTGTATTTACCTCCATGCTATGCTGGAATACACTTTTGGGTTCTTTTAGTATTCTCTGTGAATTTCACATTCTCATCCTTCTTGAACAACTTCCTCCTGCTGTCTGGATCTCTGCCACTTTGATGTAGTCCTGCAGAACCTTCAGTCCACGAAATCACAGGAAAAACACAATTCCCACAGAGGCATCACCCCATGGTGTCAAAGCAGTTGTGATTCCTGTTCTAATCTCGTAAGAAATTTCATTAAGCGCTATCACTTCATCACATCCAAGTGTGACACCTTCTTGAAATGTGCACATGCCCTCCTTGATAACTACTGCCATTTAGGGCTGCGTCTCACAAACTGCCTGAAATGCTCTGCAAGTCACTCTGCCTCCCAGCCCTTGCCTGCCCTCCCCGCTGCAGACTGCGGAGACTCCAGCTAGCTCTGAGGCAAGCGGTGCTTAACTCCTAGTTTTTACATCATGCTTCTGTCAACAAGCTTTTAACATCCTGAGGATGTGAAAAAGTTAGAAGGTGGGTCTGATCCAGCTCATCAGACTAGAGGATGCCAGACATGGTCCCCAAGACAAATAGACTCTCGCTCTGCTAATGTGGGAGCTCTGCCTGTTTCCCCATCAGACCTGTGTTGCAGTGAGCAGCTTCTCCAGGGTGTTGGGGCACTGAGTGCATCAGTGGGCCCTAACAGCCCTGAACAGTCTCACCTGCGGCCTCCACCCACATCCTCCGCCCCTGGCCTGGGATGTCCATTTAAGCTCAGGCCTGAACCTTCAGCCTTGCTTTAAGCTATACTGTTGGAGGTGTTTTTGTCTCCAGGCCTATCTGTGTTCCTGTCTCCTGGCTGGACCTTGGTCTGCTGCAGCGGCTTTGTCTCCAGCCCTGTCTCTTGCTGCTCCCTGTGACAGGAGTCGCAGGACAGACCTACACCTGAGTCATCACCTTGCCTTCCATGGTCTGGGACTGTTGATGGACCTCCACACCAGCACCCAGAGCTGCCCATCTTGTCCAGATCCTGCAGGACTGTGCCCTTGTGGTAAGGGCTCCCCAAGTCACCCCTGCCTGGGCTCTGAGGCTCCTCTGGAGTGGCCAAAGAGCCCTAGAGACTGCATGGCTGGTGAGAGGTGAGGTTTGGGTTGACTGACAGCAGGAAGCTGGGATGAAGCTGAAGCTGTTGGTGAGTCTTGGCAAAGGTGGGATATTCAAGCCATCCCTCAACAGTTCCTTGGCTGGGAGCAGGGTTTGGGGGATGAAAACAGCCTCTGAGGGTGGGGAAAGAATCAAATCATCCCTGAGGCCACAATGTGGTAGGTGAAGCCTCATACCTTCCCTGGGGAGACCCCAAAGGCTGGAGGGCTAAGTCACCTTAAAGGCCAGCTGGAGAGAGGAATCCAGCCACCCTGGAGGAGCCTGTGTGGCTGGGGAGGGGTGAAATCAAGGTATCTCAGAGCAGGCATCCCTTGGGTGGGGATCAAGGCATCTGTGAGGCCAGGGGCTCAGGATATCTCTGAGCAGCCTAGGAAGCTGGGGGGAGAAGCTGCTCCATGCTGGGGAGCACTGGAGGCTTGTGGTCAGAGGGGCTGAGGTGGAACCAATGACAAACCACAGGGACTTGGGGATTTCAAGCCTTCCCTGAGCAGCCCCAGCGGCTGGGGTGATTCAGGTTGTCCCAAAGCAGCTTTGCAGGCTGTGTGGCTGTGGAAGGTCAGGTTGTCCCTGGGGGCCAAGGGGATCACAATGTCCCAGAGCAAGCCAAACTGACTTGGGGATTAAGCCACCCCTGAAGCGAGGCAGAGGGTGAGGTCAAGCCTCTCTAAGAATGGGCCAGGGGTGCTTGGGTTGTGCCTCAGATGCTCCTGAGGCCAGGGAGATTCAGGACTTCCCTGAGGAGACCTGATGGGTGGGGGAGGTGAACGATGCTGGCTGGAAGGCTCATGCTCCTGAAGAAATGTAGGTCACATGGCATGCATGGGTTTCAAACCACCCCGAGGTCAGAAGGCCAAGATAAGGACCAAGCCACCCCTGAAGCATGTGTGTCTGTGGTAGGGTGACCCCTGAGGAGCCTTAGAAGGGGAAGGATGTTCCTGCCACCTCTGAGGAGCCCCAACAAGCCCCGAAGCCTGGGCAGCTGGGCACGGGGTTGAAGCTGAGGTGCCCCAGAGGAGTAGGAAGCTGGTAACTTGGACCCCATCTTGGCTTCCCAGTGTCTGTGGCAGGGCTTTGGGGTTTCTCTGGGGTGCCTGACAACCCCCTAGCCTCTAACTTTTGACTATTTTAGGTGAATCTGGCATGAAGGATCTTTCCTCACAGTCAAGATTTTTCTGTAGGTACTTGACAGAGATGTACGGAGATATTGACTTGGCTGACTCTAAGGCTGAATTTCTGTTTCTCACAGCGCATTGAGCAGAATGCTGATAGAGGCAAAGGCTGTTTACAGAATATATAACAGGTACTTCAAAGAGTTTTTCTAGCTTTGAGTTCTTCAGTCACAGGCTTTTGTGCATAATGCATTTCATGTTCCATAAATCTGATACAACATATTCCTTATTGGGCAAAGACAGAAGGATTGCAATTACTCCAGTTTTCTCCCTGGGTTACAGCTTAAAAGCTACGTGATGATACAACAACTTAAGATTCCTGTCTAAATTTGGAGTTACATTAGAAGACAAAGGTAACTTTCTATTGTAAAGAAGGAATTGAGGAAATTTTCAGCATTGAAGGCTACAGTTCCTTAGGATCCCTTCAAAACGATGAGAGAGCAAGTTGCCCAGTATTCCAGTGTCTTCTAAGTCTGCTTAACTTTGTGCGCGTGAATAGCTTTTGTAACTGAGACAGGACTGTATATTGAGAGTTATGTGCTTAGACATGCAGAACTAGGGTCTTTGTTTTTATCCAGACTTGTATATCCCTTAGTTATTCTAGATATTTTATTTTTGCAACTTCATTTTCATATATCTACAATTTCTTTAAGTAATGGTGATGCATGTTAACTTTTTTTTTTAAATGTTCAGTGGTAACTGTGTATAATCTTGATCCCTTAGCTTCCTTTTCTTACAGAAATGAAATTTTGTATTTCGTGTCCAGTACCCACTTCAGTATAGAACAGGCAAAAAGGCAATTAGTAACATCTGTCAGTCAAAATCAAATCATACAAAAAGCAGAAAGTTTCATGAAGAAAATGGAAAAAGGTAAGTATTCTTGAGGTTTTTTTTCCCAGTCCCTTCCATATGCGAGGAGCCTTAGCTTCACTTGGAAACGGGCTTGTATGAGGCCGTTTCTCACTGTATCAAGTTCTTTATGCACCCAGCTGGCTGCGAAGTTGCTCCTTGCTGTGGTGTCTCTGTGTAATCCCAGCCAGTTTCCCTTTGCAGCAGCAGGGGGGCTCCTTTGATGTGCCTCTGAGGTGGCTGCCTATCCCCTCTACTGGGGCCTGCAAACAGAATCTCCTCTGTAGAGGAAAAGAAAACACCCTGGTGATGCCATGTGACTGTTTGCTTTATGCACGCCGGAGGAACTGACGTCAGTGCCTCAGGATATTGTTCTAATGCAGTAACACAGTGTTGTGGTGTATAACTCTGTGCACCTAATGGATCTGATGCAGAGCCTGCAGTGAAGGACAACTGGGTCTGTACCTCTGCTCTTGGTCTCTCCCATTTTCAAGACTTGCCACGTGTACTGAAGGAAATCTGCAGTCTCTGCTTGTGGCTATCAATTACAGATATGGTCACCTTGTTTAAACGTACTGAGAACAGTTTTCTTGCATGGTTCCCACTTGTGCAGTTGTAGGCCCTGTTAATACAGTAGAGCAAATGCATAAACGCACAACAGAGGTGATCCGATGCTGATTTCATTTTTGCTGCTCACTTGGGAGGAAAGGGAGAGAAGTCATTTTTTCACGTACCTTTGGCATGCAGCAGAGACGAGCCCAGTATTGCCCTTCCTGTCACACCTTCCACCTCTTTTCACTTTGAATGTAAGTACTGATATAAGAAGTTAGCGATGTCAAACCCAATAAAATCAGGCCACATTTTTTGATATTATGTGTAAATTTAAGTAGGAACTTGTGTCCCGCTGAGGGAACCACGTAGCTAGAGTCCTATGAAAACACCTGCTTTGGGTGAACCCAGTTGCCCAGCAGTTTTTCATGGCATGTGGGGATGTGCCAGTTGTTCTGGGGCATCCTGGATCTTGCTGTGGGATGTGAATGTACATGGAGCCTGAGAGAATTTACTGCACTATAAAGGTGTGAGATAAAAATGTAAGGGTTGGTGTAATGTGTGAGTTGAGGGAGTAACGCACTCTGGTCAAACCTCTCTGAGGGTGGTTAGTGCTGATATACATTAATCTGACTGTACAGGAAATATCCCCTTATGCTGCTCAAGGACCTAGGTTGTGTCTAAAGTCTGAGGGATTAATTCCTAATATGCTATGTATATTGCCTGTATAAATTTTCCCTATGGATGAGGTTTGGGTTTTTTTTTTTTTTCTTTTTTCTTCTGTCCTCTGGCCCTCTTGGGACCTTGTGGTGAAGCATGTCTTGGGTGATTTGCAAACTGCCTGTGACACACGTGCTTTCCTTAGCTAAGAATAATTGTCTTCCAGTTTCAGAAACTGTAGACTCGCTCTGCTACTGTGCTGAGGATAAAGAGGCGGCTCAGGTTTACCCTCCTTGTTTCAAGAACGCGCTTTAAGGGAAATGCTGCTGTTCCTTTGCCTCATAAACACAGATCTGAACACCTTGGATCGCATCTTTCTGCACCTCGGTGTTGCCGGTAGCTTGATGCCTGTTTTATTTCGGCAGAAGTCTGAGGGTGGGAACAGTGATGCTTCTCAGGTGCTGTCCTCACAGTGACACCCCCGCGTTTCCAAGGATGGCAGTTTACTTGGGGATTGGCACCACTCTGTCACCTCCGCCAGCTGACAGACAGCCTGAGCCCAGCCCCGCAGGTTGTTTCGGGAGGCTGACCCCGGTACCGTGTGCCAGGGGGCCGAGCAGCCGGCAGCTCCGCAGGTGGCGGGAAGCCGAGGGCCCGCAGCCGCCGCGCCCCCCGACCCCTAGCACCCCTGGCTGGCCGCTCGCAGCGCGGGAGCTGGGCTCGCGCTGCCGGCACGGCCGCGCTGCTCGCCCGCGCCCCTAGGAAGCTCGGCGGGGGGGTGGGGGGCGCGTGAACC
>JAVJGJ010000014.1:56822574-56844239 GCA_035590215.1 Microhierax caerulescens
GTGTTGCTGCGGCGGTGACAGACCGCCGGGTGGGCGGGGAGGGGAGGGGTGCTGGCCCCGGCGGGGAGCCGGCGGGCCGCGCAGCCGGGCGGTGGGCAGCGGGTGCTGGCTGGAGGCGGTGGTTGTGGTCAAGCTGTAGAGGCTGGGCCTGCGGTTGCTGAGGGCTCTCAGGTTCCCAAGAGTCTGTTCCTTGGTGTATCCTATCCGTGTGTTGCCAGGAGTGCGTGTTTTTTTTTTTTAATGTTTTTATTTAAATTTGGTTTTCTGCTGCTGGAGTGGGTTATGTGTTGCCTCCTGTTTACTTCAGGCCTCCCCCTCAGTTAAAAGGGAGCTTACCAAAACTCGGGGTAGAGTGTAGCTTTGTATTAATAAAATCGTGGCATGTAAAAAAAGGCTACTGCCTTGTGAAACCGTGGTCTCTTCCCCCTTTATCCTTTCCCCCAGATACTTGGGGATTTTTCAGCTGTCACACAAAGACTTACTGTGTTTTTTTAATTTTTTTCTGCTTGTCATGAAAATGCAGTAAACTCATTGCAGAACTATACTGGTTTTGGTGAAGGCTTTAAAGTTATAGAAGGCCTTATTCCTTAGGCTATGGAGTAACTTCACTGAGGTAGTTACTATGTTTTATTCTCTATTACTTTTACAGATTGTGTTAAAAGAGATTTTTTAGGATAAGAACAAGCAGCGTTAGCACCTCGTGTTGTGTAACAGTTGATGCTACGGTTAGCTTGTTGTGGGAAAAGTGCAAAATATCTCTTAACTGCTCACAGTAGGAAGAATTTAGATATTTTTTTTCTGAAAAGGAAAATATGTGTGTAGTTCTGCAAGCTCCAGTGGAGAAGAGTAGAGCAACTTGCAGAAAATGTTTGCTCTGTGTACCCCTGAGGCTGTGGGATAGGTTTCTCTAGAAGTATAACTCCATAACAATACGGTAAAGGACTCCATGTATGTCTTTAGGAATCATGTGAAAGAGGTGGGTTATGTGGGCAGGGCATTTTGAGGAGGGGTTAAAGATGGGGAAAAAGGATGTGCTTTACCCAAATACTTTTCCTTGGGAAATATGCGTAACAAACCTGTTTTCCTGTGAAGGTGTATGTGACAGAACCTTCTTGAAAAACAAAGAAAAAGAAGTTTGATTGGAGACAATGATTTGGAATTAGCAGAGAGCTCCGTGCTGTTTGAAGACTTTATTTTTGGTAGGCATATACATATGTATGTGTTCACGGATGTGGAAGACTTCAGGTCTTCCTTCTAACATATCAAGGGTGCGATCTGACTGCATCAGTGTAAACAGTATAGAAATGTTAATGACACCTGTGTAAGGCAAAGTATTTTTATAGCCTACCTAATAGCACTTGTGGCTTGCTTAACTGCAGTGATTTCTAGCCCTTAATTTCTGTGTATGAAAGTTAACTTCAAGTCATCAGTATATTGGAAAACAATAAAACAAATTTGCGTGGAATTACTTTCAGAGGTTCTTTCATAGTTTGCTAATAGAGGCAAATAATATAATTGATGTCTTCAAACTGTAATGTGCTTGGAGCTCTTACACGCCCACCTCCCACCCCCAAGGGCTAGTAGCTAGTGAGTTGTCTAATTTCTTTTGGCCCTCTTATGTGGGAATTGATAAAGGACCTGAGAAAGGACACTGTAAAAACACTGAGCTGGGGTTTCAATGATTTTCTGTTTCTTACCTGACGCTTAGCACTTCTATTCAGTTTTTATGCAGAATTTGTTCTGTTTAGAATATAACAAATTTATTTTTGAGTGTTTTGCACTTTTGGAGCTGGGACAAAATCTCATGTTGAAAGAAGGCTGTAGTTACAGAATGAGGATGAGATGGCTTTTGATATTTCAGTCCTGAAACTCTAAGAGCTGTCAGACTTTTAAAAATAATGTAGAAGAAAGTGGTAAATACTATATATCATGAAATGAAGAGTAAACTGCTGATATGGATTTTATCAGTGTTGATCAGTTTTCTAATCATTGAACTAAATGCATGGAAAATTTTTCTGCCATCTGTGACCTCATAAGTTTTCTGTGCACCTGCCATTTGTTAAGTCATGGAAGTTATCTGTACAGTGGGAGTTCCTTGCTCTCTTTGACATTATTATTATTATTAGTGTGCTTTTATTCCAGGGGAATATTTTTCCTCCTGTTCATGAGCACAGAACCATTAGGCTGATGAGATGGTGAGATTGGTATCATCTGCCATTAGGGAAGGAGTTAAAATGGTCACCAATGTGGGGAGGTGAATGTAGCCCTAAACCTCTGGAGTTCAGTGATTTTTTTTTTTTTTTTTTCCCTAGTATGTAAACTACATATTTTGGTACTGACTAGCACTCTTAAAGCATACCACAGGTATAGATTTCTGTGTTTCTCCTTGCTCCCTGGAGGGGCTGTTTGGATTCTGTAGGCAAAGTGTGCTATGCCATCTACTATGGGCAATTTCTTAGTTCTGGAAGAAAAAGTTAAGAGTTCATTGAAGTTCACGTTGAGTAAAAAATGTCAGTCTTGTCCTGGAATACTCTGTGTTAATTTTCTTGTTCTGTCTGTCCCAAACTTGAATTGGTGGTTGCTGCATGATCATTGCAGTGCTGTGATCTACTTCACAGGCACCAATCTTACTGGAGCTGTTCAAGCTGCTGCCATGAGAAACTGTTCTGACTTTCTGCAGCTGCTAGGTCTTGATCACAAACTGTTCCTTTTGAGCTCCTGTCTCCCTCCAGCTTGTGCCAGCACTGCTACTTGAATATCTGGGTGGATAAGCTGGACAGAAATCTGGCAGAGAACACATTTTTCCCACTCCTTGTATCTTCTCAGCTGGATGTATTCCCAGGTCTGGTTTAGTGTGTGACTATACAAAGTTCTGGTACTACTGACACAAAGGAGAAAGGACTTGTGTGTAGGAATGATTTAGTTTTGTTGTTTTTTTTTTTTTAAAAAAAAACTTTAGGTGCATGATGAGGTGCAAAAATGAGTGTTTCCCTGTTTGTAGTTTCTCTGTGTTGGCAAATATGAAAGATGGATTCTTTTCTTCTTCCTCTTAAAATTACCAGTGGTTCTCAAACTTGGTATAGCTGAAAAAACTGTTATGTATAGTGCAGTGTATCTTGCAGAACCTTGTACTACATATTTGTTTTCAGTTGGCTTCAGGAGTATCTGCTTGCATCTACAAGTGCTTGGCTGTTCAGCACTCTGAGAGAGCACAAAGGAAAGTGCTCTATGGGGGGGGGGAATACAGAAGTGTTATGTTTGCTTTCCTGTTTGCAAGATTTGTACAATCTTGTATTAATAAGCAACATTTTCAGCTTTGTAGATTAAAAGCCTTGCAGTCACCTGAAGGTGTCTGCCTCTTATATGCTTTATACATAGTCTATCACTAGAGGTCCATAAACAGAAGATTAGGATGTCAACTGAGTTGAAATTAAAAATTATTTGGGAATAGTTGTATAATCAAAATATAGAGGGGGGGAAAAAAAGACACTTTCTTAATGTTTAAAGTCACTTGGGAATACTTAATGGCTAATGGGAAATACCACAAGAATAACCCCTTTATGTTTGCAGTGTGTCTTAAACTTGAGTCTTGTAGGGGCAAAAATCTGAGCAGGGTTGCTAGTAGAAGAGAGAAGGAAGAGGTAGAATTTATGGCTAGTGAAAATTAAGTAAGCTACTTTAGCTGTTACTATTGGGCATTGCTTACTGTATCTCCTAGTAGTGCTAAAATATACATTCCTTTTTGTATTGGACTTCTTAAAGCAAATGTTGGTATATGGTGCTTTTCCTGCCTGGAATCTGGAACACTGTCTCTAATTCAACACCAAGACCTTTTTCTACCTGTAAAGCTTAGTATCAATGAATTATTTACAAGATGACCAGCATGACAGGGAAATGTCTTTCCTTGATGAGGGGCGTATTAACCTTTAAAAACACACATGTAAGCTATCTCTAAATAACAAGTTAACTTTCTATTTTGCTGTTATGTGCTGTGTCCTTAAACCCCCTGAAGAGGTTTCCTTGGGCTGTACTGGGTCCCTGGGAGTCAGGTTCTCTGCTAGGCCTCAAAGTGGTAATGTATGATGAGCGTACCATTCTACAAATTACTGTGTAGTTTGATATATATGGAGTTATAAAATAACTGTTACAGCTATTCAGTTTTGAGCACAGTGTGGCTATTGTGCAAGTAATAGATAAAGCAGGGTACTTTTCCAAAATACATTACTAATGCTTTCTGTTTTTTGAGGATTCAGTAGAGGTGGGAAACTCCAAGCCAGACTCAGAAGTTCAGAGTTGAGCTCTCATAAATGAACAGTCTTGAGTTCTTGGGCTTTCAGGAGTCAAAAGCTTTATCAAATTGGAGTAACAAGTCATGGCAAAAGTAGGTTACACCTTATGACTCTACAGCTCTCCCCTAGTTCTGCAAGATACAAAAAAGTTGCTAGGTCAAGCTGAACTCTCTGGGCTCTGTTCTGAAGAAATACTGATGCAAGGTATAATACCTAGAGCATGTGGGGTTTTGGGGAGGCACCAATTAAGAATGTAGCTTGAGAGTTAGTTTGGCTTGGCTGGGTTGAGGGTTTGACAATTCTTTGGATGTTTGGGTGTAGCTTTTAATGAGCCTAACTATACCAGGAGTTTGGGAGCCCAGGGATAGGTGACATGAGTAGCTGTTGGTTTGGAGATGGTAATTTAGTGGTGTTCCTTTGTGGCCCTAGCTGTGGATTATTTACAAAGTGTCTTTTTATTTTTAAGTATTTATTCAATTGCTCATAATGGCTAGGAGCAGACTTCTAAAGAGACTTTTCTTTGAGTGGATTGTAGATTAAGGAAGCTCTTAAACTTTAGTGTATATTGATACAGATACATAAAACAACCCATAACCCTTTATTTCCAAAACTGTGAATCAGAGTTGGAATTTCACTTCTGAGTTGAGCAATATGCTTGATTTGTTTTAGGAAATTACCGCGCATGTATTCATTTCAGGGCTGAACCTGGTTCTCTGTGATTCTAGTGTATATGTGTGAGAATAGGTAGTTAAGTTTTTAAACACAGATGCATAATTAGGTTAGGCTATTACAATATTTTTTTTGAATGTGAAATCTGATCAATTCTGTAGTGTAAAAAAGGTGAGTGTAGTTTAATGCTTTTCCAGCTTTTTAATTGCTTGGTAACTTCAGTCTTTCTGTATAAAATGTTTGAACAGGGCTTTTTTTCAAGGCAGCACATGGCTAAGATTCTGAAACTTTGCTAACTAATTTTCCCATTGTAGCCTTTCCTTCCAGTCCATCTGTGACATAGCTTTTCTGGCTTCTCATATGCATTCAAAACTAGCTTTGTATAAAAGGTGTTTACAAGAAAGTTCAGAAGCTTTTCCTCCCTTTCCTCCCCTCCCCCTACAGCTGACTGTAAGCATTTAGATTAGCCCCACTGACCCTTAACGAGCACTTTCTTCAATGAATAATATTAAACTCGGCAGAGTTGTGTGGTGGGTTTTTTTTTTTTGGCCTGTGTGTCCTTCTGACTATTTGTTGTCCCACAAGCTCTTCTGTCAGTAGTGTTTTTTTTACTAGCGAGAGGGACTCAGTATGCTTAACTGCATGTACTGTCTGCTGCTTCTGCTATAGTTGTCCTTGCTCTTCCCTCTGACGGGGTCTAGACCCCAATACAGTCACCGAAGGTGTGTGTAGCAGACCTGCTGTAAACTTGGGATAATGACCAGCTGGTAGATGTGGTTGCCGCTGGCAGAATTCTGTCCTTAACTGTATTTTCCCTCTGTCATGCCCAAGTCACACCCTCAGATGAATAATATTATACCCCTGCAAATAAAGAAACCTCTGGTGGTTTTGATTCTAGCACATCAAGTAATTTGCATTTCAGGTTGTTATACTGGATTTGGTTTTTGGAGAGTGAAGAGAAGAAAATGAAAGAAGCAACCCCCCCCCAAGAAACTGAATGGGAGAGAAAACTGTTGCTTTCCACTGACTTTTTAGTTCTAGAATAATTAAGTAAATCTGTATTACCTGGGATAGTGTATGCGATGTCTGCCACTAGTGACTGGCATTTAAATCATTTGCGAAGCTGTAGCGGCTTTCTGTGTGTGAATCTGTCTGAGCTGGTATGTGGTAGTGCATTCTAAGGCTTCCTTTAATTCTGTATTACAGGGCTTATGTTGAAGTATATTGTTTTTCCTTTATAACACTATAATATCAGCTGCTCTACAAATGTGAAGCCTTTCTCAATCCTGGGTTGGTTTCTGCTTACTGTGATGCAACATGCAAAGTATTTTCAGACTAGATTAGGCTGGAGGGCTGTATTGTTGTTCCAGTTGCTGCCAGCCACTGGTACTTCAGGGTCAGTTTGAGCTTACAGTAAACTTAAGATAATTGAAAAATTGATGTAATGCTGTGTTTGTCACTGTTGTGGAAGGGGCAGCTGAATTGTCTAATTAACCACTTTATATGAGCATATACTTACATGTTTTTTGGTCTGCTTTCCAGTGTAGTCTGTCAACTTGGCTTGGCTTTTTTTTTTTTTAAATCTTCTCATAGGAGAGCTTTTACTTTCTGCTATTCACTCAGACTTCTGCAACTTCTAAAAACAATTCTTTCAGGCATAATTGACAGTTTCTGAATTCTGGCAGTTTTCAGTCACTGCTGTTTTGTACTTCCTACTAGACAATATTTAGTATTAAGGATTTTTAGACTTTTTGATTCTGATTGGGTGAGTAATTGTAGTTCTCCTGGAGCTGTTTGCATTGATGCAACTTTGGTATGGGATCATTTATCAGTCTGATTATTTTTGTTTATAGTTATCTAACTGCCATTATGTTGTCAATTGACTTGCTTGACAAGTCTCCTCAATACATTTGCATATCTGTTGTATCATCTATCATGTTATCTGAAATAGCACATATGCTGCTTTTTCCTCACATGTAATGCAAAATTGTTAAACTATAGCAGCTAACTTTGTAGATGCTGGTTCAAAGCAGAAGTGTTGGAGAAAAAGGCCTCTTTTCCTCAGACCACTGGCAGGAGTAGGTTGTGGTAGGGAAGACTGGGAGCTGAATTAGCATCTGAAATCTGTTCTTTTGCTCTCTGTACTGGCCCAGTCTACTACCTGCTCTATTCCCAACAGCTCCCTGGTGTCGAAGGCCTCTTCCCCCACCTCTGGGGTGTACAGACACAAGCATGCATGTTCTTTGATAACTTCTTGGTAGGTATTTCTTGGAACAAGAAGGAAACAAGATGGTATAGTTGAGAGTTTAATAAAAATAATTTATACCTAAGCTAATGACTTCATATCTAGAGATTTTGAATTTGTTTTGGTTACTGTTTGTTGGGGGTGTGCTTGGGGGGGGCAGGTCTTTATAAACTTTCGTCCGCTTGGTGGGGGAATGGAAGGATATGGAAGAGTTTCCTCAAGATGTCAGTATATGAACTGTTTTTATCTTACTGGAATACTGTAGCAGGCGAACAACGTTTTAATTCCCTCTTTCTTCTTTAGTGTGAAACACTCTGTTCAAGATGGTGCATTATAACTTCACATAAACTGTATTCGTCTGTGTATGATCCAAATGAAAAGGTAAGTAGTATGGTGCATGTTTTCTCTTTAACATTTTACTGTACCACTGATGTTTGGCTTGTAAAGGAAGTTGGTTTTGCAGTATACTTGTCAGGATTGGTTACCAGATCAAGTGCATACCTTAAAGGGTTGGATAAATGATTGTGAGCTTGGCCTGAGCATGTTCTAATTATCAAAGTTATTAATATTTTGAATGGTGGGGAGGTACAGGCCTGTTAAAGCATCTGGGAGCTAAACTAACCGAAAGCTTTTCATGGAAACAAAAGTATCTAGTAGTGGCAGCATGATTGTTAGAAGATTTGACATGGGGGGTGGGAACTTCAGAGCTCAGATAAAGATGGGCCTTTAAGGCCTGCAGAGACAGAGAATAGTAAATCCTCACCTTGGGACTTGTGCAGTAGCAATCTCAATTTACAATTACAAGCCAAGAAAAACTTTTCTCGTGGGAGATTGTCTTGGCACAGATTCTAAAGTAACACACTTGGAAAAATAATGTGGATGAAGGTACACTGGTACTGACAGGCAAGAATGCCAGCAGTTCGGCACTGGTAGTCCTGCCCTGATGTACCAGTGTAGAAGCAGTTAACCAGGAGTGAAACAGTATTAGAAAACAGGGAAAACCTGTACATACCTAGAAATGTGGCTTAAAAATAAGTCTCCTGAAGAAATCTATATCCTTAAGGTCCTTGCTTAATCAAGGTCCACTTCCTTTTCTAAAAGCATAGCTATGTTTAGACAACGTAATTGGCTATTTAGTTTCTCTTAAGTAGGAGTTATGTTATTACAAGCAGTGGCTACTACAGATAGTTTAAACTCTCTTCTGCTTTCTCCATTCACTGCTCCTTCCATTGTCTTTGTAATGATAAGACTTTCATATGAAACTTATTTAAGCTAGTAAGTGGAAATTCCATAAAAAAGAAATGCTGCATGTTACTTCAAAGCAACATAATTTTTTTTTTTTAATATGCTAGACTGGAGGTTTGTCTTTTAACACAGAGCAAGAGTCCAGTCTCTCCCTGTTAGTATCTTTATTGCAGAATTAGGAAATTAAGAATATTTGACATTCATTTTAATGTCTTGATACTGGGAGTTGTCTTGCTCTTCACCTGATCACACTATTTGATTAATTAACCCATACATACCAAGAAATAAGTTGATTATGTATTTGGGTCATTAAATCTTTCAGTGTTAAGTATTTGGGAGATATTTTTTTTATTCCCCTGCAAGTCAGTATGGCTGAAAAACTTCAGGTACCTAGAATGCTGAAATTTAGGTTCAGGAACAATTTGTGTGAGCATGTTGAAACCTTCCATTTTTTTCACTGAGTTTTAGACCAGGTCCCCAGCTAAAGATCTTCAAATAAATTGCTAGCTCCTGTGGTGTTCTTACAGTATTTGTGCCTCTGATAACTGAGCTTGCTTAAAGGTGTCTTAAGATCTGTCTTTTGAGTGGAGTATGGGTATGCCTGGGTACTAGGCAGTGGCACACATTCCTCAAAAGATCTGGCTGAATTTACCGTATAAACTTGCTGCAGCTCTTACCTGGAGGGTTTTATCACTTAATTTCTGTTTGTTGTTATCATGTGGTAGTATTTTTAAACTGGTCATGTGATGCCAGCTCAGATCTGACTTGGAAGAAGTAAATTTGGTCAAGGGCACCTTGAGTATGGGTGTCTAGAGTAGGGAAGCAAACAATATATACCCTAGTCTGTCTATAGCAGTTCCTGTTGGAGTTTTGCAGTGTTCCTTCCTCTTCTCTTATACCTGTTTCCCCCTCCCCAAATTGACTAATGACTGTGGGGATAACAAACAGTTTCGTTGTTGTAGTTGCAATACTTCCTCTCTCCCAGTCCCTATGTGTCCTGGTTTAACCCTAGCTGGTAATTAAGTACCTCACAGCTACTCCCTCCCCCTCACCCAGAGGAATAGGGAGGTAAAATAAAAGCTTCGTACACAAGCAAAGCAAAACAAGGAATTTATTCACTACTTCCCACTTGCAGGCAGGTGTTCAGCCATCCCCAGGAAAGCTGGGCACCATCATGTGTAACTTACTCTGGAAGACAAATGCCGTGTCAGATGTCTCCCCCCTTCCTTCTTCCCCCAGTTTATATACTCAATGTGACATCATACGGAATACCTCTTTGGCTACTTTGGGTCAGCTGCCCTGGCTGTGTCCCCTCCCAAATTCCAGTGTCCCTCCAGCCCTCTCACTGGCAGGGCTGAGAAACTGAACTGTCCTTGATTTAGTATAAACATCACCTAGCAACAACTAAAACCATCAGTGTGCCATCAGCATTGTTCTCACACAAATCTAAAACAGCACTGTACTGGGTGCTAAGAATAAAACCAACGCTAACCCAGCTGAAACCAGGACAACAGGGAAAATGGCTGTTTGGTGTAGGGCAGGGAGAATAGCTATCAAATGTCTTAGGGTATATAGTTTGATAAAGCTAATCTGGTATGACTGCAGGCTGCCCCTGAAGGGGATAGTCCTGCTGGTTCCCTGTCCTGTTTTTTGATTTTGAGTGTGGGAGGCAGAGCAGGACTGTTGGATTACTGTTTTCAACTGATGTGTGCTAAAGCTGCATCCCTGCTAGGTCTGATGCATAGAAAGCAGCGGGAGTGTGTAAAGCAGGATTGTCCCTTTCAGTGGCAGTCTGTATTTACATCCATGTAGGTGCAGTATCAAAATGCACCTGTGCGTTTAGTAATAAGGCCAGTGACAGCAATAACCTTTACTCACAGCAGTGAGATTTTTATGCTGAGCAATGGTGCTCCTCCTACTCTTTCTTAATGAGAAGTTTTTGTCTAGGATGTAAATCTTACTGACTTCTGGCAGCTTGTTATCCCTTTCTTACAGATGTGATATTACAGTGTTAAGTGCATTCCAGTGTGAAATGTGACAGTGAATTTCAGGGGTGTACTGAGTTTGATTTGCTGTTCTGTTGCACTTTCATTGCTACTTAGTATGGGTGTGTAACAGTGTCATGGCAATGCAGGATTTTGCCAGGTTCCTGGCATGGGGTGCAGCTACGAGGAGGGGCAGGGCTGGTACAACTCAGCAAGCATGCCTCTGCAGGGTATTGGCCTTCTACTCTCCATACTCTAGGCAGAGAGGAACCTCTGCTTCTTATGATCGGAATGTCTTTTAGAGATCTTCCATAACAGGGGAGTATTGTATTCCAGTCATCTGTGCTGAGCAGAGGCACTGACCACTGTACCTGTCAGCATGTCTCTTCCCTGGACTTGACAGGCTTCTAGAGCCTCTGTAGAGTTCTTGTTTCTGCACAGTGCATGGTGAGGAGATCCAAGGAATGTTGGTGTGAATAGTCAACAGCTTTTTCTTGTGAAACTGTGTGTGTGATAGCATGAACGGTATGGTATACTAGATCTATATCATCATTGTTAAATCAGCAGAACCCTTTTGAAGTAGGTGATTTCAAGAGTTACAAGCTTATGGATGTCAGGGTTTTAGTGGAAGTGGAGGAGAAAAAAATGCTTCTGAAGGGAGGAAAACTTGTGTTTTGTTTATCTTTTGTCATTTGTTTCCCTTCAGACTTTTGAAAAACTCCTTATTGCCAACAGAGGAGAGATTGCATGCCGAGTAAGTATGTAATTTTAAGTTTTTTCTTTTTGTATTTAATTCTTGAACTATTGGTATTTTAAATACTGATAATTGTCACTTGTGTGTTAGGTCATCAAAACATGTAAGAAGATGGGGATTAAAACAGTTGCCATACACAGTGATGTTGATGCCAATGCTGTAAGTACTACTTGAATTCAAATGGTAGATGGGATTCTTAGTAGTTCAGCAAGACTTGAAGCTTTTATGCAGGCTTTTTGATTACCGTGGTGGGCATGTTGGCAATTCTGAAGTATCTTTGTATGTGTCCTTTTCCTCCATGTGCTTGAAAGAAGGGAGATACCTGTGGGGGGATGGACGGGGACGGACACACAATTGGGCAACTATTTAGCAGGTATTTTTTGTGAACTTTTTTATGTTTTGCTGATGTAAAGTTTGCTCTTTCCCTGGATTAAACTAGATGGTACATCAGGTAGATATGTACACCAAGTATGAAAGTGGCAGCAAAACCTAAATTTTGTTTTGCTAATGTACACAAAAAAGGCAATGAAAAGTGTCTCTTAAGAGAAGGTATAGAACTTGGTCTAAGTTGTTCCTGTGCCTGGCGCACCCAACTTGCTGTTTCTCATTTCCCAGAGGAATGACCTCTCCTACCAGGTGTGCTGAACAGGCCTGCTGGAAGTGCTCTGAGGATATTGAGGTGTATTGAACATTCAGCAGCATGGCAGGGAGGTGATAAAATGGCTGTCTAGACAAGTAAGGTACTTGTCTAGCTACTTGCTCATTTTCAAGTCTTGTAGTCTCTTCCATACTTTATTTTAGAAATACTTTAAGTTGCTGGTAGCAAGAATGGGAAGGTAATTTCTTTGTGATGTAACAGCAGGTGTAGTCATGCTTGCATATCCTCGTTGACTAGAAAGAGTATAGTGTTATTCCATGCCTGCAAGAAGTGCTAGATGAAAAAGTCTGGGGGTGCCCCCATGTCTCAGGATAGTGTGTTGCAACCTGTAAGGGAGGTAAAACTATGTTATGATTTGATTGAAGAGGTTCCTCTGACAAGCTATTGGGAAAAATACTTGTATTATATGCAGGGCAGGACTTGTGGGTATAGGGGTTGGGTTGCTCAACACTGAAAAACTGAAGCATGGCTGAGGGAATCTGTGAAAGTAGTTAGAACTTAAGTGTTTTCAGAATTAAGTGAAAGGCAAGAACTGTTTTGAGTTTTGGACTTTGACAGTGCTTTTGTCTGAGTCCTTTTGTGGTTTATTCCTACATGACCAGCTCAGTTCATATGATTAGGCTGTAGGTAGAGCAAGGGGCTGAAACTGGAC
The DNA here is from genome assembly GCA_035590215.1 of Microhierax caerulescens. Taxonomy (NCBI): domain Eukaryota; kingdom Metazoa; phylum Chordata; class Aves; order Falconiformes; family Falconidae; genus Microhierax; species Microhierax caerulescens. Next base: position 56,835,072 of record JAVJGJ010000014.1, read on the forward strand.
TTTCTGGGGCAGGACAGGTGCCCTACTACTGGATTTCTATGCCAAGTAATTCTTTCTGAGGTTACTAAAGAGTATACTTGGTCTGGATCTGAACTGGTAGCTGTAACTGGGAGGCTGTAGTAGCTTGTGGGTACTCAATGGACTATGAAATGAATTCTTAATGGATGGGTGTCAAACAGTGGTAAATTCTAATTCTTTTGGAAGCTAAGGGTGTTATAGATATGAATACAAACTACTTTGTATGATCTGTGATCTCTGTAGTAAAACTGCAGCGTGCTGATAGGTACTTGTATTCCATCTTATGTATATAGTATCTGCTGTTAGGATAAATGGATTTGCTGTTCTGCAGCACTGCACAGCCTTGTTCACTGACATGAATTCTGAAAATAGACTAAAAAAGCTGTTTGGTGGAAGAACGTGTTTTCTTTTTTTTAGTCTGTAATAGACTTGATAAAATGGATTGGTCTTCTCTCCAGTGTGTGGATGGCTTTGTTTATTGTGTGGACTCTGCTATGAGTGGGAGACTAAGAAAAAAATCTGAAAGTAGTAAGTAAAAACCAAGATTGAAGAACATAAGGGATTTAGATTGATATGAAGAAGTACAACTCATGACCTTTAAAGAAAGGAGTACAAAGAGTGCTACAAAGAGGAAATTGAAAATGTCTACTCTGCTTCAGTCTACTGTCTTGTTTTTAAAATACAAATAGGGTCTTTATTTTGTCATAGTTCATAAGAGAAAGGAAATCCAAGCTGGTATCTCAGAAATGCATTAATATACTCATAATGGTTCATAAAGATAACATTAAGTGTTTTAAATGAGACGCTGACATTTTGAGCTCACAGACCAGGGGTGAGGCTCTAACAAATGCTGTAAGGGTGAAATAGTGTCTGCTTAGCTCTTTGGATCCTTCTATTAAAAAAATTGATCAAACATATCTGTACAAGCTTAAGCATTAGCTGGGTGTTGAAGAAGCTCCAAGTATTTAAAGGAAAATGAGGGAAAGGCTACCTGAAATGCATTCTGCTTGCTTAAAATAGGGTAGTGGTGTTAGGTCTAAGCTAGTTTTCTTCTCTAATTAGACATGTGTTGCTTGTCTACCATACATCCTTTAATTACTACCTTGGGTGCTTGCACTGGGAAATGGTTAACTAATGTCATCTGTCTTAATGACTTGGATGCCTCCAGTTATTCATTGTTTGTGGGAATGACTTGGCCATTGCAGTGATGGGTATGACTGCCAGTTTGGATGATCTTGATAGTTGAGTCCAGGGGCCAAATTTTTTGACAGTGTCCTGGTTTTGGTCATGAAGTAACAAACAATCTTTGCACCATGTTAATTTGTCTTCAGGTTCCACCAACCTTCTTGGTTATACCAGTGGTAGCAAAATCTCAAACACTCTGAAATCAAACTTGGGAGCTGATGCAACCTGCCAAAGGAACCTCTGTCCTTATGTAGCTGGGAAAAACCTGTTTGCTTAGTGGTGGGATGCTGCAAAAGAGTTGTGAATATCCTTTTTGATTTTGTGCTTGACAGGATTAAGCAAGACATCCCTCAGTCCCTCAAGACTTGTATTGCAAAGGCAGTGAATATCGTAGGCCACTACCCTGATGCTGTTGGCCATTGAACCAAAGGCAGAAATAAATGTAAAGTTTTGCAGTTGAAATGGTTGCCCATACCAAAATTGTTTGTCTGTAATAAAAATAGTGGGACCTGGTTTTAAGTGACTAAAGTAGGTAGGGATGGTTTATAAAAATAGTTTTTATTAAAGTGTTTAGAAACAGCACTGATTAGAGTAATAAATTTTCTGTTTAGAACTTAGATAACCTTTGAGATGGAGTGATAGCCCCTTATTATATTACCTGTCATCTGTGTAACTTGCTGAAATGTGGGTAGGGTGATAGTCTTAATACTAATTTGTTTTTACAAATATAACTGTAAAAGGAGGGCAAACCAGACAGTCTGTTACATCGCTCTGGCTTTCATTTCTGTCGTGCTGGTTGAAAAGAGAACTGAAATTGAACTGGAGCAGGGTTCATGAGTGTGCTCAGTAAATACTTAAGTTGGGGGGGATCGTGAGATAACTAGCAATTCAGGCTTTTCAGTGATAGCTTCTACTTTATTATCCATTCAGTATCGTATGCATGAATGACTGAGGCAAACATTTTCACTGCTGCTTGAATAGGAATGGTACACATAGTCTTAAAATCATTGGTCTTTGAATCAAGATGCTGTATGACTCACTAGTGAATAATCTTATCCTAGAACTTTATTTTGGAAGGGTTTTTTTGGTTGAATATTCAACTTTTCTTTGACTTAAATTTAAAATTCTCTGAAATCCTTGTGGAGTTTACAGGGCTGAATAGAGGTGATGGGAATAGCTGAAATATGTGTAGACCTTCAATGAAACTACTTTTTTCTTGTTCTTCAGACTTGGTTTCTATGGAGCACCATGGGAAATGTCTTGACTATACTGCTAAAGCAATACTAATTTGGACATACCTTTCATTAATATATGAAACTAGTAACTAGACCATAACAGTACAAAGAAAATTTCATTTCAAGGAATTAAAACTTTTCTGTTACAAGCAGGAAGCAGCAGAAAGGACTGTTAGAAATTGGGAATGTGGCAAAAATTAAACGACCTGCTGAGCACCAAGTAAAGCTTACCTGAAGAATAAAAATACAAAGAACAAAATACTGTTTTGTGCTCGTAATTGTAAAAATATCCAAATATCTGAAGGATTTCTGTAGGGAAGGGAATGTTAACAAAACTTGAAAGGATGTGGGTGACTTCAGAGACTTTTGGGTGCTTGTGTATTATTGCAAAGTTACAGGTAGCTGGAAATGGTATTGGATTACACTTACTTTTGTGGAGGTGGAAGGGGGTGTGAACTGGGGAAAAATACTATCTCCAAAGTTATTTGTGCTATGGAAGAGAAGTTACTGCTTTAACAACTGTCCTGAAATAAAATCATTGTGGTGGCTGGGGAAGACAGCTTGCCAAAATAGATGAGACCCCCCATAAAACATACAGCTGCTCACGTGGTACTAAATGTCTTGAGAAAAATAGGTTATAATGGATACTTTTAGGGTCTTAAAGTTCCTTGATAATACCTTTTATTACATCTATTTTTTTGGGGAAAGCAGAGGAAAGAAATAGTATACTGCTCAAAATGCTGATTTTTTTTTTTAACTTCAAGAGTTCAAATTGCAAAACACTAATTCTTTACACTTGGATAGGTAAAGTTGGGAAGGACCAATAGAATTTGGAAATTTTTTAATTAAAACATCTAGTGGAATTATTTTTGGGATGAGAAAACAAGCAAAGAAGTTCTGGCTGAACAAGAGTAATCATATGTACTTTTTCCCCCTGAACTGATTGGAATAGAGGGTTAAGATGAAAGAGCCTCCTCAACCATAAATGTAACACTGATGGTGCAAACATTGTCAAGGAAAGCTAGAGAACTATTGTAATGCCTAATGTAATCAGCTAAAAGTATGATAAATGAAGAACAAGCTTTCACTAATTGGATCTGAACAAAAGAAGGTATAGCATAAAGCAGTGAATGAGATATAATTTTACTTGGCATTTTTTAACACAGCAGGGATTCTATGGACATACGAAGCAATGAACTATAAATGACTGAAAAAAATCCCATGGGAAAGTAATGTAAACTATTAAAACTTTACGGAGTAGTGGATGGTTAGTTGTATCTTTTTAATACGGGCTATTTTTCTATCAGTCACTTAAGACTTCAGGTATTATTGTATTAAGTTGCTTTAAGCATAGACATCTCCAAATTTTTTTAGCTTTTGCAGATCATCTTGTTCTGCTAGATAATATAAACCCAAAAGTGATACAAATACTTTTATTGATGTAAAAGCAATTGCACAGAGTTCAGCTGTTCTCTAGAAACTGTAGTCTTCTGAGTGAAGGAAAATGGAAAATCAAATTACCTAGAAATGGAAGATCCACGTTCCTTTCCTAACTTTATTTGGGTTTTTTTAAGCTTGGAGTCTGAGGCAGTGTTTCAGAAGGAACTTGGAAAATGTGGTTTAGGGAAACTGCAAAGCTGGTTAAGCTTGTAAGCTTCTATGTCAAGTCTGTATTGAGATGGATGAATTTGAGTGAACAAGTTGAACTTTTGGCTGAAACAAAAACTTTAAATTTTGCTGAAGACTTCCCTATAGCTTAATGTGGTGCTGTCAGGTTCTTCTGTTATTGAGAAATCTAGTTGCCAAAAATAAATATTGTTGGAGAATTTGGCATTTAAGTTTTAATGTAAAAAAAAAAAATCAATTAGGAAACCAGAAGTTTATTCAAAACTGAGGAGTGTGTGGTTTTTTTTTTACTTGTAACTAATTTACACATACAGGGCCTTAAAGTTTGTCCAAACTCTCATTTACTCATTGTTTTGCTGTTTACTTCTCTAAAACATGCAAAACTTTATTCAAGCTGCTACAAAGCTAGAAGTTCAGTCATTTTGACAGCTCATTGCCTCCCAGTGGCACTTCAGGAGTTTGTGCACAGATGATATGAAATCTGTTCAAGTACCTATATGAAAAGGAAACTAGTATTTTAATGCCTTTTTTAAACATGCATTTTCCATACTGTTGTCTGGAGTATATTGGACTCTGCCTTTATGTACTGTCTGGAGAAATTTGCTCTTCATAAATGGTGTTGTTTGCAAGGTGTGCAGAATAGGAATGTACCAGGTCATACCAAGGAAACATTAGGGTCAGGTCTGCACTTGGTGTTTTGCTCTTCTTTCAATGTGTTTACCTTTTTGTTCCAAAAACAAGGCAGCATGTTGCTTATTTCTTCACAAGAGGTGGTGGAGGTGATGTTACTATCCTGTCCCCTTGTTTTCTTGTGTGTACTGAATAGTTGTGTAAAGCATAAGAGATGTAAGTGGTATCCTGTGAAGACTGAAACACCTCTGTGGAAGGACCGTGCCTTTGTTCAAAACTGTAACTTGCCTGACAAGTGTAGTCTGCCTTTTCTTTTTAAAACTGTATCATTGCTTCTAAGAAGAGTGGATTGGTGGAAGGTGCTGTTGATGAGGAGATAATTTTTTATTGGCTATAAGGAGCAATGAAAGCATGATCTGCAACTTCTGAAAGTTGGGGGGCTCATCAGAGCTCTAGAGTCCTAAAATTTCCTGTTCTCCAAAGACTGACTGCATCTTTCATTCAGTGACAGGGTGATGCAAGATGGGTCAGGCTCCTTTTGTGTAGTTTGAAGGACAAGCTGAAATATCACTTGTGTTGAGTTCTGGTTGAAACTAACATTGAGTAGGAGAGGAAGGGTATAGAGTGGAATGTTTTAAGTATCATGCTGCAGCCCTTTTGGGGACACTTCCTTGGAGGTGGGAAGTACACATTGGAAAGAGGGAGTTGAATCCAGGTCTTTTGACCTTTGTGGGGTGAGTTATTTAATTACTAAGCTGATTTATTTGGAGGATCAATGCATGGATTAAAATTAATTTATTGGCATAAAGCTTATCTGGGGGAGGTGGTTGTTATCAGAAGTTGTACTGAATTGTCTTTGGGGCAGGAAAATGTGGAAGCCCAGTCAGAGAAGTTGGTTGTGACTTAACTGTGCAGGTGCTCAGTGCTGTTGGAGAGTGAAGCAGTGGTTTTATGGGTGCTGATGACTGTTGACATCAGTAGGCAGGGTAACAGGAGTGTATCTATAGAGTGAAATGGTTCATGCTGGAGGTATGGTGTTCTTGCTTGCCTTCCTTTTAGCACCTCTTACTGGTTCTAGTCTGGTGCTGTGGGCTTGGTGCCTGCTAGTGGTTGCTTGATGTGCTTGCTGGACTGCATCTTTTGGTTGTGTTTTGACTGGAAGATATCCAGTTCATGTGCTTTGAGACAGCTGTGTGTTGCAGGCAGATGTGTTATGAGTGGGGATGAGTGAGAGATTAACTTAAAAATTGCAGTCCTGATTTGAACTGAAATGCTAATGTACACTGAAGCCACTAATTGCGTGCATGGTACTGACTTCTTGAGCCCTTTCTTATTCTAGTACTCTTCTGACATTTTGCTGGGCTGTTTCAGTGCTCTGAGCATACCAGACACCTTAGTGGTCAGATTAGTTAACTTTTTTCTTAGTATGCTAAAACGTTTCAGTGCAATGTCTGACAGGTGCTGGAGCTATGTATGGAAGCAAGGTGAGTTAGCTGGGAGTAGGTCAGCCATCAGTTAAACTGACTTCTGTTGCTTTGCTGGCTGCAGAGCTCTGACAGTCTACCCAGGGCTTTGGGGTTTGGAGAGATGTACAGGTGTCTAGGTGATCAGTCTTAGCCAAAGCAACAGGCTGAGCAGGGCTGAAGTCCCTAGGTGTCACATGTTCTGAAGACTTGCTTCTTGTTCTTGAGTGGCAGGGAAAGAGCAGCAGCTCCTTCCTCTGAAGCCATGAGTACTTGCTGAGGACACTGCTTGAACTACTGTCGTTGGCAGCTCTGGATCAATGGCTCCTGCTGCCATAATGCTGGCTCAAACTTATTGTGCTTATTACAGTGAATTGCCCCAAGAAGCTAAGTGGGTGTACACCTGTTGGAGTCCACTTTGCTTGTGCTGACTTCTAGACCTTTCCAGAGGTGGTGATAGAAAGTGCTGTATGTAGTAGTCTTTAGGCAATTAAACATTGTCAGCATCATCAGAAAAGATAGTTATACCATACCATGTTCCTCTGGAAGAGAGGTGATACAGTGGCTGAGGTTTCCTGCTGCCTTATCCCCTCGGAGACAACAGAAGGTCCTTGGACCTCTTCTTTGAGGTTTGCTGAGCGCCCTTGTCTTTTCCTGACTTCATCCTTCACCTAGGTCCTCAGCACCAGGTGTTTCATTGTGCAGATTCACATCTGTTGTTCATTTGCTTTACATTGTCCCAGCTGTGCTATTTGTTATCAGCTGTGGTTGTGGATAATCAAGGACGATCTGTTTTCAGTCAGTATTCATGAGCAATGCTGTTTGGTAATACCATCTCATTTCTTGTCTGTGTGGGTGTAAACACAAGCCAGCAGACCCTGGGCTGAATTTCCCTTTAGTGTTAGGACAACTCCTAGACAAAGGTAGACCAGAGGCAGATTTTTTTTGTGAAGAATGTTCACAAGCGTTTGGGAAGTGGCGCTTTCAACTGACCTAAGACTGCACAGCCTACTAAGAGTAGTTCTTTCCTATCTTTTGTGTACCTGACACTTTTGTTGGTGCTACTGTATGTGTGGCCTTTTGTTAAAGGGATCCAGGCTTCTTGTCTGTCTGAGAACACTGACGAGAATGAAAGAAATGTAGATCAGTAAGGTGATGTGACTCCCTGCATAGGTTAATGAACGCTACAGCTATTGCCATCAGGACAGATGGTTTGGGGACCAGGAGAGAGTACCTGATTAACCTTTTGAGAGGCAGTGTAGATGTAGCAACTTCAATTTGTGTGAGCCGGTATCCCTGATACCCGTTTCCTTCCCTGCTCCCTTTTCCCTATATCCCCCACTGGTGGGATATGTGATGGGACTATGTGAAGAGCTGGATCAGGAAGTGGAGCCATCTTAAAAGATCCTTGTAAGGAGGACTGTATTTAAAACCAGATATTTTCCTTGATTGTTGGCTGTATAGCTGGGCAAACAGCTACCAGAGTACTGTGGGGTCTGTGGCTGACAGGCTGTGGTTCCATGGATGGGATCCTGGTGCTCTTTTTCTAGGGAGAGGTGTTAAATAAGGAACCAAATTACATATGAAGTGTCTGAAAGATGGAAAAACTCAACTTTGGAGACATTAAAGCGAAGGTGTAGTAGGAAGAAGGAAGGAAATGCATTTTGCTGGGTATAAGGTATAGATGCACGAGCCACTTCTATGGGTGTTGTGGTTTTAAGCTGTGCTTTTTTCCTTGTTCTTAAAAAGCATCTGTCTTTCTCTTGTTTACTTTCAACAATGTAGCACTATAATTTAAAAAGCATGAGTTTGAGATGCACTTCTTACTACTGCTGAATTGTCTGTAGGTAGCAACTAACATCCTTTGATAGTTTGCAAACACATGGTGATGGTTGTTTAATTAAAATACCAAACCCCAAACCTTTGCTCTGTCCTCCAAACGTGTCTGGTTTGGGCCTGAGGCGTGAGTCAGGAGTAGAATCTTCATTTAAAGATCCTCTCTGGATAACAAGTTCTTACTGTGAGATTGAAGGCGACAAATTTTGTCACGCCAATTTCTTGGAATGAGTAGACTCTTCAGAGTTGAATTTGGAGATCATAGGCCTGTGTTAAAATAGTAAATATAGAGACATTTAAAAATATATTAAAATATTACAAAAATACTCTTATGTTTTGAGCAGTTGCTTCAGATATAAATTATTTTTCACTTTTCTTTTGGAGACAAGATGCTCTAGATAACTAGACAGTAACTGCCATTTGTCCTCCAGTAGGAAACTTCCATATTTGTTTTCCTTGAATTAGCATGTCTGCATACATATGGATGTTGTCCTACTAACCAGACTGGTCATGTCTCACAAATAAAAGTTCCCTAAAATGGAGTTTGTTACTATGAAGGCCTTGATTGAAACTCAAGTTTCTGTCATAGGTTGACAGGAAGCACTTTTGTGTATGAATGCATAAACAAGGACTGAAAAATCAGATTATGTAGGAGTTGATCTGAATTTATATTTCTTGTTTGTAATAGACATTAAAATATCAAAGGATAAGAGTTTGATCCTATCATATCCTGAAACTTTTCATGTCTCTGCCAACATGAGTGATGAATATTATCACATACTTGATTTTTAATTTAGTAATTGTATTTTAGTGTCTGGCTAAAGCTTCATCTTTTAGGTTGGTATAGTCAGCCTTGAAGCCTGATTTCAGGTCTTCATTGGAAATTAAGATTGCAATTCTTCTAAATTATAGTGTCAATTATAAATGTTTGAAATTTGCTTTCAAAAAGGAGTTTTAGCAAAGCTGTTTTATTGCTCCCCCTCCTCAGCTGAACAGTGGAGTGAAAGTGTAATGAAAGGCTTCTGGGTCAAGATAAGGACAGGGAGATCACTCACCCATTACTATTATGGGCAAAACAGACTTGATGCAGGGAAATTATTTTATTGCCAATCAAATCAGAATGGGGTAATGATAAATAAAACCAAATCTTTTAAAACACCTCCCCCCCGCCCCCC
>JAVJGJ010000014.1:56845082-56886294 GCA_035590215.1 Microhierax caerulescens
GGGTCCTCCATGGGCTGTGGGTGGGTATCTGCACTGCCATGGACCTCCATGGGCTGCAGGGGCACAGCCTGCCTCACTGGGGTCTTCACCATGGGCTGCAGAGGAGCCTCTGCCCCAGTGCCTGGAGCCCCTCCTGCCTCCTCCTGCACTGACCTGGGTGTCTGCAGGGCTGCTCTTCTCACATCTTCTCATTCCGCTCTCCAGCTGCAGTTGCCATTGCACAGTTTATTTCCACCCCACCCCCACTTCTTAAGTATGTTATCCCAGATGCACTACTGCAGTCGTTGATGGGCTCAGCTTTGCCCAGCGGCAGGTCTGTCTTGGAGGTAGCTGTTATTAGCTTTGTCAGACATGGGTGATGCTTCTAGCAGCTTCTCAAAAAACACCCCTGTAGCCCCTCCCCCCAAAAAAAACCTTGCCGTGCAAACCAAATACATCCCATCTGCTGTAATCAAACAAAAAACAAATCAACCCAACTACCCCTTGTGACCCCCCACCCCCCCCTTCATGTATCTTGTTTAATGTAAAGGAAGAATAGTAGTCTGTGTTTGGATAGTTGGTGCAAGGTCATAGCTGTGCTTAGCGGTGACTTGGATTGATGAAGATGCATGTATTCAGTTTAGATACAGTATCTTTTTAGTCTTGATGTGCTAATTGTACAATGCTCTGAGTTTTGTTCCTTGATGTTAATTTGATGTATGGTGTTGCATGAATTCTTGTAGTCCTCTTGTAACTACTATTTAGTATTTGTTTACCTGTTGACCTGTAATATTACAGGCCTTGTAAGGTAGGATGTTGGCAGTTCTTAAAATGAAATAATTTTTAATGTGGGCTTAGTTGTTGGTAGACTTGCAATGCACTGGTTGCTTGTGAAGGCATGTCTTCTCCTTTGTCTGCCTTCTGTAGTAATGGAACATCATTGTCCAGGAAGCATGTCTCCCAGATTGACCTTTTATAATTTTATTCTCATCCTTTTTACTCTGTATGTAGGTTCCTGAAGTGTTATGAATGAATCTGAGAAGCAACCAGAGATTAGTGTGGCACTGGCAGTACCTGTTGGGGGCACTGACTGATAGGAGCAGGGAGTGGGAGAAAGGGGGCACAGTTCTTCACATACTTTCTTCCATGTAAGCAGTCTGAGCTTACAGAGCCTTACTAAAGCTGTTACATACTCTTCCTTTTTCATCTTCAAAGACCCTTTTTTTCAATACTACAAACATCTTAGTCTACACTAATGCCTCTCCTAGAAAGCCTGTTAAGAAATCATAACTGTGTTTTGTATGCCTTTGTGTTTTCTTTGTAATCCTAGACTGTAATTGGGTACCATAGCTCTCTTTAGGTGCATGCAGCCATCAGTGCAATGAGCACACGTTGCACTTGGTTCCCACAATAACACAACCGTTGGAGAGCCCTGTGGGAGAGAATTGTAGAATCATTTAGGTTGGGAAAGATCGTTAAGATCATGGAGTCTTAACTGTCAAGGAGTGAGCAATGTGAATGGAAGCTGATGCAACTGTGAATTGTCTATAGATAAGATCCCAGTTAGCAATGTGGGATGCTGGTGCACAGCTGGTCATTGCAGTTGGTTTGTGTTGCATAAGAACAGGTGTGACCAGGTGATCTTCCAGCTCTTGTTGGCAGGCACTTTTTGGCATGTTCTTATTGGAATATGTTACAGGCACTTTCTCAAGGATCAGGTGACCTGTTTTAGTACAGATATGATGCAATTTCTTTACATACCTTGGCAGTGGTTGTCTCCTGAGAACAACAACAAAACCAGAGGTGCTTTTAAGTTTCTGCTGTTGTGTGGCATTGTTTGTCATGTGGTCCCACACATTGTATTGCTCTTCCAGATGTGTGAAACTGAGTGCTTGGTGTTTGGACTAATCCTTTCTAATGATCTGTCTTGATGCTGAATAGTGGAGATCCTCAAGGATGTTGTTAAAAGGCTTGTTTTAAGTTCTGTTCACATGAATGTGTAATGGCTAGTTAATAAAAATCTGTATGTCTTGGTATTAAATAAAATGTTCAAATTGTTTTGAACAGTGCAGGTGCATCTGACATATTTCTATCAGGAATTAATTTCTTCCACTGATTTAAGACAGTAGTAGAGTATCAAAGGCAACTTGAATGAAGCTTTTCTTTCTAGAGAATTCTAGATAATACAGCATCTATCCTCTTGGAAATGCTTTTGGTTTTGTTTTGTTTTTCATATATGGATATATAAACATTTGAACTGACCCTGTTTCTCAGTATGTGTGCTTATAAGGGGGTGGGCCCATGTGCATGGTGAAGACGCCAGCTTAGTGAATACAAGAGAGCTCTTCTGAGTTGTAACCAGACCTTGGGTAGGGACCCTGTATCAAACTGGGATTCTGTGCGTTTAGCAAGAAGTCAGAGAAGCTTAAAGCTTGTGTAGTACAGTTTCTTTCTGTGAATGAAACATTTAGTAGGTATTTGTTCTTAGACCGTATCAATACTACATTCCCAAAGGATGCTTTGGAAGTAGTATTATTTAAATCTTGGGGACTGGTTTCTTATGATACTACCTGCAAAAGTTGTCCCATGGCCTCGTTGTTTCCTTATTATGCCATATTGTAGGTATGAAAGAAAAGCGGCTTCGAGTAAATGGATGTGTGTTAATTATCAATCTTGCCAGTAGTCAAGAATTTATATTTAAAATACATGGAAGGAGCAAGGTTGTAGTCTTCCATGTCTCGGGCTGTAGCAAATGCCTGGTGCTTCTTCTTGAGGCTGGGGCCACTCAGAAGTGTAAGCTGTGCTCCTGGTCCAGGCACTAGATTGCAGGTGAAGGATAAGCAGGGAAGAGATGAATCTGACTGCAGGATTAGGAAGGACGAACAGACTGAGAGGTTCCTTGCAGAGAACCTGCAGAGCCAAGAGTTTTGTAAGAGACTGTGCTTAAGTAAGCAGAGGATAGAGACCCTTAATATAGGGAAAGCTGTGACTTCTTCCACTAGGTTATGTTGTAGTAATGTCTGCCACAGACCTGATCAAGAAGCAGGTGAAAGTGGTTCTAGAAGACTGGAGCAAGCCTCATGAAGCAAATCCTAGTACTCACGTGGGGTTTTAATCATCCTGATATTTGCTGGAAAGACAGTGAAAGCAATTGAGTTGTCTGGAATGTGTGGAGGATAATTTCTTGACAGAAGTGATTAACTAGAGAAGGTGCTGTGGCTGGACCTTTTACAAAGAGGGAAGAAGCAATCAGGCATGTGAAGCCTATGACCACTGAAGTGGTGAGGTTTAGGTTCCCAAAAGGAGTAAGACAAACAGCAGAATTACATCCATGGACTTCAGGAGAACAGTTTTTTTTTGGCCTGAGCAGGGATTTGGTTGTCAGGATCCCCTGGGAGACAGCTTTGCAACTTGAAGTGGCCCAGGAGAGCTGGTTGATATTCCAGGATAGTCTTTGCCAAGCATAGGAGCTATCCCTTCTGATGTGAAGGCTGAGAGAGTATGGCAGAAACCTCCCTTGGCTGTATGGGGAACTCTGGCAAACTTCAAATGCAGGAAGTGAGTATACAGCAGGTGATGGGTTACCAGCAGACAGACTTGCCAGAGTGTGCAGGGGCATAACTAAGGAAGCCAAAGCTTTGCTGGTGTTGGCTGTATCTTTTGACTATATACTGAAAGATGTGAAAGGGCATCGGGAAGTTTCTGTGTATCAGGAACAAAAGAAAGGAAGAGGAAAATGCAGGCTCATTCTTCAAGGTACCTGATAATGGCAAAGGGTGCAAACAAGTTTGAGATACTCTATGCCTAATTTGCCTTGGCCTTTACTGGGAAAGTCCACTCAGGCCTCCTAGGTCCTAGTTGCCTGGTTGCAGTGCCAGATGAAGTGTAGCCATATTCACAGTAGGGAAAGATCAAGTGGGTATTATGTAAGTGAATTTGACATAGGGAAGGCCATGGGATGGGTGGGATGCATCTGAGTTGAGGGAATAAGCTGGTTTCATTGTGAGACTGCTCTCTCTCGTATTTGTAATGTCAGGATTGTGGGAGGTTCCTGATGACTGGAAGGAGGTAACTGTTCCTTTGATCCAGAGAACTACAGGGAAGGAATTGGAAAAGATATGGTGTGAATTTTTTTTAGAAGTCATGTCTTGCTACATGAATGAAGTATGAGAATGTGACTGCTGTCAGTCACAAAGTGAATTAATGGTGGCAAATCATGCCTGGCTAATCTGGTAGGCATCTTTGATATGACCAGCTCCAAGGGTGAAAAAGAGCATTGTTTGTTAATTGCCTTGGTTTTACCAGGGCTCTTACTGGTGTCCTGTAGCATCTTAGTAGCTGAATTTGTGAGGTAGTCAACCTAGCTAAACTACAAAGTGAGTGAAAAATTGGATCAGCTCTTTAGAGGTCACATCCAACCTCAATTATTGATCACTCTTGTGTATTTTTTTTTTTAAACCCACAGGGCAGAGGGAGAGCTCATTTTATGCAAATAAAGCAGAAGAAGTTAATTTCCATTACGCTGTCAAAAGGGCAAATACATGATTAGTCAATAGTCTTTGGCTATGCAAAGTGAAAGAAGGAAGCTATCTTTCACCATCTATAGCATAGCATCATATTTGATGAAAAAAGGAATGCCTCTTCACAGATAAGTTGAATGCTTATTGTGGAAGTATGACCTGTTTCTTTACCTGTGGGGAATTTTTTTTTATTTGCTTTTCGCATGTGGGTGAACTATCAGGTTCAGCTTTGGGGAAGCTTTTCTAAGTGAGGATTCTCCTTGGCAGATACAATTACCAAAACACTGATGTTATTTTGAGAAGGTAAAAGAAGTTAATAATGTGAGTCCTTAAAAACCTCCAGTTGTGTCTCAATTTTAATAAAAGTTGAGGGTAAAAATTGAAGAATAATGTCCAGAAACTTAAATAATAGCTCTTGTTTTATGACACACTTTCCCTACATAATTTTGCTGATCTTGTGCTCAACATTTCTCAATTTTACATATATTGTTTTTGCTGTTTGAAAGCTCTTCAGTTGAACTTTTGAGTGATGGTTTTGTTCCAGCATGCACAGCTGTTGCTTTTAACTAGCTCTTCTGGATGCTACTACTGGTTCAGTATTGGAACTGTCAGTCTCCTAGAAATGCTTCTGAACCCAGGAAGAAGTTAATTTGCTGAGCCTGAATTTTGTTTGGCTTGGTTTTGCTTAATCAGTGAAGGAGTTTGTCTTGAACAGCAAGTGTACTGTGTGGAGTGGTTGCTGGGGGCTCCATCTCCCTACTATTTCAGTTCCGCCCTCTCAGCTCCAAGGCTGTTCCTGAACTTAACAGAGGTGGTTGAATTGCCTGGCCAACGTTTGCACTTTGTGGAGGTGAGAAGCTGGTACTTTGAATGACTTGGAGACTAAAAGCAATCCAGTCTTCAGCTTAGAAAAAGGGGGAAATCTGTGATGAGAAGTTTTAAGTACTGTGAGATTCCCGTAGCATTAGAGCCCTTGCAGATTTGGTGCTGGAAGTCTGCCCAGCTTGCCCCAACTGTTAGCATCCTCCTAGGCTGCTCACTTAAGTGTAAGACTTCAGAGGCTAAAAACCTTGTGTATGTAGGAGGGAAGGAACAGGGGTTGGGGGGTTGCCTTTGAGCACTGTTGCTTGGTAAGGCCAGATGCCAGTGTCTGGAACCTTCCTTTTTGTACAGGAGTATGAAACACAGAATGGTTGGGCTTGGGCAGCCCCACTGTCTGCCATAGTCACCTGCTGCTTGGCACTTGAGAAACCATAGCTGCACATTTGTTTCTTCCCTTTGGCTTTCAGCAAGGTACTGCTTTTCTTTCTCCTAATTTTAAGATTGATTGAAACTTTGAACTATTTATGTATTTGCTTGTGCTGTTAACCTTGTTAAGCATAGAAAAAAACTTTGAGAATTGTGGAAGCTACTCATGTACTTTTGGTTTGAGAAGACATTTTTTATGCTGTCTGTAATACTTGATAAATTCAGCAGTTGGTGATCCTTTATTTGGTAACTAAATGCTGAATTCAAAGTTTTGATTTTTACAAGACCATAGTACTAATAAGGGTTTTGATACTGTATTTTGACATTTTAATGATAATGTTCTTTCCTGTCTTTTAGATCAATGTTAACTTCTATTTGATAAAACAGGACTATGTAGAGGGTCTGTACCTACCTTAAATATGTCAGTCTTCTCTCTAAATGTAAAGTTATGAGTATAACATGAAGGAGAGTTTAGTTGTAGGAATTATTTATTTTTTGAGAGTAACCTGAATTTTAATGGTAAGTCTGTCTTTATTTTCCTTGTCATAGTGTAATTTGTATCTCACTTCTACTTGCTGAGTGTTTTAAAGAGTTTTGAGAATCAGCCTTGAATATGGGTTAAATTGAGCCTGAAGTTTTGTCATGTGCTTCTTGTTTATTATCTGTGGAGCTTGAGATTGACAGATAAACTTGTAGGCTGTGAGCTCTGCAGTAGTGACACTTGTTGACAGCAGTTTCCCATTTACTTTTTTCTGGTTTGCTTTAGAGGAAATACTGTAGTTCTTCGGCAGGTTAACTTCAGTAACTTCAAAGATGTAGTTGTCATGTGTCTTAACATATCCAGCTCAGTATTTGCCCAGTACTAAAGTTTGTTTCTGTGCTAGTTCATTGCTCTTTCTACAGAGAATTTTCTTTTGGAGCTTAGCTAACAAAATAAGCATGTGGTTTTTTCTGTGTGAATTAGTTCTGAAAGCTAATTTTTTAAATTAAACTAATGAGATTGAAGAAGTGAGACTGCTGTGTTAAAAGATTTTTTTTTTTTTTTGGTAAAGCAGTAGTTGTAGCCCTAACAAAGCAATTTAAACAAAGCTTTTGGTTTGAAGATACACTCTTTTAAAAAAAGTCTTCAACTGCTAGAATGTTATATATTTCTATCAGCTGAAATAAAGCATATAATCACTATTAAAACTTTCTGCCCTCAGATTTCTGGGAGTAAAGCTAACACATTGTAAATTAATTTTGCAGACAGGTATGCATGCCTGTACATTCTCTGCACCAATATTATTTTTGCAGAAGAAATTTGAATTGTATGACTTTAAGCAGTTAAACCAACAGTGGCTGCCTCAAGGTGCAAATAGTCAGATCATTTGCTCTTAAAGAAGTTAAAGGTGTGGTAAGTCTCAGAGGAAGGTGTCTGTTTTTAAGTTAAAATGAAAACTTAACACACTTCTATCTGAAGTTCATAATTGAATGACATTTCTAAAATTTTGTTACTTGGAAGCTGGTTTGGAGTGATATTTTTTGGTCCAAGTTGTTTGCTTTCTTTCTGTCTTAAGTGCTCCATTTCTGTAACCTAAAACAGCAGTTTTAGTTACTTGTTCCCTCCTAGCAGCCCTTCTCTAAATCTAGGAAGAAAAGCACTGAGGTTGCATTCGGGGGGGGGGGGGGGAGTGTTCTCTGGCTTTGCTCATAACTTTGCCCTCCTTGAATGTGCCAGAGTTAAAAGATTATGTTTGACTTTCAGACTTTGATTTTTGAGGGGAAAAATTCTTTGAGTTCTGTTGTCCGTGCATGTGGTGTTCAAATTTCCTGGGCCAAAATATTGCAGAATCAGTTATCTATCATAGGGTTGGTAAGGTAAGCTTGATAAACCAACCTTAAATTGTGCCAAAGATGTTAGAGGTGTTGATGACAGACTTGGGAGTGAGAAACCAGTGTGCATGTGTAGACTAGAAGCTAGCTTCTGTTAGGGTGTGTATTTTGACAGGAAACTTGTGAAGAACTCTTGGCTTTTGACCTTTATTAGTGATCCACAGCTGCTCCAAAAAGTAGACTTTGAATAGAGTATGTGTCAGGTATATAGTGTAGCCACACCTAAATTACTTCATTGAGGGTTTTTATGGAGCTTTGCATTTCTGTTGTATTTGCTTTTGCATATATATTAGTACATGTCCTCAGAGTTTCTTCTTGAAAAACGTTATGCTAACGTTATTGGGACAGGAGCCTGTAAGTTGCTGCCTGTCTTGTGTAGCTCCACAGGAGAGTACACCAAAATGGGACAAGGGTTTTACGGTGAGCCTGTGATCATATTTCAAACAATCTGGGCAGCGGAGGTGCAAGAAAGTGTATGTGAGGGTTCCTGCCAGGTTCGGGCTCAGTCATGTGGCCAGGTAGTCAAAGGATGCTGCGCCAGCATGCCTGTAGCAGTATCATCCGTACTTGCTAGAAAGCACTTTGCTGCTCTGACTTGTATTGAGTGTTTTAAGTGTCTTCAGCCAGAAAAATACAGCTAAATGGTAGAATGTGCATCTCTACTTTCTTTATTCTTTTGTTGTTTGTACTTTTTCCATTTGCTTGTTTCTATGGTACTCTTTACTCCATTTTTGCTTTTTAGTTTAGACTCTGTTTCTTTTCCCTAGCGGAACCACACATGGTTGTGTAATTCCCTCATGCTTTCCCCCCATGTTCCTCAGTCTTGTTTTTCTCTCTCCCTTCCATCTGTTCCGTGAGTGATTGATCATATTGTTCAATATATGGTGTGTCATTATGCAAGTTTACTGATGATGAATGATCTACCTTGGGCAAGAAAACTGAGTCTTTTAAACTTAGGAGATGGTGGTGTGTGTTGTTCCCATTCCTTAGCATAAAGAACTCCTAGACTTTGTGCTAAGTAGGAAATGCTGGGCATTTATCTATTGGAGATTGCTTTATGTGTCTAATTGGACTGAGAGAGCTGGAAGGATTATGATACTAATTTGGAAGCAGGAAAAGAGGTGATCTTTTCTGAGAAAGCAGCTCTTGCTAAGTCTTTATTTTGCTGCTGAACTGGTGATCACCCCACCCTGTTTAGCTATTTATTGAAGAAGGGACATTGTTTTTATGACTATCTACTTTCTGTCATGGAAAAAGCAAGCTTTGCCTATGTCAATGAGTTTCAAAGCTAGTGATGCTTCTTTCAGAGCTCTATGTATTTATATTGTTTCAGCAGGAAGGATGCTTAAATCATGAAATGGAGCTTTGAAACTTTAGATGGGTTTATTAATTTTCTTCTTAAATTAATGAAACCTACCTGGCCTTCTCCTCCCCTCCAAAGAACCTAGGGTTTTTTTCCTCATGTGAACCTTCAGGATGAATTGCCTCGCTTTCAGCATGTCCTTTTCTGCCAGCCTGTATACACATGGTAAAATATATGAATATTTGACATTTACTGTGTTAAAACAAAAAGCCAACAAAATTCA
The DNA here is from genome assembly GCA_035590215.1 of Microhierax caerulescens. NCBI lineage: Eukaryota > Metazoa > Chordata > Aves > Falconiformes > Falconidae > Microhierax > Microhierax caerulescens. The sequence goes on from JAVJGJ010000014.1 coordinate 56,854,288, forward strand.
TGAAAATCTCAGAGAGCTGCATCTTACCCAGGTGGCCTGCTGTTTGAAATATGACTCCTGGTGTGTATTGTACTCTTAGCCCTAGGATTCAGTAATGAGATTGAGTGGTATCTTGCGTGAGCACTTCTGGATGATTGACAGTGAGGTGATGTGAATCATCATTTATCAGGGTATTATCATGCCTACCCTTGATAATTTCTCCCTGCTGTCTGGGGAGGTGGTGAAGACAGATAGGACTTTGTGATGTCAAAGTAATTAGTGTGTGTTGGTTTCCAGCTGAACAAACTGGAAACTAATGATCAGGTAAATGAAGATGAAGTGCATTAGTGTAAGGATGAAGGTGCAAGGACCTTGGGGAAGAGCTTATCAAAATTTCATGGGGGTTATTTGAATATCTTACAATTTGTGCAGTTGCAAGCAATATTTAAAACTACTAAAGGATACTTCTGCAAGAGTCTATTTACATGTCCTTTGTTGATATCTCTTCTAGTGAGAGGGTCAGCACTAGGGTTAAGGACATCAGACTGCTGTAAGGACTGGGAACTCCTTATGATTTTCATAAAATCTGAGTAGTTAATTTCCAGTTAGTGGCAGCAATTTTGAGTTAGATGATGTTAAGGAATCTTAATATACGCTAAAGATGTTGGGTTTCCCAGTGATTCTTCCTGTTTTAAAGGGGGGAAATTACCATTTATTTGGCTTTTGCATATTTGACCCGTGACTGACTGGCTCCTTTATATTCTTCAAATATTTTAATGTTGCTTGGTACATCTGTAAATATCTTGGGTTCTATTGCAAAGTCTGCATATTTTGTGATCCTGCAGCAGGCTTTTAACAAGCATGGTAGTTTCTTGGTGCAATTTTTGAAAATTTTATGCATGGGTCATTACTGAAATGTTTTTTAATAACTTAGAAATCTTTTATGTAGGTGTGTACAGCTATGCTGGTGTTTCAAATTATGCTTAATGCACAAGACCAGATAAATCTAATTGCCATACCAACAGCAATTGATTTGAGGGTTTCTGTGGTTAATTTTCTCACATGTGATTAGATATTGCTAATTGTAATTAACTGATAAGTTATCTGTTTTACATGCTTGTTTTTCAATTATTAAAATGGCAATTTACTCATTGTCATTTATCAGTAAACTTGTATTAATACAACTTGAAGAATAACATACCTATGACACCATGTTTTATAATTAAAGCCTCATGGCAAAACTATTTGTTTGGTTAATTTTTATGTATACACCTTTTCTTTTTTTATTTCGGTTGCTTCTTTGGTGAAAGCAAGTGGGCTAGAATCCCTGGCAGGAATTTGTCCATATTAATATGGCTCATTGGAGACATTATATTTAATTGGAGAGCCTGTGGTACAGTCGCAGGAGGCTGAAGGGAATTATTTAGCATTAGCAATGGCTCGTCTGGGAGTTGTGCACTAATCAAGGAGCTTGTGTGTTAACTGTAGGGATGATGGGAGTTATGACGATTATGACATGTGAGCACATGTCTGTATGAGAACTGGACAGGCAATGAGTTAATCAAGAAATATATTAAATGGCTCCCATGCTGCTTCATTATTACTCTGTAGAGTGTCAGATTGTGTACCTTAACAAAAAATAAAATGAAATCCAACAAATAGATATTTTTGCAGGTGAAGTTAATACTACATTTTTAACAAAGAGCTCTTTACTCTATTTTTGAAGTAAATGCGTGCTTTTAAGTGCTGTGTTGAAAAAAAGTGAATACTTAGTCTGAAAAATGCATTTAAAAATGTACCTCTTCAATCTGCACTCTTGTATTTTGTCAGATGTTTGCTTTCAATTAATATAAATTTTCACATTTTCTTTATGTGAACACATAGCATCTTTAAACTTTTACATAATTAATAGCTTGCTAAAATACGAGATTTATTTTTAATGTTAGCAGCTTAGCTTCAAGGAAATAAAAATGTTATTTTTTTCCACCATCAGGGTGCTCCAAACCTTGCAAAGAAAAAAATCAAACCCAGCACTCCTGAACTGTAGTGCTTGGACTGTTTATATGCCTGGTAGACAGGTTCTATGCCCAGCATGGTTAGAGGCATCCATTTCATATCCATCATGAAATTATCAGTTGTGCTGGAAAAATTAATATTTAGAGGAAATGGAACTAATAAACTGAGTTCACTTAAAGTTGCTTAAAACCCATAAACAGTCTGAATTGTATCTCTAAACAAACTTATCCCAGAGCTACTGGACAGGTGAACACATGTACTTTTCCTGCTATTGCAAGCACTGCCAAATTTAATGCAACTTTCTACCAAACTGTAACCTTCATGTACTAACTTAATTAAAGCAGTATCATGGCTAGTACCCAAAGTGTTAACCTGTAGGAGGTTGTTATTGAAATCCATTATCTGTGGAGTCAGTATTAGTGGTCAGCAGCCGCAGAAGTAAAACTGCAAGTAAGACCCTCCCTTGGGTGCTGTGAGCTCAGCAGGTTAAACTGTCAAAGCTTCTTAAAGGATGGATAGTTAAACCCCCTGGAGTTATAGGTAAACCAGTCATTTGCTGTCAGCAGGAAATATGACTTTATTTAGCAGGTTGGAGGGGGGAAAGAACCCAAACCTAAATGCTAACAGGTAAGAGGATTTAGAAGGAACTGTTGTATGAGCATGTATGTTGCTGTGCTATGCAGATTCCATGCAACTTGGAAAGGTTTTTTTTAATTTCCAGGCTTTTTTAAACCAGGAATTTATTTATATAGAAGTTTTCTCCAGGATCTTATAAAAGTATACATAAGGTTGAGCCAATTATTAAACCTGTGAATATTACCTGTGTTTTTTGAGGAATGCAAAAGTTTGTGCTGTTCTTAGAAATGCGAATAGTAGTCATATTACAGAAATAGTTGTTTCTTCCCTTCAGTGTTGTGCAGGTGTTGCCTGTATAGAATGTAATTATCTTTCATTACACTATTTAACATTGACAAAGTCCAACATATTTAACATGTAAATATATCTTTATTAGAATTTGTTTGTATAGGCCATAAATATTTACGATACTGTAATTGAGCTAGTCTCATAATGGTACTTTCTGTATTTTCTAGTTTTTATTTAGTCTTCAGAGGTGAAGATAAAGAGCATTTGACTTCATACTTGTTAAATTGTTGCCTCAAAAAAGAGAATCCCAGAAGTGATAGCTTGTCACAGAAGGGGGTGAAATAGGTGTGGGAGAAGACCTGACACTTTGCTATAGCTTAAACTCTTGGTGGAGAGGAACTTCATAGTGGCCTGTGAAGAATGCTTTTTTTATATATCGAGACCTGTTTTCTCAGTACACGCAATATTTTTAGACTAAATCTGCTCAATGTTCTGAAATAATATTGTCATAAGAATTACTGGGATACAGTAGAGACTAAGATTCTTCTTGTTATCCTTGAGTTACCTTCAGATGGAAAAGTGTATAATAAGAAATCAGCAATGTGGAAATGTTGTCAGGGAAAATACTCATTAACCTAAAAAACAAATTAAGGATTTTCCTGGGGTCATGTTAAAACAAAATCTTTACAATTTGAGATGCAGCTATGGCAGAACTGAGGCCTGTAAGAAAAACAACTTGTTCAAAATATTTTTGTCAGATCATCTGGAAGAGGATGGTGCTTCATGAAGTCTGGTGTCAGCAACCGTGGTTGGATTGTCCAGTGCTGGTATTGAGTCTGTGAAAATCCTGTTTAGACAGTGCTGGTTTTCTTGTCCGTTCCTGCCCATTTGTTAGATTGTGCACAGTCCTTACATGTTTGGTGAGCTAGCTGCTTGCCTAGACAACCATTTTTCAGGTGTGTGGATTTGTTGGGTAACACCAGATATGCACTTCTTCACTTAAGGTATGGGTAATATGTTTGGTGTTGTAGAATATAAACATAGAAATTATCTTTAAGGAGGGAATGGAGGTTATAGTGGTCTAATGAGCAATAAATACCTTCTTAAAAGGTATTTAAATGGTATACTCCATAAGATGAAACTGCAAAATAAATACTTTTTCTGCCCAATTTAAGACTTCCTGTGCAGCAAAAAGTCTTGTACCATGTTTAGCAGTCAGCTCTGGAACAGATCATCCTGTAACTTTGTTCTGCTGATCTTAGTTTTATTTTTTCATTGGAGGTCCTTGGCCTTGGTTTTTATCTAGTTTGATCCTCTTTTATGGAATAAATTTTTCTCCATGTAATTCTTTACATACTTTACTTTGGGGTCTTCTGTGATTACTTCTATCTAGTACTAAGCAAAATCTACTTAAATCTGCTTTGAATACAGGGTTGCAAATACTGACAGGCTCTGTTATAGACCCTTTTTAAAAAATGTGAGTTAGGGCTAGCACTTTGTAGTGGGTTGACTGTCTTTTATAACAAATACTGCTCTTTACTCTCTTACTGTATTTGTTGTAACAGGACCAAGTAGCTGTCAAACAGATGGCATAAAGTGATACACTTCTGGCATGGGCAGGGATGATTTCTTGCTAAAAATCATATTTTTAAAGAAGATAAATCTGTTCTGAAAAGTTATTTAGCAAGTAGATTTCATGGGATCTCTGGCTTACTATGTTCTGTGAGTTTCCATAGTAAGCATGCTTTGTGCTTTTTCTCTGTTACAGTTTTTGTAGTCCATCTTGACAGCTGCCTCTTGGGATCTCAAAGCTGACTTGTCTTTCAAAAGAAAACTTTTGAGGGTAGAAAACTATAGGATGGGTTTCATAAAGAGAACTGTCTTCTTCAAAGTTGTCCTATAATGTAATAAAAATTTTTAATACGCTGTCAGAAAAGTAATTTTCTTGTAGAACTAACAAAGCATAATTTAAAAGTAATTTAATATTTACATGAGTGGAATTTTGAAGGAGAAATGCTCTACTTTTGTCAATGTTGTGTAGTAAAATGAATATTTAATAAGGCGTTTGTAAGTATTAAAGATTCTGTTCCTCGTAAAACATAATCTTATGCTGGACATGACAATTTTGAGGTTTCATCACTGAATTTTTGTCGTTTATTATAGGTACTGCTGTAGTACTTAACCCAAGTGAAAAACCCTTACTCACTGGGTACTCCACAGTGATTAAGGGGTGTGCGTATGTACACGTATACATGCATGGGTGTTTGTTTTCTATGATACATACATGTATTGTGAAGACAAGGAGAACTTTGTGTTTTAAAAAACCTGCACTGAAATCTTCTCATTGTTAAGGTATTCTGCATTTACCCACAACCTGGTTTTTTTTCTGAATTTTCTTTTATAAATTATTTGATGTTTTAGATTTGGTTTCATAGTATGTCTGAATTTCTCTAAAATATTTCTGAAAGGACTGTTTGTGCTCTCCTGCCCCTTTTCATTCATTCACTGTATTGGATCCAATGATTGTGTGGATAGGAGATGGTTTAACAGCTGATATGACGGAAGGTTAATTTCCACTCCCCTTAGATTACTTTTCCACTGGGTCTGTTCAGTTCATTGATCAGTCTTGGCAGTATTGTAATTGCTAGAGCTGAATGTGGAGGAGAATTAGGGGTGGGATCATCCTTTGAGTCGGAACTTGTATTTGCATGAAGTGAGGCTTACTGTGAAACTTCATATCTCAATATGTGGTTCATTTTGGGCCAGAAGTTAGTCTGCGTTGGGAAGAACTGTAAGGTCTGTATCTTCTGTTTCTGAAGCTTTTTTTTTTTTAAAATGTTAATCCTCCAGCTACTGCTCCAGAATATGTTGCCTTGAGCTGATGTCCATACATCTCCTGTCACCTTTCTAAGTACTGTTGCATGGTTGAAATGCCAGGTAACTGAATTCAGCTTGCTGTTGCTATGGGCTGTTCTCTCAACCCTGGAACTGATTTCAGTGATCCTTTACTTTACATCTTTGGATACTGGAAGCAATTTCTGCAGTCCCATCCATCTGTAGGCAGGCAGGTTTGGAGATTAGATGGGAACCTTGTCTGAAAGGTTGTGTACTTTGTTCATCCATCTGAAAGAGGAACTCTGTCTGAAATGAGATGAAAATGTTAAATAGGACCATGCTACCAATGCATACTATTATGTTGCTTTGTAATGTGGCTGAGTTTAAGCTATTTTTTTATGAATCCCATATGTCTTCTGGGGTATCTAACTCAGTTAAGAGCTAAACCTCTACTGTATGAAGTTCTGTAGTTGGCTACCTTTGCTAACACATGATACTGTTTTTCTAGCCCTGCCCTAACTACTACTTTTCCCATCTCCCATCTGTCTTACCCGTTTAGGAAACAAAACAAAGAAACATGCATCAGATGCATTCCATGGTGAGCTTGTTTTTGGGAGAGGCAGGAAAAAGAAACAGCATGAGAAAGAACTGTCCTATTGCTTTGCTAATGTGCTTAGAAGCTGAGATTCCATTAGGGAAAGGCTGACATCTGGGTACAGAAGTGTTTGAAATGCAGAAAGGCTACTAAAAACACTGTAGGGCACTACTGTTTTTGTTAATGTCACAAAAACTTAATCCTTTTTCTTAAACACTTAAAGCTCAGAATCACATACACTGCAAACATGAAACTCTAGTATCCACACAGAACGTCTGCTTTAAATATGATGAATTGCTCAACTCTTGCAACAGATGGAGGCTCTTCCTTTGGCAAACACATTTATTAAGTATCTTCCCAAGTTGTTAGTATATGCTCTGAAGAAAGTGTATCCCATTTCTCCTGGAAGCTTGCTCTAGTTAATGTACTCCAAAGTAAAAATAGTCTGCAGAGATGTGAGTGGAGTTGCTAGCTTGCAGATGGTTTCTTCACAGCACCCCCTAAATCAGCAGAGATTGGAGTGGTGGCTGTGCTGCCTCTGATCTTCACTTGGGTAGCTGCCCCACACTAGCAAGTAGAAGGAGACAAGAAGAATGCTTTTCTCTCCAGACTGTGAGAAGTGTTTTGCTATTGATGTAATAAGTTGGAGTTGAAGAATGGGGCATGGTGTTTTTTCCCTACTGATTCCTCTACCTACTGTTAACCCTGCATTTCATCCAAAGGTAGATTAGTTAAACAAGTTGACAATTGACCTATCTACCTTTGCTCACTTCTTTTTCAGTTATTCTACCAATTCCTGGTTGGTGTTGACTAAAACATATGGAAGGTTGTGATGCAAACCAACCCTTTCATTCTGCTAAATTTCCAATAGCAAAGGGATTACTCTTATTGGCTGCTAACTATGACAGACTTTTTTTGTCTTCTAGAGCTGTTAGCAGGTTTTCCTTTCTAAAAGAAGAGCTGCTTGAACTTGAAAAGTTAAGCAACCTCTTATTTGCACTTGATTATCTGCAGATAGATTGATAGGCTAAAGATGTATTGTTTTAAGAATGATTGAATTGTTCTGAATAGGAGCCTGTAGAAACAAGCTCTCCTAGAAAAGATCCAGAAAAACATAATATAGAGACAAATGTCATATGTACAATTTTCAATGTCTGGCCAAAACCCCCACCATCTTGTTTTAGTCAGCCTTAATTATATGGTCTTCCCAACATTCAGCTACTCAGAATTGAAGTTTAGCCAGATCTGTGGTCTTAAGTTTGTATGAGGCACTAAACTAGTTGCTGGTCTTTATTATTTTGGAGGCTAAAACACAGTAAGCACTTGCAATACAATTCTGATGAAGAGGCCTTCTTTCTCATCAGTATTCCAGAAGGTGCTTCGCTGGGAAGTGAAGAATAAGCATATAGGAATATAAGCATAGAGGAAAAGGCTTTAGGAGCTAAAGCCATTCTGGAGGACTTTCCTCTGGATTCTTATCTGTAATGTCTTCAGGACTCTGGAGGCATTTCCTTCCTTGTCCCAGCAAACTGTGTTTCAGAGTATCACTGCATGACAGCCTTAACCTGGTCTGTTTTTCACACTAGGAGTCATCAGGCCTCTAGATACAATGGGGAGTCTTCTCCTGTTGATGAGGTTTTCGACAAGTAATATTGTGTGTCTTTTTAGCAGTCAACAAAGTTGCAGAGCTTTGTTTATGGGAGAGAGAATTTTTAGATTACTTTTTATTTTTTTAAGGTTACAAAAATAGATTCATGTTTACAAGCGAGAATGCAAACAGTTAAATCTTTGTGTGTTGAAAAGTGCATTTTCTTAGTCTGGGTTATAAATCTGGTCTTCCTTACCTGTTGGGTGTTTCTCCTCTTTTAAAGAGCGTTCACTTAAACCTGGATCCTTCCATTTTAATTTTAGTTGAAATCTGGATTTTTGAGGCCACTAGTTAGTGAGGCTATTGCTGTCTTCAAGTTTTGACTGATTGGCAAACTGAAGTACAAGATGGGGGAGTAGAGGAAAGGGTGCACATTTTTTATTTTTTTTTTTTTATGGTTGGTATCTTCTAACCAAGGATCTAATCCTATGGATACTAATGGATGGGTTGTTTTGAGAGTCACTGTAGACTTGAAGGGGCCTGTAAGAAAATACCCTTCACCAAACCAAATGTTTTAAGGTTGCTGAAGGATTGTTTTACCTTAGTCCTCACATAAGGATTTGTGGGCCATCAAATTAAAAACCCAGAAGTTTTAAAATAGGCTTGTAGAGAAATCTACTTATGCTGACTCTGTAGGTTGACTTGTTTATCTGCATAATTTTTTATTTAGGTTTTTGACATGCTGAGTAAAAATAAATGTGGAAAATACAGGATAGTTGTGTCTTTTATGGCTTTTATAGTTTTGCTTTTCATGTGGTTCTGAAATATTTCCATTATTTTATTTTAGGGTTAAATGCTGTAATCATGTGGCAATATTTCTTTGTAGATAGCAATTTAAAGGCTGTATGGGTGTCACACATTCGCTAAGAGCACAGATTTATTGTATTATTGGTGTGTGTATTTTAGACACAGGTCAGATGAAAGAGGTGTTTTTGGCAAAGCAGTAAATTTCAACCTTTTTTGCATCCATTTGATTTTTTTTTTTTTTTGAATTCAAGACAGGTTCAATGCCATAAGCTTTTTTGTTCTGTTTTGTCTGTCTCTCTTGGCAGTGGTGCTGGTGAGGTTTGAGGTGGTAGGTTTTTTAGCTACCTTACAAAGGATTTACTCATTAGCCCTATTTTATGGGTTGAGCTAATTGTGATTTGTCTTGCTGAGCGGTATTATGCAGTTTGGGCCAATTAAGTGAAACCACTTACACCAACGGATGTTGTTCCAGTGTGTGATATTGATTTGAGCTATAAAAGGAGAATGACTTGTTTGATTAGATTGCTTTGTCTAAACAATGCTGGAGATGTTTTCTAGCGTACTAAACAAAAGTATTTTCTTCAGTGAGTTTTTTTTAATTGCTTCTTGGGTTTGATTAACAGATATAACAGTTTCCCTATATATAAACTCTGGAACAGTACAGAATAATTGGGGAAAAAATGCATCTTGCAAAACAGTGTAACTGTCTCTGCTGCAGCAGTGTCAGCTTGTGTTGAGACCTGGGGATGCATAGGGTGACCTACTCTGAAAAACTGGGACGCTGGGGAATCCCAGACATTTACCTCCTTGGAGATGGAGGAGTGTGGGAGGAGTGAGTGTGTGTATGTGTTAATTAAGCATTTACACTGAAGTAAATGGCATCTGTCACATGATAAACATTAGAAATTGCTGAAATGTATAAAATCTGTGTAAACTATGCAGGTAATATTAAGCACTCTGTTAGGAAACACATGCAGATATTTATTTTATTTTTTTTTTGTTCCTCTGTTGGCTCTTATGTCAAAGTCAACCTTTAGTTTTTGAAATTAGTAGATGAGAATTACTCTAAAACAAGTTGGGGAGAAAAGCACCTCTGTTGTAAATCAGATCCATAAGAAGGTAACAAACTCTGGAGTCACTGAATAATTATGTTATGGATCTGTAAATTATCTGTGTGTCTTTGGTTTATAGATTGCATATGCACTGAAAATAAGTGTTTTAGTTCTTTGCCCTGAAATAATTTTTCTTATGTTCTATTTCCTTACCAAGAAACCTTTTCTGTGTTTAGAAGTAGAGGAGCATATATATCTGTAAATGTGACTTGTTTGTAATACAGTTATCAACTAGCAATCTGCAGCAGCTGAATGACTCCTGGAGAAGGTTACCTTGATTCTGCTGTGTTAAACAGAACATCTCTAGGAGTGCTACGTGTATGTTAGGTTGTAAGCTGTTAATTTTGTTATCTCTAAATGATTATTGTTTGAGATACAGTTTTGATTAAGGGGGTAATTCAGTAAATTCAGAGTATGGCTGGGCAAGAGAGCATGCTGCTGTCAAATGAGTACATGTGCCACCTCCAGGGTAAAGGAGAGCTAACACAGTCTAGGTAATTTGGGTACTTACTAGCTCTGATTCAGTGTAGTCCTAAATCGGGTTGTCTCCTGCAAAGCGGCTATTGAGTGTTTTGGTGGTGCTTGTATCTAGAATTTTGGGTTATGGGCATTTTTCTCTTCTGGGATATGATACCAAGCCCTGGCACCAAACCTGGTTTATAAATCCTCTTGAAATACCAAAATGTAAGAAGGAAGATCTCCAGTTGCTGCTACTGTTATTACCCCTTATTGCAGTCTGTACTCTGAGAGCTGCCACAGCCTGGAGTGGTACTTGGAACTAGTCCAGGCCGAAAATGGCTGGTTAATCAGCCCTGATGGACTCCTTGCTTTATGTGCCTATTTACTGGAAACACAGTGAAGAACCACAAAGCTGTTCCTGTGTGAAGATCTGGCAGGTTTTACTGGTTTACATGCCTTGCCGTGAAGGTGGCTTCTGGACCTAAACTAGCTTTAGAAACAGGTGGCCATTTTTGTGCACTTTGCTTCTGAATTAATAAGCTCATTGGACTTGAGCTAGTTCTTGTATCTGTGTGTGGTCACGAAGAATTGTGCAATAAAATAATTGTTGTACTTCACATTGTGTCCAGTTGTCTTTGTACATTGATCCAAAAGCAGTTATGCTATTTAAGAGTATTCATTCTAATGTTCTTTTGCTAGGACTCCTTATTTGTCTTAGATGCAGAGCTGAGGAGGCTGTGATGGGCTGATTGCATGTTTGTGGCTAATTGGGGTTTGGATTTCCAAAGGTATAACAAACCTGTGCAGGGATTTGGAGGACTAAATTTAGTCTGTATTTTTTGAATTAGGTGGAGGTTCTGTAAAATGATGATTCAGTAAGTTTTGGTGAATCTCCCTTATTTCTGTTGTTGCTTCAATATAATTAGCCCTTATGAAATAACTACTTCAATTATACAACTTTTACAGAAATTAAACTGCTTTTACATTGATGTGTCTCTTCATGATTTCTAGTTGTTTGTATTCTCTAACATAACAGGTCCTTGTAGCTGCTTGAAATGTATCTTTTGAGGCAAAGGTAGCCCAATATAATTAAAATTTGCAGTATAAACCATTAAGCAATTTAAAGTTTGTCTGTTTTTCCAGCCTTTGTTGTTATCCATTCATGCTTGAGATTACAGGGTCAATTCTAATATTTATGAAGGAATTGCATTTCTTCAGGAACCTCCTGGGACTTGCTGCTTTGTTTTGTTGACATTGTTTTTGTGAACTAAAACAGAAAAAGGAGAAATTACACTTCTGAAGTTTTAGCTGTAGTAAGTTTGGGATAAATTTTGAATACCTAGGATTGTGTGAGTTTAAGTCAAGCACTTAAGTAACTCTTGAATTTGAAAATTGTATTTGAAACTTACAGTCCTTGAGGAAGGGGATTTGCTGGATTCTTTGGACTGTCTAGAAATATTGCGTTATATCAGCTGCAGAAGAAGAGGTTTAGTGAATTATGTGCTACTTAGCAGTAAGTTGAAAGTTTCAGCTGTCGCATAGATCCAAATAATCGTTTGTGTTGTAATGTTTGCTAGTAATTATGTTTCTGTATACTATACTGTAAATTGTGTAGTGTATTTGCATTATGGCATTTGGGATATTCTTAATGAACTACAGTGCAATGTGAAAGAAATACTTAGAGAGGGGAGTCATCATGAATTACTAAGAAGAAACAGATTTCCATTTCCAGAGTATATGTGGGTTGGTTTAATCATACATATAAAAAAGTAGATGTGAGAAGGACCCATAGACTGAAGAGCTGTCTGTCACTGGAACCTGAAAATCTGGAGGTTGTGAACTAGTAGGGAGGAATGGAGACCTCATTCTTAAGGCATTTGCTTGGTGCTCTATGGCAGTGCATCAGGTAACGTGAATGTGATATGGCTGCTGTTTTGTTGTATCCACGTATGGTATGTTAGGGTATGTGCAAGGCTGAACTTGCACTAACAACCTTCAGTAAGGTAAACAAGGAGAAATTAATTTGCCGGGTTACAGGGGAGTGTGGGAAGGGAAGAGTCAAAACACCAAAGGGTTGAAGTAGCAACAAAACATTTCAGAAGGCGGGAGAAAATGGTGGGGAAAATTTCTCAAGCCTCTTTATACATATACGGTTTTGCAGTATCTTCTGTGGCTGCTTCTGATACTAGTAGGACTGTTGGTGTCTCAGGGTGAGAAGTGTGTGGGTATGGAGTTTTTCTCTTGATGCTTAACAATAGCTAACTATATTAAGTTAGTCCTTTTCTATAAGGAAGCTTTTGGTTTTGTAAAACATTCAAGCTTAAACATAGTTAAGCATGTATAACTTTGTTTAGACCTGTAAACCACGTTGGAATTCAAAACAACAACTTTAAGCATGTAAAGTGATCATGCAAATAAAAGTATTCAAGATCCATGCTGTTTTCTGTACTTAGTGCTCCAGGAGGGATGACAGACAGGCTTATCTTGATAGCATTTGATCAAAATAGATTACTGACTTGTGTTGCTGTTGGTATACTTGCTAAAAAGTGTTGAAATCCTGCTGCATGATTGTCTGTGCTAGTGCTTTAGGGGTTTTTGGGTTTGCTTTTTTTAATGTGAGGCTAATGCTGTAGTGGTAAAATAAAACCATTGTGAAGCAATAATTCAAATGTGAAATGCATCTCAATTCTAGGTTATGTGAATTCTCACATACTCAAGTATACAGCAAATTCAGAAGCTGTTTAAGAGATGCCCCCAGAAAGAAACTTGGAATTAGGTGGCAAGTTAATGTTCCTTCCTGGTGGTAGGATTAACTTTTGCAAATTCAATAAAAATGAAGAAAGAAGTAAAGAGTTTAATAAGTGACTCCTGTGCTTATTATATCTGTCTTGCTGTACTTACCTGAACACTTATTGCTCATTTCATTCTTCAAAATATTGTTTGACTAATGCTTGCCACTGCTTCTACATGATACCTTGCCCCCCACTGCACCCAGCCTTATCTCTTCAGAATGAGCCAACAGAATATGTGGGCTAAATTACTGCTAACCTTAGTTTGTTATAATTTACAGCCTTCATGCTACCTGTAAATAAAATTTCTTTTCACAAAGAATAAAATTTCCCTGTTCATAAACTACAAATACTTTGAATTTCACATCAGTGAAAACTCATTTTCTAAAAGAACACCCCTTTTAAACAATTTATTCTCAGTTTCGCACGCTGAAGATGATATCAAATATTTCATAAAGGTAACTTCAAATTGGTAAGCATTGGAAATGTCGAACTGTCAGTATAAATGAGTCTTACTGACACATAACTAATACAATCTTACACAGTTTGAGCAATGGCATGCTTTCTTAACTACAAACTGAAAGGGAGCTTACAAAAGGAGAGCAGAATGAGGAAAAACTGGTTGTTCTGTTTCTTGGATCTGTGTCTATCTTACTTTAAAGGAAAAGTATTCTGAACTCTGAAAACATGTTGAAGACCAATCTAATTAAACTTCTGTAACTTTTTCTTCAAGGTTAGTGTGCATATGAGTTGTAAGTAGACTTCAAACTTCAAACCTAACTTCTAACTTCAAACCTAGCTATTTTATTATTCCTGTTAAAATATTGGAAACGTGTCCCTTTTGTGTAGTTCAGATTTGACTAAAAAATGTTTGGCAAATGCATATAAATGAGGATACAATGGATTAGGAATCCAACATGAGCCTGCTTAAATAATTCTCAAGATTTTCTGGTTCACGTGTAGTGATATTGAACTCTTTAGTCATAGGCTTTAATTTGTGCATGGTGCTGACCTGATGCTGTGCAGGGACACTCACTGCATCCCTTCATTCAATTCACTCTAATTATCCCCAACTTCCTGGGGAGCCTGCTTAGAACTGGTCATGAATGTTTGTTATTAAGTATTAAGATATTAGACTACCCTGGTTACATGTAACAAAGTAGTTTTTAGTCTGAATTTACATATAGATGATCAGTATAGGAAGCTGAAATTGCATTTGTCATGATGTTATTTAATCAAATTCAAAATAATATATTGGAATAATAAAACATTTTGACAGTGACTTAAGCTTGGAGTTAAATGAGATTTATTGTGTGAGTTCTTGTATGTCAATGTTGGTAATTTCAGTGTGTATTTTAGAGTGGTTATGGTATGTAAATTATCTTTGAAACAATCAGATTTGTGTGCATATTTCAGGGTGATGGTAATTATTTTTGCTGGGAGCATCTGTTAATGCAGAATATTGCCTCTTCAGGTTCATGTGAAAATGGCGGATGAAGCTGTCTGTGTTGGCCCAGCTCCCACCAGCAAAAGCTACCTCAACATGGATGCCATCATGGAAGTCATTAAGAAAACCAGGGCCCAAGCTGTGAGTCTGAATGAGTCTATCTGCTGCAGCTGTTTCATATATAGAAAGCAGAAAAGCCAGAGTTTGTATTTTTTTTTTTAAGGTGTGGGGGGGAAGTGATTGAATATGCTATTCCAGTTAGTTCATGTCACATGAGTTAAATGTGTCTGAAATCGCTACTGGAAATCAAAGGCTTTGTAGCATCTGGCAGCACTGGTCGCTGATCCTGCAGGTGGCTGCTGGATTCAGCTTTCACACCAGGGAGCAGCTTCAGTTCATTTCCAAATTTGCTGGGGGAGAAAAAAAATACCAATTAGTTTTGAGCACTAACCCTTTATATGCCATAATGGCTTTTTTTGAATCTTGTACAAAGTGTGTCCAAAAAAAGCTTTTGCTTAAACATAGTTTGAATCACTTTCTAAGTCATAGAAATGTTATTTGCAGGAAGGTAAGGTAAATGGTGCATCCCATGATTATTTTGTTTCAGAATGTTTACAAAATGCATGTTAGTTTATATGTATAAATGTGGGCTATTCTGCCTTTCTTCCTCCAAATTGGCCAGAGATTCTAAAGCTTAACAGAAATTGGCTGGAAACATTAGTTTTTAGTCATGTTCATATGCCTAATCTTCTTTGTTCTGTCAATGAAACAAACTTATTATTCAGAGGTGCTGTACACAGAGCATTTATTAAAATAAAATTTGATGGGTGTATATGAGCAACACTAATTACCCTGGAACAGTTTGGATCAACATTGTAACTTATTTCAGAGAAGATGTTTTGGTATAGTGCTTTCAGGGGCCAAAACCTTTCCCATAAAGAAAAAACCTGTCTCCTTCCTTCTGAGTTTCTGAATATGGAACTTAGTTGTTTAGGGTCTTTTAAAGAGAGGGATAAAATGTCTTACACTTTGTCTATCAGAGTATACTGGATCAAGAATCTTACATGAATGGTGAAAAGTAAAATGAAAACTTTCTCACATTAGTCTCAGTTATGCTAGTTGTATATTGGGGTATGAACAGCAAACTAGGCACACAAGGTTGTATGACCTAAACTAATGAAACAGTAAACAGTGCTCTCCACTCCAGCAAGGTTCACTGGAATTAGGAGCCTTAAGACTGCTGTTGTGATCAATGTTAGAAATATTTGGGGATGAGGAGCATTTTATAATGGCTACTAAGAAGTGCATGGATGAGCATATATAGTTAAATCTTCCGTGAGATAAATGTGGCAAAATGGAGTTAAGAGCAGAAGGCAAACACCAAAGGGAGTGTGTCCATTGCTTTGCACACAGCACCTTTCTCTAGTTAAGTAAGGAATGTTTGTTTCAGAAATGGCAGTTCAGCCAGTGAGTCTTTACAGCTTGATGTAGGACAGAGAAATGAGTGTGTTAAGATAGTTTCTGAATGTATTAACTAGTTTAAATGCTTAGTGGTCTGCTTCACCTTCCTCAATATTTGAAAAGGTCCTAGAAAATTTGGTGTCTGGCTTCAGAACTCAATCATTTTTTTATATTTTTTTTTCCCTCCCAAGGTGCACCCAGGATATGGGTTTCTTTCAGAAAATAAAGAATTTGCTAGACGTTTGGTAAGTTATTTCTAATTATTTGGCTGTCAATGATGCACTAGGTGGCATATAGTCATTCCAAGGTATCTGAAGAATCAAGATACTAATTCAAGGCAGATCTAAAAGATACCTTAAGATAGGAGACTTCAGTATGCTTTCTGTGCATGTGGTTTTATTGCGTTTGAGGGTGTAATTGCAGACCCTTTTCCTTTGGGAAAAGGGGAGGTGCCTATTTGTAAGAACTTTACCAAGGATATAAGAACCTTTTGGCATTTTCACTCGTGCCTGTACTGTTTATGAGGCTGCTCTGTAAAACTGGGTCACTGAAATAATCTAGGTTAAAAGTATCTGGTTTTAAGTGATCATTTTGGTGATTCATAGCACAGCTGGTGAACAGCTGTATCAGCGGCCTTGAGAAGGTGCTGAACTGCATTTTCAGGATGGGAATAGAAAGCTGTTTAAAAACTGGCTTCTCTGCTGGTGGTCATGCATTGTGGAGCTATGTTCTCTGAAAGGACCAAGAGAGTCAAGAGGGTGCTGTTTTCACTTTGTGAATTTATAAAAAATATTATTCACAACCTCTATCTCAGTGGAGTTTCCATTTATCACAGAAATGGATATATGGCCTTTTTACTGATTTTATTTTTTTGGGAAAAATTTCATGCAGCTGCTTATAAATTTGAGCACTGCTAGGAGAAAGTTACATGCACAGTGTTTTAAGCAAAGTCCTGAGTGGATGCTGTGTGTGTAGTCACTGCATATCATGTGTTATTTATTGTCTATTGGTTTCACTGAGAATAAGTACAAGCACACACTACATCAAAATTTCCAGTAAAAAGCTGTTGCAGCTGCCAACTTTGTTACAGAGGTAAATGAACCATACAGCTGAAAAAAACCCCTCAATCATTTTACAGGCAGTAAGATAAAATTGTTGCTTGTTTTGAGAGTAATTTGCACCTTTTTGATTCAGGGTAAAAAAGACAGATGAGGAATATGCTTCTATAAAATGATAGCTCTTTAGTTCTTAGCATTTGTAGAATAGCTCTTGTTTCCACATCTCTTCCTTGATTATTCCCTTTTGGTTTGCGTTCTAATTGTAATACAGACCTTTACTATTTAGTTGGTGTTAGAGAATAGCACCTGTTCACTAAGGAGATGATTTGGGAATGAAATCTCTAATTTTTATACTTCATAGTTGCTGTGCTTTTTTAAAAGCCCCCAGATAAAAACGAATGTATATTCTGTGTGATGAATACATCCTGCTGGTTGCTGGGTGGTGGTGGTGATAAAGTTGAAAGGAATTCTAAACGCTTGGCATTTGCCGGGATTTACCAAATCTGGGGTAATCTCTTACATATTATTTTCATGCAGTTGAGCAGTTTCCCTTTATCACTGTTCTGCTCCATGTATCAGAGCCTCTTTTTTAGAGGGAAGATTCTTGGCTTAATTTATAACAAATTGTGTTCCCACTGGATTAGACCAGCAGGATAACTGGCTTTAGTTGACAGTTCCTGTTTTTTTAATAATAAAAAAATTAATGAAACAGAAATGCTTGCTCATGCTCTTTTGCTTTATATTTTGTTGCCAAACATTGACATTTGATAGTTACTACTCTAAACTGGGTGCATTTCCTAGTAATCTGGTTATTATTTGATGTAAATTACAATATTGGTGACATGACAACCTGGAAGGCTTTTTTTGGTGGGATTAAGCCGAAATGGAGGAAGTGCAAACATTCCTGTAGATCCCCTCCCCCTTCCCATTTCTCATCTTTTCACTCAAATCCTTAGAATGGTGAATTCCTGAAATAATGTGGTGACTAGAAACATGTTCAAGTTTGGGTTGGTGCTAAACAAGTCTCAAAATAGCTTTTAATTATGTTTGAGAAACCTGGTGTGTTCCCTTCTCAAAAATTGTAATAAAACAAGGTAGTTCTGCTTTGCTTTCTGAAATGCACTATTTTAAGTCTCAAGGCATAATCGTGCTTCCCTTATGTCAGTGGCTCTAGAATACCAAACCCCTCGTGAGAATTGGTGAAACGACCTGTTTTTTTATCACAGAGGGCTGGTTCTGGTTTTTTCAAGACACCCTGATTAATATATTTAGGAGGAGTACTTGCCTGATGTTTCTTTTCTTTATTAAAACCTGTAACAAATGTTAGAAAACTGTTGTGAAGTTGTCAAAGATGTGTTTTATTCAGTTTTCTTTCTCCTTTTCCCTTCCTTTTCACATACGCTGTTTTGTTCTTTTGCACTGAAAGTATTGATGAAACTTGTGAAACCTGGGCTTATTATTTCCTGGTGTGCATCTGTACTTTTAAAACAAAATACCTAGATTCAGAAATAGAGAGATACACTAACTTACTAAACTTGCCAATCTGTCTGTAAGAGCTGTAATGAGCTCAAAGCAAAGCTTTGTCTTCAATTAACATGTGGAGGGTCAGTTCACATGTAATCCCACTGTGTGTGTTTTGAACAAAAGCATGTCTTTTTATTCATTATTGCCTAAATGATTCATGGAATAGCACACCGCTATAGACAGTCCTTGTGAAGAACTTGATGGATACATTTAGAATATTGAAAATTAGTAGTGTACACACACCCTTTCAGAAACTTAATTTTGTTCTCTCTTAGAATGAGGGAGAGCACAAATAGATGATCTGTTGTTTCCAAAACAAAATTTCAAAAAAGCAATCAGTGGGTGAATATCTGGCATCTTGTTTATTAGGATCCCATAAAAATGTTGGTGCTTTCAGCCCCCTCTTCATGTGTATCTATTCTGGTGGCTGTTGGTGGCTGACAGAAAAGGGATCCATGGTATTTATATCAAGTGAGTCTGTCAAAGGTTTCCTAAACCTTAAGATCAGTTTCTTAAAGATGGGTATTTTAATGTGAAATTTTTTGAAAACCTTTTAAGCTAATGCTGATAAAACTAGTTATGTAGAATAATAAAACATGGGTTTGTGCAAGTGAATCTTTGCATTTTGATTTGAATTCATAAATTTGAGCTATCCAAATTGGAAGTCTTTCCGTGCTTTATAAAAAGGATCTGTACATTGGAGTTGTAAAATATAGTATGTGAGTTTATGTTTATGTGTGCAGAGATATTTGCAGGTAAGCTGTTTGTTTCCTTCAAGGAATAATTCCATAATATTCAGTATTGACACAAATCTAAAGGTGCAGTTAAAATCTATTGCCACATTGGAATAAAAAAAGTAGTATCTTTGCCAGATACTATGCTGAGCTTCAAGAACAATCTGTTCCTTCATGCTTTAGAAGAATTTACTAGTGATCTCTGTATTTATGTTAGCTTGTTTAGTGTTTCCCATTATATAAAATAAATGCAGAGCCTTTCTGAGAAGCTCTATAACCTCTATTGTCTGCAGCAGGCCTTTGAAATTCAGTAAGGAGAAAGCTCTGAGACTAAGACTGAGCCTTTTGGTTGGCCTGTTTTTGAAAGGTACACTTTTCTGAAATTGCCATTTTCCTTTCCTTGCTTGCAAACCTCCAAGGCAGCTGTTGTGGGGGGTGGGGGTGGGGTGGGGTGAGAGTGCTCTTCTCTCTCAAAGAAGAAAAAGAGAGTCAGGTCTCTTCACATGTCAAATACTTTGGGATTGGCCCATGGTCCCAGTGTCTCTTTATTTCCTTCTTTTCTTACCTGGCTGAAGGGAATGGGGGAGAAAAGAGTGAGAGAAAGCAAATGTGTGGCTGGGTTGTACAGTCATTATTCCAGAGTCAGTGCTGCTTCTTGTGGTCTAACTGATGTTAGCAACAAGTAGGAAGGAGTCTTACTTCTGTAGCTGAGGTTTTGTGTGTTGCTTCCTGATAATGGTTGGAAGCTTAACCCTTGATGTGTGGTGCTTGGTGTTGCAGTTGCTTATAATGGGATCAGTTTTCCCCTTTTTAATTAAAAGGAAAACACAAATGAACTTCCCCTTCCCCTTCTGTCACGGAAGTCTCTTAAGAAGCTATTGTTTAAATTGGCTAAATGAACACTGTTCCTTTTTAAAGTGTAGTATGAACAATACCAGTTTGCAGGATTTATACCTTCAGTGTATTTTGGTCTCTTGTACATATGTATATGATAGAGTTCCTACTTTCATTGGTGGTGCATTGTTGTGTATTTTCTTCAAGAAACCTGTGGAATTTGTGCATAACATAACCTTCAGATTATAAGAATTAAGTTTAGAAATGCAACCTTTATCTGGAATATTCTTCTTGAATGCAGCCTTGACAATAGTATCCTGATGCTCTGTTTCTTGATGCAGACAAAGCCAGCCACCAAAAAAACCCTCTGCTGAAATCCCCTCCTTGTGATAGAAGCCATAAACATGGTAGGACAAAAGGATTCAGTTTTGGAATAAGATATGGACCTTTTTGGAGTTCATAGTGGAACCTGTTTTTTATCCATCTTTTGTGCCCTTTTAGCAGCTACTGTTTGGCATGACTAAGGGGAGAACAAAGCAGCAGGCACTATTTCTCTTTACCTTTGAAGCTAGATTAACTTTCTTGGTGGAATTAAAAAAACCCAACAATATATTATCTGAAATAAATGAGCAAACAATCTATATGGAAATGATTGATTGCATGTTTGTAAATGGCTGTTAAGTTTGAGATGGAAAAGGTAAACCAAAAAACAACATATGTCATCCCCTGTAAGGGCACACATCTGACCTGAGAAGAATTTTGTGCTGGTGGATCCATAGCCCTATGCAGAGCTAATTATGGAATTAGTCACCTGTTACCTCTTAATGGCAGCAGTGTTTCCTTACGATTGTTTTGCATGGCTTTGTTATTCATTGGCAAATTCTGATGCTCCTTTATCATGATTCAGTGGACATTACATTTTTGAGTAGCATTTGGTATGATTTTCATGCTGTTCCCGCACGCATTAGCTCCCTACCTGGCAATTCACGTGACTGGTTAGTATTTCTGCTTTCCAAATTGCAAAGTGGTGGTTGAAAAAGGCATCTTTGGAAACTTGGTGTTAAGAAGCTGCTTATGGCAAAGAGTATATCCTTCAAGGAGTGGGGCAGACAGAGCTGTTAATGTGGGTTTCTTAGCCTGTCCTGCAATGCATAGCATGTCCTTTTCTGCCTAAGTGGCAAAGTGCCTACAGCCGCTGTCTGTGGTGCCTTAAGGTGTTATGTCGGAGACTGTGCCTCTGCTGGGTAATAAAGATCAGGCAATGTACTTCTCTAGGTGAACAGGTCACCAATTTTACCCCCTGGAAAGCTCTGCCTATGAGACTGTAATGTGACGGCTTACCGTCTGAGGCAGAATGCTTCTGAACGTTATTTGTATTCTTGTATTTAATCACAAGTAGGCTTTTTTCTTGGAAAACTTTGCTGAAAGCCTATGATGGCTTATGTCATCATCAGTGTCCTGTTTGATTGCCTGTGTTGCAAAACAAATTGATACCACTTCTGCTCTATTGCAACTTCAAAATCTTTATCTCCAGAAGCTGCTGCATACAGCTAGAGTGCTTTTCTTGAAGTGTAAGCTTCTATCTAAACTTGAAGCCTCAGGGTGCATATCCACAGATCTTGTGGATATGTATGTACTTAAAGATGTGGGGTGGTCTTTTGGGTGGTTTGTGACAAAAATGTTCTCCTTCCTTTTGAGTCTTTTGCCTAAAAGCCATAATCTTAGTGTGTGGTTTTGTTTCTTTTTCTTGATCTCCTGATCAGGCAACTTCCTCTGACATGACAGTCTTGACCTATTTGTATTTTTCACTTAGAATAAGCCTTTATTTTTAACTTGTGTTTTTTAAAGCTATGTATTTTCTTAAAGTCGCTTAGGTTGAAAACTTGTAACACATGCAAGTGTTCTTGGAAAAAGCACAAACATAAACCCTCTTGATTTAAATAGTAATGTCAAGCAACTTGAGACTCTCAGTGGATGAAATGTGGGCTTCTGTGACTTCTGGAACGATTTAATGCTATGCATGAGATTAAAGAATACATTGAGAATGATTTTTGTCTATCTGGACTATCATAAGTCATTTAATATTTCCCATGAGATGCCTTTCAGCAGCAGCACTTTGGCACACTTATTGGGGTGTATGGTTCTGCAGATGAATGGATTTGTAGAAATTAGTTATTTCTTGACATGCAGTGTCACTGCAATAGCACTTATTTCTAGGTTTACTGGAAACCTTCACATTGCTTCTGAAATGCTTTGTTCTGTCCTCTTTCTTCCGCTGTTACTGTGTCTGGTTGCAAGAATAAATCTTCTTGCTTTGTTTCCACAATTGCAATTATATTAACTGTATATAACTGTGGTTTTCCTCATTGCAATAGCAGAAAGCTTGTGAGGGTAATGCTCTATAATTTTTACATAGATAATAGTGTTTCCTTTAACTTTCTGTGGGTTTATTCTACTATTGATTTGCAGTGATGCGGATAAGCTTGTCTGGTTATGGTGAACTCTGTCCATTCTGAGCAAAGGTGGTTTGTTCATTTGTCCTGTTTGTGAGCTAGTGTGGTAACCTTGCAAATGTGATGCCCTTCTCTGTTTCCAAATCAGTTTTAAATGTCCCATTGATACCAGTGGAGTTGGATTAGACCTGAACACTTAAGAGGTTTGAAGACTTTGAAATAAGAACTTCTGTTGCCCTGTGGATTTTAATTCACTTTTGTGGCAAGGCAGATGAAGATTCAGCTCAGAATTCAACAACAACAATGCGTCCTCAATAATCACTTTTGTTTTCTGCCTGCATTTTAAGAAATAATATATTTTATAGTGATAGAGGATTTGTGTTCAGCAGTTTTTCACATTGCAGATTGGATACTTAAGAATTTCTATATATTTTTCCTAAAATGTGCATGTCAAGGAAATGAATTCTGCCTTTAAAGATGGATGCAGTTAGTGATGGAATGTATTCTTTTTTTTTTTTTGTACCACTACAGAGCTGAAATCTATTGAAACAAGGGTGTTTGATAGAACCATTTTCTCTCCCACAGTTCTTACTGTTTAATCTTCTATTGCCTTCTGTAGTTGAAAACTATATGCAGGAAGTTATGAACCAAAATCTGTTTACAGAATTTACACTACTAGCCAGCAAAGATGGCTTCTTTACAGCATACTGTATTTTTGCACATAAGGGCTTATGTTATTGATAGTGGCGTGTTATATGAGGAGGGATATGAACACGCTAAATGCTTTTCATCCGAAGGCTAGGAGGTAATTACTTTTGAGGTAAGAGGAAAACTTTCTCAATTTATTTGTAGAATTTTGTTTAGCTTGAAGACACTTATTTGTTGCTGTAAGTGATGCTCTGTATTTTTGTGTTCCTCTATTTAGTAGTGACTCTCTAAGGATGAAGGTGGTCTGTTGTGTCTTCATTCTTAATTCACACCTTTCTTTAGTTGGCTTTTTGGGTTTGAGTTTTAGGAGGGGTAATGTCTCCTACTTGCTGACACTTTTAGATCAGATTCTGATACTTGACCTCTAATGGATCTACTGAGACCATGAAAGAGCTTCATGAAAGGAGGATCATGACTGGCAGCTCTTTCAAAGGCCTGTGAGTGATTTCCACGTTAGCTGTGGAAAAAGATGTTAGCTGAAAGGCTTTTGATTAACATGTTTCTAAACATGACCTATTATCCTGGACTGGTCAGCCTTTTTTGGGGCAGCTTTGTTTTTCATGGTGTATGACTGTAATCTTCAGGAAGTATTTTCTTGAAGTTAGTACTTAAGATCATGTTGAATTACCAGAACTTGATCTTACAGTTCTATAATCTTAGATTTTATCTTAAGCTGCTGTTCAGTTCCTTTTGTATTGTTATATCTGTTTTGATCAAAACTTTTCTGTAGGCATTTAATGTATCTGCACTATGTTTTGTTGCTGCTGTAAAGTGGTCAAATATTCTGTATAGTTGCTACAGCAACAAGACTTAACGTACTTGTTTGTTCAGCATACCACAGGATTCACTTGTTTGAAAATCACTTCTTGGGCAGGAGGTTGTAGTCTAGCTTTTCTGTGGTCTCTGTGAACTGTTCCAGCTGCTTCTGCATGTTGAAGCCACTGTTAATATACCAGATACAATTGGTTATTGAAAGTGCATTGAAACATTGGAGAAATTAAGTTTTATTTTTTACTGTTGCATAGATCCACCAGTTACAGAAGCAGTGGAAGCTGTAAAGGATGCAAGACAATCTATATTCAGGCATATCAGAATTAAGTAAATTTTTGCAGTATTTAAACTGTTTAATTTCACTTAACTGTTTAATGTCACCTCTTGGACAGTTTCATGAAACTTAGATTAAAAATGGGGTTACTATCAGTGTGCACACGTTCCTGATTGGGCATTTCACACGTTTGTCCAGCTTCATAATTTTTGCATCAGAATTGTGTAGAAAGCATATACCTGCTGAACAGTGCCTCACTGTTCAGAGGTGGGCTCTTTAATTGATACTAAATTATGGCTTTCAGTACACACAGGGTTAAGTGAAAAGGTTGCAGTAATATCTAGTGAGCTTTTTTCCTTTAATGTGCTCATTAGCAGTGGCAAGTCCAGGTTTTAGCACATGTCAGTAATTTACATTTCATTGCTGAGTGGCTGCCCTTGTTCAAGAGTTGTTTCTAAGCCTGATGAATATACTTGTGTTGGGAATAAACTGAGTAGAAGAATTGAAAGCCAGATACCCTGCCAGGCTTTTCAATGGGTGCCAAAGTTTCTAGTGGGTCACTGATTAGTAATGCTTGGAGTAGCAGGGAAATGCAAAGATAATGTCTAGAAAGGTTACTTCAGGTAGGTTTTACCATCAAACTCCTCTCTATTAGTAACTGCCTTTACAGTCATTCTCAAAATTCTTCTCTTGGCAGGCCTCCTAATACGTGAGAATGTGGTACATAAAATGGACATCCCAACCAGACTACTTACTGAGAGATGGCACAGGAGAGTAATACTCATGCAAGGAGTCCTAGAAGCAAATTATCTTAATGGGCTGTACACTTTCCTGGTATCAGATGATGATGATGGGGATCTCTGTAAATATTTGCTCTTGCCCTTTTTTCTTTCTTCTTATCTGAAACTGACTTGTCTTAGCTCAAAGATGTGTGTCGTTCACTGCTATAATGGTAAATAGATGTGTGTTGGGATGCAGTAGTGTTGTGGTCGGCAATTAAGATGCAAGACAAAGGTTACTAACTTTTTTGGGGAAACTGATGGTTTCGTGTGGCAACAGCATAGTTTGGTAATAAACCCAAACAATTAACTAAATGTATTTGTGGTGGAGTGATATTCTTGCTATTTTTTCAACCTGTTCTGATTATTTTCAGAGCGCTATGTGGAAATGTATACTGTGAAGTTATACTTCCCTTTGTAGAGAGTCCTGCATATATTTTCTGTCCGAAAGGATAGGTATTGCTAAATTTACATATGTACACGGACAACTAAGCATTTTTATTCCAGATGCCAGTTAGGATCATACTGACATGTTCTTCAGAACTCTAGCAAAAGAGCACTGGTGCTTACTCTTTCCCACTCTCTCTCTAAGGTATTGTGAACGCTGTTTATATTCAAGCTACTTATTATACAGTTTGGGGATGGGGAATGCATTAAACATTTAGAAAGGGGGAAAACCAGCAAAAGATATTCCAGAACATTCTTGTGAATAAAACCTGCCAGTTCATTGTGTAAGAACTTGTGAACCCTTTTATTAGCCTATCTGAACATTAGGTGCATATATTTAAATGAGAATGTTTGCAGAAAGTAGTCATTTGAATATTTTTCACACGCTGGAAATATTTTCATAGCTGCCTTGGTCAAATTTGGAATTCCTATTGTTAACCTGCAAAATAGCTACTTGGGTTTTCTGGGAAGAGCGTTGCCTTTAGCACTGTGCTAACACGTAGAAGGAATCTGAAGTAGTAATTCAGAACCTCAGTTGATTGAGACTGTGACTAGACAACAAATAGTAGTTTATGAGCTAACACGTACCAACGTATCTATAGATGTTGCTGGAAAGACTTTTTTTGATTGAGCCAAGACATTTTTCGTGGCTCGTAATAAAATAACTGGGGAAAATTATACTTTTTTTTTCTGAATAAACTTCTGTCAGATACTTTGCCTTGTGGCTAGGACGCTTTCATGTTCTTAGCTCTCTCAAAAAGCTGGAATTAATCACAGCTAAGCATGGAAAAGACATTGAGCTAGCAAAAAAACTCCCCAGACAGTCAAGAAGGTGTCTGAGTGGAGCTTCCACAGGAGTGGGGAGAACATTTTACACTTTAAACTTAGAATGATTTTGGTTTTTTTTTTCAGTGGCAGCTGCATAAAGTATTTGTAGCTTCATGCCTTAGTGTTGGACTGTGGTTCTGAATTGATCAAAAAGGGAAGGGGTGAAGAGTGCTTTCAGTTAAGATTTCCTCTTGCAGATTTATGGAAGGGCAGGCTTCTGGGATGGGGGCTTAGTCTTTACTGAATAGGTCCTCTAGCTCTGACCTCCTGCTGCCTGGCTGAATGTGCTTCGTGATGGCTGACTAAACAAATGGTGGCTATTGTTCGTGCTGCTGCCCTCATCATTTAAGAAAGATTAAGTTGTACTCTAAGGCACTGTCTACTGTATGTAGTTCTGTGCAGGGCTGTGCAGTTCTTAAAAGGCAGGTGAACTGTTTGGTTTCTGGATCTTGTGGCTTATTGGTGCTTTCTTGATTGAGCAAGAGTTGTGGCTTGTAGCTACCTGTGTGTGATCTGCTACGAATGGTTTTTAACTGTGAGTGCTAGGACAAAGCTGTTGCTGCACCAAAGCTAACTCTGAGTAATGATTCTTTGATCTTTGGTACAGGATTTGTCCTCAAAATTTGAAGGATATTCCTACAGGTTGGTTGTTTTGGGTTTTCTGGGGAGGGATTTGTTTGGTTTAGTCTAAAGTTTGAATTGGCTTTTTATGGAGTGAGAGGCAGACTTGTGTCAGCCAAATTGGTGTAGTCCATAACCATATCTGTCTTCAAGGAGATTTTTGGTAGCAGGCGTCTAGAAAATTCAACATGCATGCAGCCCATACTGCAGTGTTCAAAGGATACTTCTCAAGTTGCTCGATTTAAGTAACAGGTATTGTGACACATGTGGTACTTCAGACATAACTTCTGTGTCCCCAGACTTGATTAAAAAATTCTTAGTCTGAGAGGAAAATAAGTATGCATCCATCAGTTTCTGCATCTTTTAGGAAGCCAGAGAGTAACATCAGTAAGGGATACTGCAGTCTCTTATTTTCTGTGTATATTTTTACTGCTCTTGCAGAAAGAACATGTTAAGGTGGTACCCAGCTAGAACACCTGAATTTTGTAAGACTTACGTTTATTCATTGATTCTATTGTAATAACCTAGATAAATAATTCCTGTAGCAGCCATATTATACAACTGTAACCTTTTTTGGTAAATGACCGTTGTGGGTTTTTTTTGGTTTTGGGTTTTTTTTTGTTTGGTTTGTTTGGTTGGGTTTTTTTCTAAAGACTTGTAGTGGGCTACCTGTGTATGGTATGTGTGACCTTTTACATTTACAAAAGCTGAAAATACATGTGTTGTATATGTAGAACATGCTTCTGAGCCCAAAAAGGCTCTCAGGAATCCAATGTGTAAATGTGCTTTTCAAAGGCAGGCAGCAGGTGTGCTGCAGAGTGGTGCTTCCACCTGTCCCACCCAGAGAAGTTCAGTTTAATTTGCTTTGGCTGGGATGTAGAAAGAGCAAGTTCCCTGTCCAGATTTTTGGGCAAGGCATCTTGCTGTCAAGCTGTGCTTAATCTTAGGGTATTAAATTCAAAGCCACCGTGCTAAAATAACATTGGAGGTTTTAAAAGCAGGTTACCCAAAAGATCAAAATGCCCAAATGAAGACTCCTTTCATTTGGGTTTCTCGTGTGTGTGCGTGCATTGACACGGTTTTGCGTTTAGTTGCTTGATTGTTTCAGTGGGACTCTTGCCTTGCTTAAAGGCTCAGTATTTCTTTGTGTTCACTCTTCAGTGTTTGGCTTCAGACAATATTCAGACCTTGTATTGGGTACATGTATATTTAATTTAGCTGTTAGACTTTGTTCATCTGTAGCATATTTGTCAATTTCATGTATTATAATGCAGTTGTTCTCAAAACATCTTGCTCTCGATTCCCTCCTGCTCGCTCAGCTCAGATCCTGCTATTTCCTTGCATGCTGTCCTCCTTTCTTTTCTCTCCATGTTCAAGAATGTCTTGGCTTTTTCATCTAGAAGGCATAGGGAGGTCAGGAGATAAGTGGCCTTATTTTCAGTTATTTCCAACTGCAAGGAGTAATTTCAGATGGTCCTGTTTGGATCCTGTGTCCAGTGGATGGAGCATGCTCTGGTTGTAATGAGTTTTCACATCACCTGACAGCTAGACTCTCCAAAATTTCCTATAAGATTGTGCAAATCGAGGCTTTCAGTGGCTTATGAACTGAAATATAGGTAACTTTTTCATGAGAATTAAGAAATTATTATTATGATAGAACATATTTAGTGTGATACAACATGGCTTCCATTCTGATTTCTTTCCATTCTGATAGTTGTTGATTCAAGTCCTCTGGCTTCTATGTGAAACTCCTGTCACCTCATTTTAAATAACGATTTAAACAGTATTA
Source organism: Microhierax caerulescens (assembly GCA_035590215.1). Taxonomy (NCBI): domain Eukaryota; kingdom Metazoa; phylum Chordata; class Aves; order Falconiformes; family Falconidae; genus Microhierax; species Microhierax caerulescens. The sequence continues at coordinate 56,883,060 of JAVJGJ010000014.1, forward strand.
TGGCCATTCTTTCTCTTAATTCTGTACTGAAAGTTCTAGCTTTTTGCAGATGCTTGAAGAGATTCTTGTGTGAGTAATACGTGGAGTGGAAGACTGAGTCTAATGAGATTTAGAATTTGACAGAAGTGTATTCAAGTAACAGCATTTGCAAAGAATGGGTAAAGGGCACTCTTGAGTTCTGCTGACATATAGACTAGCTCTGCCTCTCCGCTGTAGGCTAGCTTTGCCTCTGCACTATGCCTATGCCAAAAAGTGTGTATGATAACAAATAAATTTATCTACAAGATTCTGTTATACTTCAGATGTTAATATTATGCTAGGTCGTGTGGTAGATTATAGTTGTACTTTTTTTCTTTTACAAGAGCTTTTTTGTATTTAGATACTTCTTCAAACTATACAAAATGCTTTTCTAGTCATTTCAGAGCTTGATAACTTCAGGGTTCATTGCCCCTGTACATTTTTCAAATTATTAGCTTCCTAATGCTTACAGCTTTAATTTACCCCCTACTGATATCCTTAAATGGGTTTTCAAGAATTTAAAAAGTGGACTACTATAGTTGTATTTCAGTGTTGGTCCTGACTGACATAGAATTTCTTAAGTAGCCTCCACAATTAAAGGAATGGGAGGTTCAAACAGCTCCTACGGCAAGAAGCTAAAGATTCTCTTGAAAATAAATTTGTATTTGGTTTCCTATAGTGTTTTTGCTTTGCTTACTTCTGATGATTTACATGTTGCTTTTGTGAGTGCTTTTCCTCTCAAATGTAACTTAAATGTGTTAAGTGGGGTGTGTGTTCTTGAAATGTAAAATAATGCGAAAACATTTGCTTTTGTTTGAAAAAATAAAAGATAAAAATCTGACATGCTGCATGCCTCACAGCATAAAAAAAATCCATAAGGGGCAACTTAAAGAATTGAGTATGTACATTGTATCCATGGAAGTGGTGTTAACTACATATTTGTTTATTAAGTTTTGAATATAATTCATGCTATTTTAGCTCCAAGTGCCAGAAAACTACAGAACTTTTTTTTCTTTGAATTTACAATTTGCATTTTCCATTGCAGCCTAAAATTGAAGTAGCAAGGATAAAGTATCTGCAGTATGTTTATAGGTGAACTGAAGTCTATGCCACTTTGAACCATTTAGTGTTCTGCCACATTTCTGTGGTGAAAGTATTGTTTGTGATGACTTCAACACCAGGCATTATTCTTTTTGCAGTTAAACCCAAATGTTATCTTTCCCTCTCCCCCATGAATCTGTCTGTGGGTTTTTTTGTCATATTGTTGCTGCCCTCCCCCCCTGCCCCCATGGTTTTTGACTGCTCTCTGATTTAGGAAAAATACACAAATCTGTTTTAAAGTTGATGTTCCACAGAACTGGAGTCTAGGAAATTTGTTGCCAAGATTTAAAACCAGGTAAAGAGCAGCAGAAGAACAGAATAGGAAAAAGTCCCCCAAACCCAAAACATCCAGGCCCCCCCTCCCCAATTATTGTCTGTATTTTAAGATTTCAGTGCAGCTAATTTCTGTAAAGTCTGCATTATCATTCAGTGTAGGAATGGTTTCCTACTGAATGTGTGATGCCATGAATGAAATGTTTGTAGTGCCAGGTATTCTTAGTGTCATGTAATGGCACATCAGTCTTGATACACAATACTATAAAAATGCAGTCATCGCAACTGCCTCTAAAAAGTAGTGAAAGAAAACAGTGTTTTTTGAATGATAAAATATTATTCCCTTTTAAGGAATTTCTAGTGTTACATGTTTTGTCTTGCTCAGAGTACAATAAACCTTGATGATTGGATTCAGTTCTAGGAATCACAAACCTCCCTAAAATAATTGGACAGAAAGGCTGCTACAGGGATAAGTTAGAGGAGTTGAAATAGAGATGGAACTTGGCAAACGAAAAAGATAATGATTAGATTTCAGCACAGACAGATAAAACTTTGTAGACTGTGTTCCTTTGATAGTTGGATCCCATTGTTAAAATTAGTGAATTAAAATAATTAGTTACTATTAAGAATTTAAATTTAACTTTTGATTGTCTGTACTCTCCTATTTGATTATAAGATACGTGTTTTGATCTTGTATTTCCATAAATGAGAAGACAGATGGAGTTTGGCCTTTGTTACTGTCTTACAGCCTGAAGTTTCATGTGCACATTGGACCACATTGAAGATTATGGTCAAAACTACAGGTGTCATTTTAATATACTAACATTAAGTTAATTGTGCCCAAACTGAGATTGATCAGGTATGCTGTACAATTGCAAACTACCAAAACTTGAGCTTGAGTCTTAAAATTGTCACAAAGCTGTGGATGATGACTTAAAGGTCAGCTTTTGAGTGTGTGTGGTTTTTTTTTTTGTTTGTTTGTTTTGTTTGGGTTTTTTTTGGTTTTGGGTTTTTTGTTTTTAAATAAATACAACCTTGGAAAATAACTGAGATTATTTTCTTTAGGCAGGAAAGGAAATGTTGTTAGGCATCAAGCAGTTGTTATGTCTTATTGCTCTTCTGAATTGTATTAAAGGAATTTAGTGTTTAGCTGCATTGTCTGCATTGTAATAGCCAGTAATGGAGACACTATCTTAAAACAAGGATCCAGTCTGATCTTCCAGGGGGTTTCAAAACTGCTCAAATGTGTCATGGTGACTTAAAAACCCAACAACTCTGAACTGTTTATATACTGTAACTTCCCATTACTAAGGCAGCTGGCATTTGCTGGATAATAGTGTTGTTTCTGTACAGTAGTTAAGGGTCTTAATTATCCATGCCTTTTTGAAAAATTAAACTGGCTATTATGTGAAAGTAAAGTAAAATGTAAAGTATGTGAGGGGTTCTGTATAATCCTATATGGATTACAAAGGTGTGTAATAATATGTACAAGTGGTATATGTATTCAGACCAAGAGAAGACTGTTTAATATATTAAGCATTGTGAAATTATCTGTATTCAGAAATTCAAATAATGAGTTCCAGATTTATTGTGAAATTTGAGCTCCATATGAGTCAGTAAAACAGAAGCTGGCCTTTCAGCAATTTATTCAGCCTGTTTATGGAAAGGTTTGATAAATGGACCAATGAGAGCATCATCATAAGCCAGAAAAAGTGTAAAATACCTTAAAAAATATGTATGCTTTCATAAACTGGTTAAAATACAATATATTGGAAGAGGAGCTTGAGATCTGTAGAGTGAATTTAGTTCTGATTTTGTGAACAGCAAGAACCCTTGCATGAAC